>BSBM01000103.1:15705000-16072500 GCA_027924585.1 Larix kaempferi | reverse complement strand
CAACAAAAACAGTGATTGAAAATAGTTTGGAACTTTGATGCCTAGGAATGGAAATTAGATTTTATAGAGATAGAAGCAACGCGTGCGCACATACGAACGCATGCATTCATACAAACGCGTGCGCAACCTTCCATGTGCGCACTTCTAGAAATGCATGCACGCCTATTTGCATGCGTGCCTATGCGCATGCGAAATGCATGCACGCGTGTCTGAATTCAAATTTTTTTGGTGCCCTTGCAGGCTTGGAATTAGCTTCAGATTGCCAAACCTTGAGGCTCGATTTGATTTATGGCAAAACACATCAATTGTTGTAACTTCATGTTTTTCACACCTAGTTCTGCGTATGCTCCACTAGTGCACTACAGATGAAATTGCATACACTTGTCGAGCTCCCTATGCATATTCTAACTATATATTTTTGGAATAGATCTGTTGTTTTTTTTCTATTTTTAATTCATTTTTAATTGCACTCATGTCAAATTTGTAAAAAACATAGGTTGTTTATTTGGCCTATAACTTTTGATTGGCTTACCTATTTCGAGAACGGAAAAGAGCCCGCACAAGAGTACAAGAATACCTACAAGATAAAGAAAGATTTTTTTTTTTATTATTTTCAGACCATAATATGGTGGACCAACACTTGACCATGTCGTTTTAAGGCTTCACTGACTTTCATAATTTAAAAAAATATATAAAATCAACTTTTAAAATTTTGGAAAAATAGCCCCGCACAAGATTTGTATGATTCCTACGCCACTATATATTGTTTTCCTCATAAAATGACAATTTACATAACAAACAGGTGGACCAACAGAAACATGTGCATTATGTTTTAGAGAAAAAATAACATACCAATCTTAAAATAATGACATTTTGGGGTGGTTATACCACTTTTCCATAAATAAAAGTTATATATTCCAGAAGGTCATTTGTTTTTATACATTTCATCTTTTTACACCTAATTCGAAAAAAAATTGTAGGTACCTCTAATAATTCATTTTAATGATAATATTTCTATTTTTCCAGTATATCATTGCAACTAACGTGTCATAATTGGGTATCATTACCTTGCACCAAAAATAATTTTTTAAATTATTATTATCATAAAAAAAATTAAAATATTTAAAATATTTTACTTTAAGATCCATACATTTATTGCAAAGTTTAAAATGATCATTAAATTTATTGCATATCTTTAAAGCTTTAAAAAATTTAAAGTTTAAAGTTTATGTTTGTTAATTATAGTTTTTAATTATAAATAAAATATTTTATTTATAATATATAACTATTTTGGATATTGAAAATTGATTTTAAACAAATTGAAATATTTTATTTTAAATAACTAAATTTTTAAAGTGTTTTTTTATAGTTAATATGTACAATGAATATAAATGAAAGTGGAAAAAGATTCAAACAAAAGAAATCTAATGAAAATGACTTGCTGAATCAATATTTATATAATTTTTTTTTCTAAATTTTGTTATAACAACTTTCCAATTAATTACATTTTATTATAACTAAGCATTTTAATAATGCATAAATCAATATATACAATAATGTGAATCTTGTGTTTGGAACATCTTGGAAAGGCCACCTTTATTTCTTCCATCCATAACATATTTATTGGGCCTTATTAAAATAGTGGAATGCTATATAATTTTATATAAATAAGAGTTTGAGAGTATAGCTATGTAAATATATAAATAAAAAAAATTGATAATTGGACTCTGTAAACTACCATCCCTTTATGCTCTTGAGAAAGAAGCAAACCAATGGCTATCATCCAATGCACCGGATTAGTCATCTCAACCAGCTCCTTCTTCTTAGTAGGAATCCTATACATATCCTTTCACCTCTTGTATAAGCCTCTACCATGGCATTTTCGGTTTGCTCGCTGGCATGGGATTTGATTGTGTGGGCATCCTCTCAAGCCTTCGATAAAATCATATTAGCCTTTACGTGCACTAAACAAAAGAAAAAAATGGAGAGATATTAAATCAAGAAACAAACTTACAAGAAGTATTGAGATGAATTCAAACTTCAAAATATTTCAAAATCTTAGAAAATCTATTGTTATTAATGTCAAGGGAATTAAATGACGATCATGGTTTTTACATAAAGCTTGGTTTTCTAATAATTTGAAGAAAGAACATGGATTACTCACATATCTAGAAAAACTATTCTAAAAGGTTGAAATAAAATACCTCAATATTCTCGATTAGTTGTTCAGTCTTGACATCCTTTTTCTTTCTAGTTTCTAGGGCTTTACTATCTTAATGCATCTTCAGTTTCTTAGTTTTGGTTTACAACCTTTAGCAATAAAAAAGGAATAAAATCATGAAAAAGCAAGAAGTTTCCCATTAATGTTTGGAAACATTTTTTTTAATTTTTTTAATATTGATTTTTATGGTATGGCACCAATCAGATTTCAAATAAAAACATACAGAAATTAAAATAAATAGAAAAAATAACAAAAATAAACCAAAACTATAGTCACACTTTAGGTATGTTCCTAAATTACATAATAAAAAAAAATGAAAAAAAACTAAAACAATAATCTCTACCTAAAATGTAAACTAATAAGTAATAATTAAAAATAAAACCAAACATATTTATAAATTACAAGCTTCCCTTAAACCACAAATATCATATTTTATACTTTAAAATCTTATTTGATATCCAAAATGGAACTATAAAACTACAACTAAATTGCAATTTAATTGTTCAAATTATTTGAAATTCTTATATAAAAGCACAACTAAACTAACAACTCCACTATCATCTTCAACTTGTCTCAACTTGTCAAATAAAAAAGAACCACTATACTTAAGGACAAATCTGCTATCTCTTTACATGAGCAGAAATCTGCTATCTTCACCCACTTTGACCTCAGTTTAAGCTGTACAGATTGCACCCATTCCTCTAACCTTCAAAAGAATTCATAATTAGGTCAATTATTTTAGACCAGGATGAAAACCAAACTAAGAATCAATGCACAAAAAACTATTTGAAAACATAAGGGTACGTTCTTTATTTTATTATATGGTTAGTTTAATTTGTCTAGTTTTTCTAACCTTAAACATTCAATGGTTAGTTTAACATGCCTAGTTCGGCTGACCTTAAACAATCCATATCTACTTTCTTTATGAAATTTCAAAATAAACATTTTTAAGTTAAAACTTTCTAAAAGCATTACAGCCCACTTGTATAATAACAAGTTTGTACGCTGCTTAAGAAGTTTTATTCCCAGATCAATGACTTAAATGAAAGCTCATTCCCTGTACAATATATAAGATATACCATAATCTGGTTATAGTGCTTAAACTGTTTTTTGTTGGGTATGGTGCTTATAAAGGTTCCCTTGGTTGAGATGTGGTCCAGCACGGGCGTTTTCCATCATTGATTTAGACTTATGTTCGCTTTTCAGAGCGAGGATGACTTTGACTTCTATAACTACACCATCCCTACCGAATTCCATGAACTAAAATGACCACAGGTGGTCTTCTTATGATCAGGGTCTAATAAGAATTGAACAGCATGTCATACCTCCAATTTGAATCTCAATGAGTAGCCAGACGCCGGCATGGATGCATGGGGAACTGAGGAAAACATGGAGAGAATGTAAGTCTGCAATCTGGGTCTCCATGAGCCACCATGGATCCCTTGGGAACTGAGGAAAAGATGGAGAAAATGTAAGTACAGTAGTTATTATGAAAGACAAGGAGAAAACAAATATGAGTCGCGTAGAGCATGGACCTTTATTCTGTGGGCATCCTCAAGAATTTCAGATAAATTCTTAGTAGCCTTTACCCGTACCAAACAAAAGAAAAAACACGGTTATTAAATCGAGAAACAAGCTTACAAGAAGTACTGAGATGAATTCAAACTTCAAAATCTCAGAAAATCCATTGTTATGAATGTCCCGGAAATTAAACGATTATCATGGTTTTTAAGTAGAGCTAGTATTTCTAATAACTTGAGGAAAGAATAGGGATTTCTCACATATCCAGAAAGTTTTCTGAAAGATTGAAAATAAAATACCTCTGCATTATCTAGATTACCTATTCAGCTTTGACATCTTCTTTCTTTTTAGCTTCTAGGGCTTTACCATCTTAATCCATTCTCTGTCTCTTAGCTTTGGCCTACAACATTAAAAGAATCTTAAAAAAGCAGATGCTATGGAGAGAGAATTAGTATTACTAACGAAAAAGGAATAAAATCAAGAAAAAGTAGGAAGTTTCTATGTTTTGTTTAGATTTTTTTTTTAATTTTTTTTAATCTTGATTTTCATTGTAGAGCATTAATCAGATTTCAAATAAAGTCATATTAAAATAGAAAAGATAATAAAAATAAACTAAAATTATAGTTGCATTTTAGATATGTTCATAAATTAAATGTCATTTTATGAAAATAATTGAAAAAATTGAAAACAATAGTCTCTACCTACCGCAAAGACTACTGAGTATTGATGTTGTATTTTTGAAAAGGTTTGCACTTCATAATGAGGCAAAGACTAATAACTATTGATGTTGTATTTTTGAAAAGGTTTGCACTTCATAATGATCTATGTGATACTTTTAAATATGATTAAATTGAAAATTCCAATTCAAATTCGTGGGATGTTAGACCTTAAAGAGTTAAAGTTTCAAGAATACCCCTCATAGTCTCAATATCCATGCTCCGAGCAGAAATATATCAAATCTGCATATCAGATCCGCACTGTTAGAGGGGCTAGGAAAAAACTTGAACAGAATGTCTGGCTGCTGCTGCTGAACCTGGTTATGCTTCGAGATATCTGGCATTCAATCCGTTGGCGGGTTAATGTGATACTGTATAGCATTTGAATGAAGGGGATTCTACAGGATTCTTGTTTTTGCATTCTACAAATTTTGTAACTCCATGTATTCTGCTGATATATTCCATTATACCATTTATAAAAACAAAAGAAAAACCCATATTAACGAATTGCTGTGAATAAACTACCGGAGATATGGAGGCATCCATCCATATTGGAACCACTCTATTATCCATTGTGATGATCCGAGGAGATCCAAAGTTATTCATCGCTGGTTTTGTGAGGTTCGAGCAAGATGTAAAAGCAAAGCACAAACTGATATATAAGAACATGAAGAAGGCATGTCCTCATATTGCAACCAAAGAGGCAAATATAGCAAAGGTGTAGCATATATCAAAACAAAGCATATAAACATACATATGAACACTTTTACCAGACTTTTCAATTCTGTCTGAATGCAAGAAAATCTGCAAGACCCAACAGAGGTGCAGCCTTCGTTGGATCAAAGGAAGATAACTCCTCCTTACCTCTGTTCAACAATTCAACAGTAAACTCCTTTGCATTCTCCAAACCCATCAGCTTGGGATAAGTGGCCTTATCACTAACCAAATCCTTTCCAGCTGTCTTGCCCAATTCTTCTGATGATTTTGTGACATCGAGTATGTCATCCACAATCTGAGACATAAGCCCCAAGCAACGGGCAAACCTTCGAATTCTCTCGATCTCATCCTCCGAAGCACCGCCGATGATAGCCCCACACACAGTCGAGCACTCCGAGAGCACCGCAGTCTTGTGAATATGAATCCATTCCACAGTGTCAAGGTCAACAGAAGCATCCCGCTCGCTCTCAAGATCGACAATCTGGCCACCGATAATCCCTTGAGAGCCTGTTGTTCTACCCAATTCAGAAACCACCCTCAAAATCCGATCACTGCCCACAGTTTTGCTTGTGGAGACTACAATGTGCTCAAAGGCATATGAATGAAGTGCATTCGCTGCAAAAAGAGCAGTTCCTTCGCCGAAAACCTTATGGTTTGTAGGCTTACCTCGGCGTAAATCGTCATTGTCCATGCAAGGCAGGTCATCAAGAATCAAAGACATTGTGTGGACCATCTCCATTGCACAGGCAGTTGGCATGGCGAGCTCCTGGGTCCCTCCCACAAGCTCACACGCTGCAATGCAAAAAACAGGACGAACCCGCTTACCTCCAGCCAGAAGAGAATACCTCATGGATTCATGTATTTTCGGGGGATAACGAAGAGGGATAGCCTCATCCAATGCTTCATTCACAGCCAGTGCCTTGGAAAGCATGTACTTCTTGGCATCAAATTCAACAAGCTTCTTCGCTTGTTCAGGCCGCAGATCAACTGTCTTTGACGATCTGGTGGATGATACCAGATGTCTATTTGACAACAACTCTTTTTTCAAATGGCCACGAAGGCCCAGATGTTCGCGAGTAGAAGTCCCCAGTGAGGTTGAAACTCCCGATGAGGTTGAAACTCCATGAAAACATTTCGATGGAATCGAAACCCTCTTCAGATTACGCTCTCGAGAAGCAATATTTATAAAGTAAAGGCCATTGCAGGTAGGTCGCATACCACTGTAAGCCATAAGGCTGTTATATTTACCGCTCTCTACTCCAACGAAAAACAGAGTTTCAAAACAGGTAAATAGCTACAACTTTGAATGAAATAGAAGAATACAATGTATCAGAGACAAATAATGATTATAATGGTATACTCAAACCTTCCCTGTATACTACGACGGGATGGACCATTTAGTTCGACGCCTTGCATTTTTCAACGAGTATTTAGAATAGAACAAACTGACAAACGACAAAGGTTATAGATACCATTTCAGAAAACGATAAGCACCAAAATTTCATACTGAGAAATTGTTATTAGGTAGTGAATTAGCTGCTAACGAAATTGCAGCCAATAATAAGTGAATAATTTTACAAAATTTTCGTGTAATGTTGTAAATGAACCTGCATCATCAAGTCACGATATGAATTTAGCATCCTGGAAAACCAGGGCATTCAAATTATGCAGGATTAATATTGTTGTTTGAAATTCTGATTCTATAAATTCTATCACAGATTTCGACAAATTTTTGTCTCAGAGCAAACTCATAGTTTGTGATATTGACTCAATGCTCAACAAGGTATGACTGTTAGCAGAGTCACAAGTAAAGTGGTCTGTGAATACCGATAGGTATAGCCAACCACTTAGTTTTGTGGAGATCACTGTCGTTAAATAAAGGTTAAATATTACAATAACTAATATAAATATTAAAGTAACATAAACATTAAACTAATTAATATAAACACAAAAACAAATACTATTTAATAAACATACATTTTTTCTTAATCACCGCTAAGCTTATTTAAATCTTAATCAAGATGCATTTGAGAATAACAAGAAATCCCCACTCTACACTTGTTACACTCAGGTTAATCTTGTGTTAATTAGTGAGTAATGCATATGTCAATAAAGGGTTTGTTTCTCTTGGTAGTCATTTGAATGTTCACTTTGAAAAAAAGAAAATGGACTACAACAATTTGTAGTCCTTAAGTATTGACTAAAGCAATCACTCTAAATGAGAATGTATTGTTGATAATCCATGCATTCAATTTTTTATCCATTCTTAATTTTTGTAAATTACATATTCTTATATACCTAATCAAGTACATTCTTATATTAAACCTTAAACTAAAAATTAAATCTTCTTATATACTTATTCAAGTACATTCTTATATTAAACTTTAAATTAAAAAGGACAGATTTAATTCATCAAATCAATTCATACTCCGTTACAAAGAGCATGTTTATCATTTTTTATTGGTAGCAACACACTCTTCTCCTTGCAGCAACCCTTATCCACAATTCAATAATAACACTAAGTCACTAGCTACAACCAAAATTCCCAATAAAAAGCCTTAATCAACACATAAACCCTAATAAAAATTGAAAAAAAATAATTGTAATGAACTTCAAAAAAAAAAATGAAGAGGATTTACTTTCCATTTCTCCAAAGATCAAAATCAAAGTAATTTGCATTTCCTCATTACTTTCTCTAGTTTTCTTGATCCGGATCCGGAATAGAGGTTGAGATCGTCCAAATACCCTCACCATGATTTAAAAAAAAAATCATCATATCAATTTTCACTTTCCATGATTAAATTATAAATTGACATGATGAATTTCCAATAACAAAGAAGAATTTGGTAAACCATATATATACATGGAGATTTACAATGTTGAACATTACTCAATCCGATTTCCACACAAACAATGCCTTTCCCAGAATCGATATACCTATCATAATGGTAGAGAGAAATAAATAATACTGATGTAAATTTAAATCGAGTCCTCCTACGGTGGTACATCTCTAAGAAGGAGTGATAACTCCAATCAAAGTTCACAGAAATAAGGGGTTAACGTTAATATTTGACATGCAAATTTCAAGATCACACTTTAAATGAAATTTTAAATCAAATCATTTAAAAATGTCAAAAATAAAATCCACCATTTTAAATGATGGTTAAATTTTTAATACCACTTCTTAGATGGACTCGGAACGCTTTGACGGGCTTTGACGGCTTGAATTTTTATTCTTAATAAGGATACTTTGGTTAAATGTACAATAATCAAATATAACAAAAATTATATATTTTTTAAATAATTTTTAATTCTAAAGGTTTTGAGTAAAATAATAATATAAATAACTAGTAACAATCACTTATAGGTCTTCCTATTAGGGTTTGCAATTGTATATTGGCTTGTGTTATTTCTGCAAATTATTTGGTGCTTATAAATATAAATCCTACCTCTTTTTTTAAGAGTCATGGAAGGCTGAGACAAGGGTGCCCCCTTTTCCCTCTACTTTTCCTCCTGGTCATTGAAGGGTTAAGTTTGATGATTGGGAAAGCAAAGTTTGATGGACTAGTGAAAGGAGTTAAAATCACAAAGAACTTGTCTATTACACATCTGTTGTTCATAGATAATGTCATTATGTTTTGTGCCGATACAATGGAAGAATGGCGTGTCTATGCTGATATTTTGGCCCTCTTTTGTAAGGCATCAGGGATGCAAATCAGTCCTGCAAAATCAAATTTTATAAGCAATGTAGTGAACTCTCCTGTCTTTATTGATATTAGAAGTTTTATGCCTTATACTATTTCTAATCTGGAGGATAGATTAAAATATATAGGTTACTACATAAAACCAAATTGCTACTAATTACAGGACTTGAGGTGGCTATTATCCAAAATTGAGAAAAGAATTAACCTTTGGATGTACAAGTATTTATCATTGGGGGGTCCATTAATTCTCTTGAAAGTTGTTTTGAGTAGTATTCCTGACTACTAGGCTCTACTGTCTAAGATTCCCCAGTCCATTTTACACAAAATCAATAGTTTATTGTTCCACTTTTTGTGGTCCGGGAATACTGAAGGTGGTCAATATCACCTTGCAAACTGGGAAGTGTTGTCATTACCAAAGAAATATGGCGGCTGGAACATTACAAATATATATTGGTTCAATACGACGCTCTTGATGAAAAGTTGTTGGCAGGGTCTGTTTGGAAATCAGTTCTCGACAAAACTACTGCATGAAAAATACATTAAAATTGATATTTATAGTTGGTTAAGAAATCCTCCGGTTACTGCAAGGAATGAGTCGGTTATCTGGAATGGTTTTCTGAAAATTATGTCGTGGATTAGCTCTCAGCTAGCGTGGAGGGTTGGGGATGGGAGAGATGTTTATGTGGTCACCAATCCTATTGTGGGATTGAATGAGAATTATCAACTGACTCAGCGATCAAAGAACTATTTTGCAAATATTGCTTTATTTAAATTAAATCAATTCAGGAAATCCAGACATATGTTCCCGGAGACTAGTTACTGGTTTATTGCTTTAGTACTGGGACTATTCAGTGCTTGGAAAGTGGAGTGGCATGTTTATGTCGAGAATCTTAATTCTGGTGGAATCCGTCTTTCAAATAATAATGATTTGCTAGTTTGGGAAAAAAAAAACAAAGGTGATGGACAAGTTACTGTTGGTGATGCTTATATGGAATTAGTTGAATATTTTACAGATGTGCAGATTAAGTGGTGGTTTCTGGAGTTATGGAAGTGGAATATACCACTGAAAATCAGATTTTTTTTGTGGCTTGTATTTAAAAATAAAATTTTGACATGGGAGAACCTCATTCGGCGAGGTAAATATGGGCCAAACATGTGTGTTCTGTGCAGAAATTATGAGGAAACTACAAGTCATTTATTTCTAGAATGTGAATTTTCCAAAGCAGTTTGGGTTAAGATATGCTTGGAGTTGAAGATAAAGGAGGATTGGCCAGATTTTGATTTTGAGAATGCATACTTTACTTGGCAACAAAAGCACAGGACTTTAGCCCATATGCCTGGTTTACTTGCATGGACTTTGGGGAAGGTACATAATGGTGCTATATTCCAAGATCATAAACCTTCTTTGAATCAGAGTGTTTTATCTTTCTGGAATCTTTTTAGACTTTATCCACAATGTTCAATGTGGTATCAGAATTGCAGAATAGTTTTTCCTATTAATATAAATGATTTGGATAAAGTGGTGGGATTCTTCGATGGAGCATCTACTTCTCAGATGTGTGGGGTGGGTTTCTATTTCAGATGTGGATCAAATCTAATTCTAAAATTCAGATTATCAAGTGGTTTGGGGACAAATACTAAACCAGAATTGTTGGGTCTATGGGGTATTCTTAAAGTGGCAATTTTATGTGGTTTGGATACTTTACAGATTTTCAGAGACTCTCACGGTATCATCAATTGGGCCAACAAGGTCAACCTTAAAAATATTTCTCTCCAACAATGGTGTCATAGGATATCTGTCTTACTCAATTTCTTTTAGACTCTCTCTATCAAGCACACATATCGAGAGAATAATGATGTTGTAGATGCACATTCAAAGGGTGCCATTGATTGTGATCCAGGTATACTATTTTGGGAAGAGTGGGTGGAGGATGTGCTCACTTCTTCTAGTTCTTATCCTTTTTTTTCTCTGAACTATACTAGTATTTTGTTGGTGATCTTATAGATCATGATTTTTACAGCTTCCTTGTAATTGCTTTTCTAAGAAAGTTTTGTTTTTGATGACTTTGAATGAGGATGATCGGATATTTGTATTGGATGGTCGGTTATATTTTAGTTTTAATGAGGAAGCTTAAAGCTTTGTTTTGGAAAAGAACAGATTTGTACTTTTTGATTTCCATGAAATAACAAAAGTATGGTTTTTTTTTTTTTATAGTATTATTTTTCTCCAACCACTTTTTAAAAAGTGGTCGTTGCTAGTTATTTATAGTATTATTTTACTCAAAGTTTTTAGAATTAAAAATTATTATATATATATATATATATATCAACCACTTTTACAAAGGTGGTTGTTGCTAGTTATTTATAGTATTATTTTACTCAAAACCTTTAAAATTAAAAATTATTTTAAAAAACATTTTTTTTGTATATTTCATTATTGTACATTTAACCAAAGCATCGTTATACTTATTATTATTTTTCTTTTATAGAAATGGTTAAGATATTTTATATATAAAAAAGAGAAACGAAAGATTTCATTATTCTGAAGACAGGCTGATCCCAAGAGAGGACTACCTCCATGACTCCTTGATCATCTACAGCCAGTCTTAACTTATCCTGATACTTTCCTATTCTATGGAGACTGAATCTTCTAGCATACTGCCCAAGAAGGAACTGGGCTACATTTACTACTAGCAAGACCAAAAAAGTTGTTGTCCTACTTCTAACAAACATCTCAATACAACTGAGAGATTAACGATATGAAGTTTGGTGGCTTCTTATTTTTCTTGGAGAAGTTAAAATTTCTTTTGGTTTCAAAGAGGGTGAAGGTCCTCTTTTTTTTTGCCGACTTTGCTCCAATCTGATGGATCGACAAATGCTTCAAAAATGGGTATTGCATTTTCGGATGCATCCTGTGGGGCTGGACATCATTATAATTATTATTACGAAATAATAAAATATTAATAAAAAATATTTATTTACATGAGATTTAATTTTATTACAAATTTTAAAATTCATTTATTAGATACAAATATTTATTATTATTATTATTATTATTATTATTTAATAATAACATTTATTATTATTTATTAATATATATTAATTATTAATAAGTAATATTTAAATAAATAAATAACATTAATTTTATTACAAATATTAAAATGGATTTATTAAATACAAATACTTATTTAATAATATTTAGTATTAATATGTGATATTATTATTATTATTAAAAAATAAGGAATAAATTAGTAAATAAGATATATTATCTTAATTAAAAATATTTAGAATTATTAATATGTAACAATATTTTTTTTAAATAGTATTAATATGAATAGTTATGGTTATTATTTAATATTAATATTTATTCTTATCCATTAATTTATATTAGTTTATAAATAAATAGTATTTAATAAAATAGATTTATACATAAAAATATCAAAAAATTAGAATTAAATAAGAAACAAATAAATGAAATAAAAAATGGGTGACTATGGTTGATGTTCATTTACCACACTTGATTTCAATGAACCATGGTTGAATTTGGTTAGTTATGAAAGACCATGTTAGACCATCATCAACCACAGTTGATATAACGGGGAGAACCATTGTTGACCATTGACAATGGATTACAGTGTTTGATTATGGTTAGACCATCACTAACCATGGTCCATAAAGGGTTTCAAATGATGAATGACTAAGTTTGACCATATTAAACCATGGTTGACCAATGTGTTCACATTCTTGAATTTAGGGTAGCATGATTAACTATAGTTGACTATGGTTGTATCATGGTGGACTATGGTTGACTTGAAACCATGATTGACAATTGTTTGTTCATGGTTGACATTAAACTATGTTTGACCATATTAAACCATGGTCTACCATTGTTAGGGCATGGTTTAATTTAGTCCATCATGCTTAACTATCGTTAATTATGGTTGAATTTAGTGCATCTTGGTAGATTAAGGTTGTATCACGGTCAACCATGGTTAAAACTAGTTAACTATGATTGCATCAGGGTTGAGTTTGAACCATGGATGACCTCAAAAGTGGATGATCAAGAATTTGAACCATGGTTGACTGCAGTACATAGTTTCCTTTTAAGCAAGGTATACTTCAAGTCATAGTTTAATTTTAGGCAAGGTTGTCTTTGAACCATGGTTGAATTCAAGCCATGGTTGACTTTAAACCGTAGTTGACTTTTACACAAGTTTGACTTTAAACCAAGGTTGACTTCAAACCATAGATAATAATAGTTCATGGTTGACTTCAAACCATAGATAATAATAGTTCATGGTTGACTTCAAGCCATGGTTCACTTCATTCTATGGTAGACTTCAATCCATAGTCGACTTTTAAGCAAGGTTGAGTGTGAACCATGGTTGACTGAAGAATTCATAGCTGATTTCAAACCATAATTGACTTTTAAGGAAGGTTGACTTTGATCCTAGGGTAACTTCAATCCATAGTTAATAATAGTTCATGGTTGACTTAAATCCAAGGTTGAATTCAATCCAATGTTGTCTTCAATCCAAATGTGGCTTCAAGGTTTACTTCAATCCAAGGTGGACTTCAATCCATGGTCGACTTCAATCCAAGGTCAACTTGAAAGCATGGTTGACTTTAATACAAGGTTGATTTCAATCCAAGGTTTACTTCAATCTAAGTTTGACATCAAACCATGGCTAACTTTAATCCATGGTTTCCTTCAAGGTTGACTTCAATCCATGGTTGACTTCAATCATATGTTGACTTCAATCCATACTTGACTTCAATCGATGCTTTACTTCAATCCATTATGACTTTAATCCATGGTTGACTCCAATCCAAGGTTTCCTTTAATCCAAGGTTTACTTCGATCTAGCATTACTTCAATCCAAGGTTGGCTTCAATCCATGGTTGACTTCAATCCATAATTGAGTTCAATCCATAGTTAACTTCAATCCATGGTTGAATTCAATACATATTTAACTTTTAAGAAATGTTGACTTCAATCCAAGGTTGAATTTTATAGTTCTTTAATGAAACCATTAGGTGGGGATTGACCCTTTCAAGTAACCCTTCAAATATGGAAGTCCAAGACTCAAGGAGAAGTTAATTTTGAAGTAACCCTTGAAATATTTAAGGCCAAGATTTAGGGAGAAGTTAAGTAACCCTTGAATTATGGAAGTTCAAGATTTAAGGAGAAGTTAACTTTGAAGTAACCCTTGATGTATGGATTTAAGGAGAAGTTAACATTAAAGTACTCCTTAAATCATGGATATCCTAAATTTAAGGATAAGTTTAAGGGAACCTTAAAATAAGCTACAAGGAAATTTGGAAAGGTATAAAGAGGAGTGGAAGCATTTCATTTCATCGTCTAAGCTTCTCTTCTCTCTAATGCACAACTTCTACGAGAAAAATGTGAACTTGTGTGGAGGATATAGTGAGGAATTAATAGGCATCATCTTGAGTTCTTTGATGAAGATCTTGAAGGAGAATCTCTCTCTCATGCATTAGGGTTTCTCTATTAAAGGTGAATGCTTCTACAAGGTTCATCTTTTCATCTTGGAAAAGGTATGGTTCTAGCATGTGGGTTTCTCTTGTGATGGTACATGCCTCTCATGGACTAGGGTCCATCTTGTTCTTTTAAAAATGGTATGGATCTTTTGTATGTGTTAGACCTTCATTCTTGATGAAATGTTGTTGATAAGATTGCATAGACTATTATGATGACCGTGCATAGATAGTGGTGATCTTGCATTGGTTATAGTAAACTTGCCTAGATTATGACGATGGTTGCATAGATTATGATGATGATCTTGGTGTAGATCATGGTAATTATGGTGATGGTCTTGGCATAGATCATGGTGATTATGGTGATGATCTTGGCATAGATTAGTGTGATATTTGCATATATTATGGTGATGATCTTGGCATAAATCATTGTGAATATGATGATTATCATAACATAGAATATGGTGATATTGACATGCATTATGATGATGTCATTGGCATGATGTAGGGTTCCTCTAGTTGGAATGGCGTAGGGTTTGAAGGTTACAAGCATATTAAGGGTTTAAAGAGGAAAACAAATGACGTCTATGGGTGACTGTTTCTCGGAATTGATTACAGTATTTGGAGGCATCTTTTTGGTCCTAGCCTTGAAGGTTCATCGCATATTTCAAGGGAAAGGTTGCTGCATATTTGAAGGTTATATTGTAGATATGTTTTGGCCTTCTTCATGAAAGGTTTAATTGCATATTTGTAAAGCATTCTGGAAGTCTTGTTTATAGGATTTGGAAGACATCTTTTGGTCTTACACATGAGGGTTTTGTTGCATATTTGAGAGCTATCTTGGAGCAAGTTGCTTACATATTTGGAGGACATACTTGAGGCACGTACAAGTTAGCATAGTGACAGTGGCTCAGGAAGTGACAACGACAAATACAGTGACAGTGCTAGTGATTAAGACAAAGGCAGTGAAAGAGACTGTGACTGAGATAGTGATACAGGTTGAGATAGAGACAATGATAGGGACAGTGTAAAGACAGTAATAGTGTGAAGATAGTGGTAGTGTGAATACAATGAGATAGGTACAGGTTGACAAAGACAATGATATAGGTACAAGTTGATAGAGACAGTGATACAAGTTCAGGTTGAAATAGATAATGACAAGAATAGGAACATAGAGACAATGACAGAGATTGGTTGACATTCTTAGTCATATTAGGGTGGCAGGATGGGGCAAGGATAGGAGATTGAAGTATCCTTCAGGTTGGTGCTTGAAAAGTGTGAATTTTTTCTCACAAAGTGGGTTGGTGCTAGAGAAATCACAGGGTTGGTTCCTCCTTTCAGTTAGTGTTGGTGAATCAGGGAGTTGGATCTTCCTTTAGGTTGGAGCCTGTAAATCAAGGGGTTGTTGCCTACTTTCAGTTTTTTATAGAGAATATTGGAAGTTGGTGGTTCTATGAATGTAATCTTGTTATTATATAAGAAAATCATTTTGTTGTTTTATCCTATTTGGGTTTCCACGTAAAAATCTCTTGTCCACTATGTATGATATTATTTGATGATGAATGGAATTGTTAATGCTTAATGTTATATGATGTGATTAATTTTTGAAATCATAAAAAATGATCAATACTGATTCACTGACCCCCTTTCAGTATTGGTGAATGTTGCAACACTAACATGTAGGATGTTATCTAGGTTTGTGTTGGTATTGGTGTCATACAAGTTGAGTTGGTCAAGGGTGACAATATTCCTGCTATGGTGGAACATCATGATGCAAAAAATAGAGGAGGATATCGCTTTCATGGAATACATATAACTGCATCCCAAAATAATATTGTAGTCGAGTTGTGCGTCAATTACTTCAATATCCAAAAGTACCTTTTCCCCCTCTAGCTCAATGGGTACATTCTAGTACAAAACTAATGGTTTTGATGGCGTTCCATCATAAATTTAAAGGGCGATAGATTAGAGGACCAAGTATGGTGAACCCATACATTTCTACACATGAGTGAACATCACACAAGTGGATGCTCCTTCATTGGCAATGCATCGATGAATGTTGATGTTCTTGATTGTGATGAGAATTTGGAAGGCGACTCATGAGGGTAGTCACAGTTCCTCCTTGTCAAGGCTGAAGGTCATGAGGTATGAATTGGAAGGGATGGTTGTTCCTAATGCACTAAATAATTCCTTATTTTGAGAAGGTAAAGATTGGAGGACCTCTAATGTCGATATGGCGGTGGGGGATTAAGACATATCATTTACAATGTTGTAGTTGTGGGAAAATTTCATGTGAGATTTATGGGTGGTTTGTCTAAGTGGTTACTTTGGGATATAAGGGATCTGATCACTGTTTGGAAGATCTATCCTCCCCTTGCGGGGACTCATACATAAAATACCCTTTGGTGCAAGTCTAGAGGTTGACTTCCCCATTGTTCATGTAGATGTTTTGAAAGGTTTCATCACCTGAGCGAGGATCCTACTACTAGGTAACTACCCTTTGATTGGGAAATGGTTGTTCCAACACAACTTGTTGGGGTTGTGGTGCATTAGGTGCTCGAAGAGGTCATTAGTTGCAGCCTTTTTATTTGCTTCAATCATTTGTTGACACACAACTATAAACATGCAATGATGTGTGTAATGGCCATACTCTCTCCACAAAATGCAAGGATAGTTCATCCTAAGGTTCGTGTTCTTTCCTTATTTAGGGATATTTTTCATTCCCGCATTTTAGGTGCACAATGTATGGGTTTGCTAGGGAGGGGGGTTGCCCCCCTATTCTTGTTGCTTGTTTTTCATATTCTTTCCTTTCTTCTTCCCATAATTTTGAACATTTGAGGGATTAGCCGCGTTTAACTACTCAAATCATTGATTTTGTTATGCAAGAGAAGGTTGTATTAGATTCATCCCCATTTGAGACATGGGGGAAGCATTTGGTTGAATAGGAAATGGGAAATATGGATTATATCCATGTTCAAGAAGGTATGGATTTGGTGCTCTGTATGATGTGGATGTAGGAGAAGGTGGTGCCATTTGAGGTGGCAGTACCATTCGTGCTTGAATAGCATTTGGTTATGTAGGATTGTAGGGTCCATAAGATAATTTCCCAAATGTAGGAGTTGGTGCAGCTGTGGGTGCCACTAATACTAGAGGTGCTAGCAGGTATTGCTGCATCACATTGAGTGTCATAGAAGTTGAAGGTTGGGGAGCATTTACTAGGTGAGAAATGGTCTCGATAATCCCATTAGCCGAGTGTGATGTACCCGAGGAGGTTGGGTTCAGAGAATGATGTTGAGGGGCATCTGGTAGGATGGTATAAACATACTTGGATTATGCATAAATCAAATTGAAATGCTAGGCCTCTGGGATGGCCTTTTTTTTCCAGAAATGTGGTCGAGACATCCCTTGCAATCATGGGTTGGAGTGATTCAGGAACCAATCCAACAAAAAATGGGGATTGATGTCTATTTTACATAGAGTCTTACATCTACACCAATTGTGGATGTGATCCACGATGTGGGTTTAGGTGCTTTGCTTTGCCAAAATTTGGTGAAACTTTTGAGCCCTAAATCGTGGCAGATGGGTAACTGAAAGTACGTAAATAAAATAGTGGTAATAAACAAAGGTGGTATAAATTGTAGATGGTAAGTTGACATACCATTTGGTCATTTTTCTTGTAAATGTTCTCTAAAAGAGGCGAAGATGAACTAGGTCTTTGATGATATTGATCAAGGAGCATCAAAGGTGGAATGACATAACATAGTTTGTGGGGTCATATCCCTATTTCTCTTCAAATTTTGGGAAATCTGAGGAGAGTTTAGAGGGCATCTATAGCCATGTTCGGTCATGAAGAATGGGGTCATTGATCAATTTATCCAATTCTGGGAGATTTAAGCTTTCCATGAAAGGAAGGTTTTTGTTTGCTACCGCCATGGTTTTTTATGTGTTTCCCCCTCTTGGAGATGGAGATGATAGTGGATTTAATGGAGGTGTATGTCCTCCTTGAGATGGAGAAAATAGGGGTGTCCTTTATCCCAAAGAAGGAGATGATGGGGGGTATTCCCTCCATGAGGTGGAGATGAGGAAGTGCATCTTCGATGAGATGGGGAGGTAGGGGGGTTTGCATGATCTCCAAGATGTGGATAAATGGGAGAGTTAGGTAAGGTGCTCCCTCACCCCACTGACCCTAACAACGCCTCTTAAGAGTGCCCCTGGTTAGAGTATATGCCTTGTGGACCATGGGGAGAAAATATGAGAACACCTCTTTGGAAAGGGGAAAGTCCTTGTGGTATGACGTGCTTCCTTGGATTTATTTACTCTGCTATGGTTTTGTTTTATGTGATCATGTGAGAGTGATGGAAGAGGGATATAAACACAAATGAACAAATGCAAAAATATGCCAACCACAATAGATGCAAATATGGTGCAAGGTGTGTAATAAGTGTCGAGTATTCGTGCAAGTGGTCCAAAAGTTGGTTCCTTTTAATTACAAGTTAGGTGATCTTGTAAATTAAAACAAAAATGTATATTCCCTAAAATACGTAACATCCTTCCTCTCAAAAGTCACTAGGCCTTCCAATAACTCACTTATCGATGGCCATGAAATCCCTCGATTATGGCTAGTGAAGGTATGATAGAGTCAGTTATTAAGTAATGATGTTGGGGTTATGATCTAGAAGGGTTGGAAACATTTCCAACAACTAACAAGATCCGATTTTCAAGTCAATTGCACCCATAATTGCTCCTTGGTTATATCCTATGTTTCGGCCACTAGGATACCCACGTCAAGTGTGGATGAGCATTTCATCCTCGAACGGTAAAATGTCATCTCCACAAAAAGTTGAGTGAGTCTTTGTGGTGAGAAAAAATAACTATAATGCGGATTTCACATCCTTGGGCACCCTATCTTTCTCATCTGGGTTGTCTTTCGACACTTGATAGCAGAGTATTTTTTAAGGATGATAAAAGTATACTTAAGTATAGTATTCTAGGCGATTATTTTGGATTGAGAAACACACACACACACACACACACACACACACATATATATATATTTCTAGGCGAATATTAAATATGAAACATACAATTTACTACAAAAACTTGTAAATTTTGGTGAATATTATGATAAAAAACATATTTTATGTAAATATAGGCGACATTAGAGACTAAAAATGACCAAATACAGAATTTGCTTAAAAAAAAAAAACCAAAATAGCCAATTGGCGAAATTTCGCCCCTAAAAATTTCCTTGCTTGCTAGCAGGATTTAAAAGTACCCTAAAAGTCAACAACCACTATGTTTCAAGAATGTAGAAGATTGCTGGGCATTATTTAGATCCCTAGAAAAATCAATCCTAAACTAACTAAAATGTTGTTTTGTGACCTCCTATGGAGGATTTTAGTTGGTTTAGAATTACAAGTGCAATGTTGATTTTAGAGTGGTCCAAATTTGATTAAGGAGTGTAAGTGAGTTATTTCAAAAATTCAAATTATTATGATCCATACACATCACTAAGAGTGCGATATGGAGATCATACTAGATTGGAAAGAGTCTTTAATTCTCTTGGTGTGTGCTTAAGTGGAAATCACACATGAGGAAACATCTGTGATAGCATGGTTATTGTTCGAATATGGAGGCCAAAGTTTCCATTTATAACTTGTGGGGAAAGGCTACCCTATGGTGGGATCAATTAATGGAAGTGAAGCATATTAGTGAGAATAGATTTTCATGGAAACACTTCAAAAAGTATTTTCAACATAAATACTTATCTACACATTATTATAAGAAGAAAATGGAGTAGTTATTGGAGCTCAAGTTGGGAGCTATGAGCATGGAAGAATATGAGAGAAAATTTTAGAGTTGTTCATATATGCTAGGTTTATTAAGGAAGAAAACAGTAAAAAACAAGAAGTTTCTATGTGCATTTCCGACCTTCTACAAAGAAAAAATCCAATATGATGAAGCCAAATCCATTGAAGAGGCCATTTGAAAGGATAATCATCTCTATGGTTAGAATAACGGAAGGGACGTTGTGCAAATATTATGGAGGGAAAAGAAAATAGGCAAGTGGGATCAAAGGAAGAAAGGATTCAAATCTCCCTTCCTAAGGAATCAACATAAATCATTTCAACGGTGTAATCCAATTCAGAATGGACCAAAGATGCAAATTCTCAAGGAAAAGGGACAAATCAACAAATCAAATGTTGAGGATGTGAAGGGAATCATGCATGCATAAATTGTCCTCATAGGGGAGACCAAATGAGAACTGTTGACAACATTCATGACGCAAGCACAATGGAGTATGTTGTTAGAGATATTCCCAAAATTTATGCAGCGTTGGATAACAGATAGGTAGAGCAACAATCCAATATGATTGAAATTGAAGGTAAGATTATCGATCAACCCATTTCCATTTTAATTGATTCAGGGGAAATTCATATTTATATTGATCCCAATTTGGTTGAAATCTTTAAGTTAAAAAAAAATCAAGCATGGTAAATCGTGGTTGGTACAATTGGTACAGTGCCCAAATTTTCTCTTCTTTTTTTTTCGGAGGGAAAAGCAATAAATAGCCAAAAATCATGCCAGGATGAGTTCACTCTTTTTTTGAGAATTTATGTGAATTAGGTTTCTTATTTAAAAGGGTTCTGAGCAACTTAGGTCACTCATTTCCTAGGAAAATGCGCGACCTGCTTCCAAAATGGCCTCTTTCGGTGTTTGACTTTGGTTTTTGGCTTTTAAAATGTTTTTTCGAGGTCCAATAGGTGTAAATGAGGTGGAAATGAGATGGAATGATGAAGTATGCAAACGAATGGGATGCTAAAATGGACAATGGAAAATTTTGGGTGTTAACATATTGTGCAATGATGTGTGAGGTTAGGATCTCGTCATATGGTTGACATACATCATCGAATTCTTATTTCTCGAGATATGTGTGACAGTGATGTAGGAGGTAGAGACTACATTGGAGGGAAATCACCTTCCTAAGGAACTAAAGGGCCACTTACCTACAAATACAATACTAAACATGAATGAGGTGCATATAATCTGAAATATATGGATGAGGCAAGAATTACCATGCTTGTATAAATGTCTCAAAATAGAAAGTGGTTGTAGGCCCAGAAGGGACATGATCAATATAGGGATAAATGTTATGTACATCATAATTTTCCAAGAGGGACTCAAATATGGGAACGTAATCATGGTCCAACCATGGATGATATGAAGAAATGATATTGGAACAATGACATTCTCATGGAATGTTCAAACACAATAATTGATTCTTTGTTAGACTTGAAGTGGTCCAACATCTATAGTGACTCGAACAACTAAAAGTATGCATCTAATAGGTTTATGGAACTACATCTGGAACTATATACCATAGGAAGCATGTAACTGGAGGGATTCCAATTCAATATATCCAATACAACCCAACCAATGTAGCCCATATATATCTAGAAACATATGGATGAACAATTTCCACGTAGAATCACCAAATACTAGAGTGAAGGATATCCGGGGTCTTCGACCAAATAATGAGAGAACCATGACCAAATAATGAGAGAACCATAAGCCTATATGAATCTCATCATTGCGATGAGTGTGTTGACATTGAGCATGTGAGAAACAAACACACTAATGTGTAGTGAGGTCTCCTCTCGGGCAGTCTAAGGGACTCATCAATGATGGCTATGAGGCCCAGGTACATGGTAACTTTGGGTCTATCCTCTTGAATAGATGTGTTGATGTTGACAGAGGAAGACCTACAACCAAAAAGGAAATCATGTTTCCTTAATGGAAGAATGAGGGACACGATCAAGGAATGAAACAAACTAGACAAGTAACTAATACATTGTTTGGGGATATATGGGTAACTGAGTACGAGACTCAAAATTCATTTGTTCATAGTATGAAGGCATGTCTGACCTAGCATCATGTGTGGAACCCTTGATGGTATCACGGGAGGGACACAAATGGGATACCATGGAACATAACTACAATGGTTGGGACTCATTCATGGAGAAGGGGGGATACTGATGTTTAAATCAGAGGTAATATGATGTTAGTATGAATCCAAGAGGGACTCATCGAAGAATACTCTAAACAAAGGAGACCAGGGGTGCTACTATAAAAAGAGACTATACATGATCTGCAAGAGTGATGAGGAGCACTATTTATTAAATGGTTTCTTCGATGCATGAGCACCAAAGAGATATTATAGAGGAGTGCTTCACAATCATAGCTTCCCAAATGTTTGAGTATATGGAAAAGGGTGGTGCTTAAAAAAACATTTGTATAATGGTTACTGAGGTGGATGGCCACCTTAGTGAGATTAGATGAAATAACAAGGAGAAAAACATCCAATGACATGATCAGATGGTTAAAATGACTGGGTGAGAGAAAATGAAGCTTCAATGTTAGGGTGGGAGAATGATGGTAATATCCTTGTGGGATGATGAATGATGGCATAGTAATGTAATTTTTGCAGTATTGATGGTGCGGTGGGATCATGTGTGTGCAATGTGAAACATCATAATTCCATAAAAAACATAAGTATGGGAGTCCATGGGGTAGGCCAGTGAGTGACAATGACAAAATAACATGTGGCTTTGTGCAAAATAAAAAACTATATGGACTCCCAAACCTATGGGAAATTGATCATAGTATGGGTTCTAAACAATAAGGGATACTAAAAGGACACCCATGTGAAGTATGTTCTGCTTCCGAGTAAGGACAAATAAAAGAGTGGCTAGGTTGGGACACTTACCCAAATAAAGGGGCACTACAGGAACAAAAGGGATTGAAAAGGTTGATGCATATGATGTCTTGCAGAGGGGGACCACCTATATGCTAGTTTGAGATTCATACATATAACTGATGGTTGCTATTTGAAATTAGTGAATCTCATAGAAACCTCGACCTATAGACATGGAAACGGTACCCAAGCATAAACATGCGCTTGGAAATCAAACCAAGTACACAAGGGACATGTGACCTAGGGAAGTGGTTGAGATCACGTGTGAAAATGTGAGTATGGAAGGCTAAGGGCCTAACCCCATGCTATGGACATGGGGTTTGTGATTATGGATCACATATGTTCTAGACTGATCTATGGGATCATCGAAATAGATACGCATATGTGGAAAGGTAAGGTCAACATGATTGATCATGCCCCCTATTCTAGGGTCGAGATAATTGAACCTACCCCATGGCCCATAAGATTCGATCTGGAACAGATATGGTCCGAGAGGGTTACCAACACGACATCAACTAGAAACTAGAGGGGGCATGTACCTACATGAGGAATATGGCCATGGTGGCACAAAACATAAATGAGATGGTGATGGGGAATTCCTCCTACAGGTTGGATTCCCTTAGTATCACTGACCTGAACGAGGATGACAATGATGAGTAGACAGGTTTGGGTTCATGCCCCCATCATGTCAACATGGTATTTCCTTATCAACTTGGAAGGGTCGAATAGATATATAAAAGGATATGTGTCTGTCGATATGACTGCAACATCATGAGATGATGCAGAAAGGTCATTGGAGGATGAGATGTAACAAATAGTGGTCATCCTTCTCGTTAGTGGTGACTTGGGACTCTCTAGAAAGTGAGCACAAGTTAGCCAACATAGATTGATATTCGGGTAGATCATTGAAGTGGTGTGAATAATGATCATGAAGGCCACACAATGCACAAAGATGATTCGTGTGCAATGATTCGTTGTGTGTTTTGGGAGTATTAGGGAGATGGAGCACCATAATTTTTGCATCAAGATCATCATCTAACATTTTCAAATGAGTGCACAAGAAGAGAAATTCTGGACAATTTTGGGTAACATGACCCAAGACATCGCATAAAGGACAAGGTGGGGGTGCTCGAGCTATAGCATTAGGAGGGGGATTCATGGCTAGGTTTGGATTTTCTAGCATCATTGCATTCTTATATTCCCCCCTAGCCTTCTTCTTGGGAGGAGGGTGGGTGGCCGATGGTGTTTTCATAGGGAATCCAGGTGAAGGTTCTTTGTAGTACTAATTTGTTTCACAAGCTTTAATATGGCATGTGGTATAGGGGGTGGATTTAGAGGGGTAAGGTACCAAATGGGGATGCCTAACGTCAGACCTAGAAGTTTGAGCATCACCATCAAAGGCATGCTCACTACTCAAGAAGGTGGGAATAGGACAGGGATTTGCTTAATCAATGTGTCTTCCCATTAGTTCTCAGGAAACTAGATAGGAGAGGGTATATGTTGAGGTTGTGGTTGGGAAGCATATTTACCAAAGGGATAGTGCACAACTATGATATTTCTACCTTTGGGGGTGGAGGAGGTAGATCATGAAAGGATCCTATCACGGGGGCATCATGAAATATTCCTATCCCAACAACTATAAATGATGAGATGGATGCATTGTTTTGATTTTTGTCGATAGTGGGTATGACATTTCCCGGACAAGCTAACCCCTGGGGGTTGTAATAGGACAACTGGTCTAGTTTTACAATATTCTCCTCATGGGGGAACATCATAAACCTGAAAACTGATGAGGAAACTGCTTTCATAGATTACTTGTAGCTACACCCAAGGAGGAGGTTGTAATCTAACTAGGCATTGACAACCTCGATATCGATTAGACCATTTTCCCAGCTAACTCTATAGGGACGTTCTGGAGAAGACATTGAGGTTAAACAATGCCACTATCGTAAGTGCACAGTTTCATAAGGGACGGTGCAAGTTGGGGGGATATAAGCTTCTACCAAACATGCATGGACTTAATGCAATTTGAGGCACCTTCAATGGCAATACACCAATGAATGACCAAGATTCTAATGGTTACTAGGATATGAATTGCTATTGATGACGGCATATGTGGATCCGCTTGATACAAATCAAATGTCATCAAGTGGGAGTTGGAAGGATAAATTACACCTAAAGTTGACAGTAATTCTTTGCGCTCCGTACGACAGTTCCAGAGAACTTCCAATGTAGACATGGAAGTAGGAGACTAGGCCAAGTCATCCACAATGTTATAGGTAGGAGTGGCCCGAGCATTGGGATTGTTTTCAATGTGATGCAAAGGAAACTTGGGGAATTTGGGAATCTTGTTAGTGGTTATTTGAGATAGGTGCAAGGGTTCCTTGACATGAGTGGAGTCATTCCCTTTATCAGTAATGGAGGTTTCAATAGTTGAGTCGTATTGGTTACTTCTTGTCTAAAGGTTAACATCAGCTAAAAACATCAGGAGGTTCTAGACCCCATAGTGATGAGGATGACTCAATGAAGTAGGCGGGGGTGAATAATGTGCCATGGGTTTTCTTGTTACTACCCATTGTGGAGGGAAGGGGTTTTGTAGGACCATTGGTTTCATTTGAGTGGTCTAAGACAAAGGGTGATTAGTTTGCTCCTGTGCAGTAGTAGTCACATCTCGTTGGTTAGCATCATTCCATAGTTGGCATGCCTTATCCAAATGGGGGAAATGATGGGTATAGTTCCCATAGACACCATAGAAGGAACATGGGTGGTTATTCTGTAATTGAGAATTTTTTCCTACTTAGGAAATATGTTTGGATCCCAATATGTGGGGTTAGCTCTAGTTTTATCAGGGGGGTCAGGGGGTTGACCCCTACGTCCCTAGCATTGGTTGTTTCCTTTGTTGTTTTCCTTATTCTTATTTTTAGGTTGCGTGTGTTAGTTATTGGGAATAGGTTGGGAAGGCATGTTCTATTGAGCATACACTTTCCCATGATGAAAAGGGGGAATAATGGCCACAATGTGTGGCTATATGGGAGGAGCTGGGAGAGGTCCAGGAAAAGGGTATTATGGGTTAATGGCCAGAGGGGCCATGAAGTTGGTAGAAGAAGTGCCACTCATGGTGCCACTACACAAGTGCCCATGAACATGGGGAGCTAAGTCAGGAGATGAATAAGAGGTACTCATTCCTGTATGCAATGAAGCATGAGATAAATCGAGGTCGTAACCAAGTGTAGGAACAAGACCCTAATAAGAATGCTCAACTTTAGGTGAATTACCATACGTGAAACAACTTGCTAGGGGGATAGAGTGCATATGGATTTGGGTGGGAGATGATAGAATCGATGACACCATCTGCAGCATGGGATGCCCTCGATGGGTTTTTTCGATTGGAATCTCTGCGAGGGGCATCAAGGATGGTTTTGCACAAGTATCCAAAATATGCATAGATTAGGTTGTGCTATTGATCCTTAAGTATAGCTTCTTCCTCATTTTGTGGGAGTTCAAAATCCACTTCCTTATTTATTGTGGGGAGGAGGGATTTAAGAAACCAATCTAAAAAGATCATGTCCTGGAGCTTGATCTTGCATAGACTTCAGCATTGACGCCACTCATGGATAGTTTGATCCATGATGTGTGTGGAGGAGTTCTGTCACTAGGATAAAAGGATTTCTACACCCTCATCGTAAAAGATGGGAAACTGGAGGAATTACAGTAAAGGGGAGGACAAGGTCGCAAATTCTGGATGCTTCCCATGTGGTTGGTCAATGTACCACTTAGTTGCAACACCAGTTAAGGTTCTTTGAAATAGGTGCAACCTAATGGAATCATCTATGATAGTATTAGAGAAGAACCATAGGTGAAATGACATGTAACATCCCCAAATTTCACAAAAATTTAAAATTTTTCTGAATAGTATAAATGCGATTTATTTGTTATGCAGAAGATATCTTTAATGGCAGCTATCTTATTAAGAACTATTCTCTCATATTTATGTTGTCGTTCTTATATTTATTTATGCATCGTCGTAAATAATTTTAAATGTCATAGTGACATAAATGTCTATGAAGCTATTGTCGGAATTTGTGTATTAAATTCTCAAGTAGTTTTATCTTATATATGAATGTTTCTTATCTTTATTTATACAACATTATTCTTTTGATTTATTTATGGATCAACATTTAATCCCGTCTTTACAACTTGACCAATATAATATTATGCTTACTAATCTTTTTATTTTCTTTGATGAAGGGTTCCTATGGATACCCCGAGGCCTACTTATCTATTTGCATAGCTAATGCTCTTACTACCATTGTACATATTGCAGGTGAGAGCACTATCTTCAATTGGAGATCGAATTATTGTATGTAATTCGGCTTGTTGTAATTACCCTATACTTTGATATTAGCGACGTACGTGAGAAATTAAACTTGAAAACCTAGGGTAAGACCTGCCCTAGCTATGATTCCAATTTTATTTTAATGACATTGATATACACTTTAAAAGTATATATATCTATATATATTTTAGCTTATACTTGTTATAATGTTCACTATATATATAGTTCGATATTGGTTAATCCATATGGGATTCACAACGAATTAACAATTCCAATTAATGTTTTATTAATATTATAGTGTAATCATAAATTAACACCATATGGTTGAATCTAAGTTATTATATAACTCTTATATGTTTATATTTATATGTGGCAGGGTACTAACCCTTGGCCATGATTAAACTCTTAAAACAAGAACATGAAAGGACCTTAGGATATAACGCGACCCTGAGCTTGTGATCTATACTAAGCATAGCTTCACGTATGAACTCTTAGTGGATTTCTTTGTAGGCACGTTGACAGGTGAACACTTAAATGCTGACTTAAAAGAGTTGTAGGGGAAAGCATTTTGGTGACCTCGTGGCATGGATTCACGTTGTATCTTTGGGTTTTGGGATAACCCTAACCGAACGTTGAAGGACTATCAACCCTTCTAACTTATTCATTTTGCAAAGTAGTGATAGGGGAGGCCGACAGGCTTCTGACTGTGTAGGGTTTTTTAAAGCTTCCTGCGATGTTCCAAGGTTTCGATGGTGGGTTCATTAACATAGTTTGAAAGCTCGACTAAATGGAACTTCCATAGGTAAGCCAACTACTCACAGTGCTATGTAATTAGTTATTTTTTATCTATCTTTTAAATCTCGTTGCTAAAGCCTATTTCTTGTTGTTTTCATTGTGGAGTGACAGGGTTACATCTCGACTGGTTTTGTTACTAATTCTCTAGGAAGCTACTCCATTGTGGCTTTGAAAATAGGAACTGGTAAGCCTCGACGATTCTCTAGCAAACCTGAGTCATGACTCTGTTATGAATGGTAATGATAGGAAACGAAGTCGGACAATAAACATTGCTGAGATGAAGGTTTCACCGATATTTGATTTATGCAGTTTGTTTTTATATGTTAGAAGTCAGATGGCATTTTGTAATTATGAGGGTTGGACCTTCAACCCTTGGCTCACCTTGATTTCTCAATGCTTCCCTTAAATACTATTCTATAAAGGAAATTCATGGATTAATAAAATGGTTTTCAGTTTTCAAAGTATGTTTTTCTCCAAATTTAGAAGAATTGCTCTCGACATTCTTGTAATTTTAATATGGATAGATTTTGATACAAGCTACAAGTGTTTAGGGCTAATCCCATCTTTTTAACTTTGTTGGAAAAAATGTTTTTGTTTTTTGTTTGTAAAATCCATTCCAATTATGAACGTGTTGTGGGGTTCAGTTGTTGAAGTGCTAGGGGTTTTGAACACAAAAATTATTTACACATTTAAGATTTATTTTGATAACTTATATATTAAGACATACATTTGGGTGAGTCGAGACTCGAACCCTACATCTCTGTGTGTTAGGATACCTATACCATTTGTGTTTATAATTTTATAAATGTACTGACCCATTGGGTGATCCCTTACGGGTCTTGTATTACTTCCTTTAGAAATTATTTGTTGCATTTTTATATGTGAAAAATCTTTAAAACCTAGTCGATGCCTTCTAAATGGCTCGAGCCCGTGATGTTACTTAATACTATGTTAATTAATGACTTGTTTAAAATATGGAATTTGTGTGAATGTGTCTACTGTCTTATGAAAGGTTAAAGAGTACAGAGTATTGAATATATTTCAAATGTTGCGATTGTTATTGTATATTAAAATTTCCAGATTTAAGTTCTCGATTTGGTTTTGTTTTAATATTATCTTGTACTATGAAAGAGGATATTGCTAGGGTTCGATATAAACATCGTTCATACTAAGGGTTAGATTGATAGAGTTTCCTGTACTCGTTTATATGGTATTTCGTTATTGATACTTGCAATAATAGTGTTTAGAATTTATTTATAAAAGAAATATTTCTATGTGTGTAACCTAGGTTTATTCTAAGAGTAAGCTATATTTGAAGATTATTACTTTTGTATAAAACATTGAAATGCTATATAATGTTATTCAGTATGAAGGACAATTCCTGAAAATTAGCCCATCTTGTAATGTTTACAAGATATGGTTATGTTTATAAATAAGTAAAATATTACTGCAAATAAAATAGAATAGTTTTACTGATACAAATCTTTATAATATTTTTTTCTATGATAGACAATCATTCTAATCTATTGATAATTTTAACTTCTATGTACTAGAGTATGGCACTTAATGTGTGGAAAAATACAGAGAAGTATTTTATTCAATCATACTACATTTCTAATCTATTTCTTCAATCACAGTACAGAATCACATTTATAATTATCTTCTATACTAACTGAAATAAATTTGTAGATCCTAATATACTTAAACATTTTCATAAATATATATACAGTAAAATAAAACCATAAGACAATAAGAACCTGAAATTGAAGATGGAAACAAACACCCAAGGGAGCCCGTTCCTCCCAACCTACTCTTGAAGACAACCAAAACACTTTCCTTAGGACCCCCGAGCCTATTTGCTGAACCACTAGGACGAAGATGCTGTGTGGAGACAAATTTTATCCTCTGCAACTCAACATTGATGTTGACAATACTCCAAAATGACACTTTTGATTTTCAACAATATTGAGTTCTACATAGAGCAGTACTAACTCAGATTAACAGTCTATCTCAGTCAATCCCTCTAGCTTTCCCCTCATCGAATCTCTTGTGTGTTTCTCTTTCTCTCTGTGTTCAAAATTATCACAAGGTAAAATTAATTATCCTCCTGCTCCAATTTGATGGGTGTAATAGATTGCCTAGGTCTTTGGTTAGTTTTACAATTATTGAGCCACCTGCTCTGTTCCACTTTCTTGGGGAACATGACCATAAATGTAGGAAATTTTCCATCTACAACAACTAGAGGTGCATTGATGATGCTACCAAGTGTCAATTTTCTCTCCATCCTAGTTCATTCCTCCTAGTGGGTCAGTGAACACTCTTTCAACAGTCTCTTTGGGATATTTGTCTCCTCTTTTATTTATTAATATTAAAATATTAGAATAATTAATTACAGTCATCCTTGACCCCACTTGGTCAATAATCATACAACTTTACAATAACATATAACATAATGTTTTTCTCATGAAATAAAATGTTCAAAATTTGGGTATGTGACATGACATGATGTGGTTTTGGAGATCCCCACCATTCTTCCCCTCGAACTTCTAAAATTTTGAAGGGAGTTTTGTAGGCATGGGAGGTCAATTTGGATCATGATGCATCATCCCATTCATTAGTCTCACCAAATCAAGGATGTTGAGACTAGCCATGAATAGAAGGATCACATTAAGATATGATGTAGAGGGACCAACCATGGTTTTGGTTCCCACTATTACAGTGGAGCCACCGCTAGTGGTTCCTCCTCCCGAAAGAGGGATGTTTCCACCACTAGGGGTGGGGATTCCCTTTCCACTGAGATTAGGAATATTCTCGCCACCAAGGGTGTGGTTGGTTTCAGCCATGGTGTCACTAGTGTGTGTTTGTGAGGGTAATCTAGACTATAAGGAGTGGAAATTAGATGACTTGGAGTAGTGCTCCGGAGACTGTGTAGTGCATCGAACTAAGGTTCAACTTGTAGAGCTGACTGTGTGGCTTAAGAAAGTGTAGTAAGGGGATTGACCCCAAACTCTACAAAAGTACCTAAAGTGTGCTATAATGATGGAGTTTTAGTTGAACAACTTAACAGTGAAAGGATTCAGTAGGTAAATCTCAAATCAAATAAATTCAACTATGTGAAAAAAAAATCAAACAATAGCGATAATGTGTGTGCAACAAGTGATATGATCTAGTAGAAAATAAATGAAAAATGAAAAAGAGCAATCCTATAAAATAAAGGGACCCACTATGCTAGCATATATCTACACAATCAAAAAGAAAAAGCACCAAATAAATCTTTTTCAAATATTTTACTCTGTGAGGTCATCACTTCCCATTAGACAAAAAGAAGTAGGAAGCCGAGTCGGGTCTTCCAATTACTATACCACAATAGGGGCATCAATCCTATCTAAACCTAGTGAGTGAAGATGAAAAGAACAATTATATAGCTGGGGTTGCAACCAATTCTATTTGTCCTACTGATCCCTCCACTGAAGGAGACTGCCTCTAGGTAAGATACCTAAAAGGAAAGGATTCTAGGCTATCTCACTCATGGACATATTAGATGAGTTTCTTACAACTTTAGTATGAAGAGAACAATCTAGATGATCTTCAGTACATAGTGGGAATGGTGCACTACCTAGCCATTTGGTTCTAGTCTTGCTTCTTAGCCCCATGAAAGGAGAGGCCCACCCACAAATCAGTTTTGACCTTATCCAATAGGACACACGGATTTTAGCTCTCAATTGAACAACCACTATGTTTCAAATGTATAGTGACTTGGGGGAATTATTTTGATTCCTATCCCCATATTCCTAACCTAAATACAATGTTCTTTTGATCCTCAAGTGAGGTTTAACTGAGTTAGATTATGGTTGATTTTTTAGGCTCTACTTTGTGGCATAAACCGAGTGATAGTTTAAATTAGGGAGTGAGGGTGTGTATGATTAAAAACTTAGAAATTTAAATTCTTGAAAGAGATAATAAGATTCCAATACTAAGCTAACTTTTCTTGAAAAATCATCTCAGCATAAGAAAGGTTATGTTCAAGCAATTTACTATTCAAAGCATGCATGTAAAAGACAGATAATTAAAACAATTTAAAATCATAAATATTAGAGGAAGGCCCTAATCCTGCAAAAATTGAACTTGATTTAAACAATTGAATTGATTAACAACCTAATAATATCAATTTTTCAAAATGCTTATTGAAACAGAAAGGTGCAACTATAAGCATATCCCAACATAACCTTTTGGAAAGAAAATACTCTACATCCTCAAGGAACTTTTCTTCACCAAATATTCCAAAAGGAGAAGTAAAAAAGACAGCTACAATAAGCCAAAAGACTGAAAATAGAAATCTAGATGATTGCAAACAAATATAGATTGAAAAATTGACACTGTCTGCACATAGCAGAGGGAAAAAACTACAAAAACTACTGAGAAAAAGTGGTTTTAAGAAAATGTATCTCTGTTCGAAGGGAAATGAGTGACCCAAGTCACTTAAAAGATCCAAAAATAAGCGACTCAATCCAAAAAATTAGTTTTTGAAATAGGTCGCACCTATTGAGGAGAAAGGTGGAATGCAAGTTGCTCAAACCAGCCTAACATGCGCAAATCAAGGTATAAAGCTCATCAAATAGTAAAATGTTCTCATCTTGGGAAATCTAGGGGAGTTCCAAGCAACGGATCTCACTAGAAAATTTAGGAAGCAACAAATAAATAGATAACTAGCCAAAAAATACAGTAAACAATGTCAAGTAGGGGGCCATAAAGGCTGGACAAACACAACCAAAGAATGATTATAGATCGTCCCTAGTATGGTCACCAAAACCTGTAGCATGTGTTTGGATGCATGCCCATGAAAAAAGGAACCTACTAAGGGTCTTGCAAACCTTAGAAGAGTTTTGAAAGGGAAAAACAAAACAAACAAAATAAAAAGATAAAACTAGCTAGCATGCAAGAAGAACTAAACTAAAAAGTACTGAAACACATCCAAGCTAACAATTTTTCCACATTCTTCGTCAAATATCATAGAGACTACAACATCACATAAAGAATAAAGAATTCATTTTTATATTAAATGATTGTATTTAAGGAGTAGAATCACCTCACAATAGCAGTGGAAGGCCCCCCTACAGCTATCCGAGGGAGATTCCTTTAATCTCAGAAGTCTCACAATCCTCCAACCACACGTCACAACAAGGATCTACGATCGTTGAAGTGAGTTTGAATGAGATAATTGAAGACTGGTGGCTTGATCAAATGAGTAGAGAATTGTGTCAGATGAGGGAACTTGAGGGTTCTTTTATAGGAATAGGAGATGGATTTGGGGATAAGGATCAGGTAAGCTTTTTATGTCCTGAATCCTCTCTATGATTTGTGCCGAGTCAAAGTCCATGCCCAACTTTCTTATTTTTTTAAGGGGAAAATAAAGAAATAACCTAAAATCATGTTGAGATGAGGTCTCTTTTTTTTTGAGAATTTGTGTGACTTGGGTCACTTATTTCGAAGGGTTTTGAGTGACTTGGGTCACTCATTTCCTAGGACTATGAGCAACCTACTTCTATGATGGCCCTTTTTGGAGTTTGTTTGTTTTTTTGGCTTTCAAAATGTTTTTTCAAGGTCCAATCGGTGAAAACGAGGTGGAAATGCGATGCAGTAATGACATATGTGGATGACTGGGATGATGGCATGGATGATGAATAATTTGGGTGTTAACATGTGTACTCATGCAAGATGGGAATGTGATTTGTTATGAATCTAGGAAGCTGAAGGAACTTGAGAAAAATATGCCACACATGATTTAGAGTTTGCTTTTATAGTGTGTGCCTTAAAAATGTGGAGACATTATCTCATGGGAAGATAATTTGAATTAAGAACATATCATAGTGGGATGAAATATGTATTTGAGCAATAGAATTTAAATGCAAGACATATAAGATGGCTGGAATTTCTATGTGAGTTTGATTTTGAAATTAAAAAAATATTAAAGGCAAGGGAAATAAGGTTGCAAATGCACTTAGCAGAAGAACGCATACAATGCATGCTACAACCATTAGCATGTGCAAATAAGATTTAAAATCCATAATTCTTGAAGTCGATATTTCATATCAACATTGTATTCATGTAAAAGGAGGGCTACAATAGGAAAAATTACAACATAAATTCGAAGGATACTAGTTGGAAAATGATGGGATTTTTATGAATAATAATAGAATTTACATTCCTAATTTTGTTGAATTAATAAATTTGGTGATGGATGAAATACATAATGTACCATATGCAAGACATCCTAGATATAAAAATACTATTAAAATGGTAAGAAGTCATTACTTTTAGCTAGGATTGAAGAACAACATAGATAAGTACACAGCGAGATGTGTGAAATATCAGAAAGTAAAGGTTGAGCATGGGAAACCAACATTATTACTTCAACCATTTTCAATTCTAGAGTGGAAATGGGATGTATGATATTTCATCACCAAATTACCCAAGATAATAAACCAACATGATTCAATTGTGGTAGTGGTGGATAAGTTGAGAAAGGATGCACACTTCATCCAATTAAGTCAACTCATAAAGAATTTAATATAGCATAAATTTATATGAAGGAGATTGCAATATTACATGGAATAACCAGGGCAATTGTTTCAGATAGGGATTCAAAATTTATTTCAAATTTTTGGAAATGATTATCTAAAGGATTTGGGACAAATATGAATATGAGTACACCATATCAACCATAGAAAAATGGACATATTGATAGGATAATCAATTTAATGAATACATGCTCAAAATGTATGTGATGCTCAAAGTGGGTAGATTACTTGCATTTTGTAGATATTTTCTTATAATAATGGATGTCGTGCATCTTTAAAGATGACTCCATTTGAAGCCTTGTATGGAAGAAAATGAAATACTCCTAGTAGTTGGGAAAACCCAACAGACACAGTGCTTATTGGGCTAGAATTGCTTAAAGAAATGGAAGAGCAGATGGTTAAGATCAAGCAAGATTTGAAAATAACACAAGACAAACAAAAATGTTATGAACAAATTACACAAATTAATGATAAATTTATATTCAAAATGAGAACTCTAGCCATAAAAACTCATATTTTTGCATAAAAAACGCAAAAAAATCTGAATACAAAAGTGGTGCTACCAATAGCACCACTTTTTTGTGGTTAAAAATATAGACATGGCACTACACCAAAAGGTAGTGCTACTAGTAGTGGCACTTTTTTTGTGGTTAAAAATATAGACATGGACAAAACAATCCTTATTGTTGTTTACAAAAACCTTAAAATCAAGCCCTGAATTGAAAACTAATGCTACCGATAGTACATTTTTTCAAACAAATGTATTTATTAAACCTCTTAGTAACACTATATAAAACTAGTATTTAAAATTGTATTTATTAAATCTCTTGGTAACACTATATAAAACTAGCACTGAGTTAAACAAAAATTATTCAAGAAATTATTTCACCTCTCTTTCCATAGAAAATAAAAGAATTTATGATATTATTCATAATAAAACCATATATTAAACCATAAACCATAGAATTTATGATATTTGGGTGAACAAGGGGGGAAACATAGTATACTATAAAATGAGAAATATAGAGGATAAGAACTCTAGCAATAAAAAATAATATTTTTCAATAAAAAACACTAAAAAAAAATCCAAAATGAACCATGGATGGTATAGTTGCAATCGAAACCTTAAATCAACTCCCAAATTGAAAAATAAACCTTCTAGAATCATTCTCATTTTTATTTGAGAATAAAATTAAAAAATATATATATAAAGTTCAAAAAAGAAAATTTATTAAAAAAATTCAAAAAGCAAATTAAAAATATTTCAAAAAAGATTTACAACCTTACAAAAAAAAAAATTTATAAAAAATAAAAAATCAAAAAATCAAAATCAAAACAAAAATGAAACACAAAAAAACAAAACATTAAAAAAGACTTTAAACAAATTTGAAAAAAGAATTAATTAAAAAAAAACAAAAAGTTTAAAGGCATCTCAAAATAAACCGAATTATTTAAAAAACTTAATTAAATATAGAAAAAAACTTAAGAAACAAAATTTAAAACTTAAAAATAAAATAAAAATTATAGAAAGTTTTTAAATTTAAAATCAAATTAAGAAACAACCAAAATAAAATTTTAAACCCACTTCCACTTCCCCTCGCCTCCCAAATTTTAGCTGATTTTATATTTTAATATATTCCCTCCCAACTTTTAAATATAGCTTATTTTATATTTTAAAATATTAAAATTAAAAACAATGTCCCTTATCGTGTTCTTCTCAAAATGTATGGATTTGACGAGCCCAATTAGACATTTTCTCATTGAAAATGGTGAATCCTTCTATTATGTTGTCTCAAGTTTTTGTAATTTTTTTAACAACCAACATAAGCTAATTTAACCTAGTTAGAGTACTTTTTTCTAACACATTATATTTAGGACATATTTACGATGTTCCCACCACCTATCTCTTACATTACAAAACAAGAAAAACATAATTAGAGAAAAGGGAGTAATACGTGAAAATTTTTGTATAAATCTCTTGTTTTAAGAATTTGAGAAAAACAATCAAATTTGTGAGAAATACCAATTTCATATTAGTTTTTAGTTTTAGCACAATAAGAATAATTAGTTTTAGCTGAATAATTAAAGGATAAGAGAAAATTGAAATAGTATAAAGAGGTTATTAACATTAATCTAAATGATCAAAAGTGTTTTTATGTTATCGTAAAAAATGAAAAAGTATATTTTTATTATAGCTCCATAGTGCGAGGTGATGGACAATCATTCCTAAAATGCAATGAAATCAAAAAATTTGTCACATTTTTTACACTAAGAAAGTAGAGGATGAAAAACACATTCTTAAATTGACGCTTTTGTACCCACATTATATTTCAATTTCCAAATATTTGTGACAATACCAACCTCCTTCCTAGTTGTTCCTATCTTATTTACTCATCAAATCTATGAAAATTTAGGAAAGTTTCTCTCGAATCTTTTCAAGTATAAAAATAAATTTTTATCCCAAATTAATTAATTTCTTACCATCCTTTTTAAGTTTCTATAAACAAAAATTGATTTAAAATTATGAGGTATCTCACTATAACCCATGAAGGATACTTTCCAAACCTACTTATTCACATGCTTAAACCTAAAAAAAAATGATTTTTTTCATGGTTTGCTTTTAATACAATTCTAAAAGCAAAGAAGAAACCATGCCTAATTATTGTGAGTTCCATGTTTTTAAAAGTTGAACTAGAATTCTAAAAGCAATTATTGATAAAGTGTTGGTGATTTTTTATAAAGTTTCTAAAACACATTGATATTTTAATAAATAGAAACATTATTTGTTTTTTTTGAAATCTTATTTTAAAAGTAAATGAAGTTTTGGAATATTAACAACAATATTAATTTTTTTAACAATATTTGTTAAATGACTACCAAACATTTGTAACCTAGTCCAATCCACAAACCAATAACCATACATAAGAAAATCTTGCATTGATAATAGCCATAATTATTTTTAAAAAAATATAGATGGGTGCATTTATCAATACTCATGTGTCTTTAATCTTTTAATGAAATTTGTAGCAAATTTCAATAATTAAAATGTTAGTTAAACCTTTCACCTAAATCATTCATACAATTTTCAATTATTGTTATAAATTTCAATAATTAAAATGTCACCTAAATCATGCATACAATTTTCAATTATTGTTATAAATTTTAATAATTAAAATGTTACATAAAATGGCACCTAATAAACCTTTCACCTAAAGCATGTATACAATTCTCAATTATTAAAATGTTAGATAAAATGATTTCTTTTTTTGGAAATCTTATTTTTAAAGTAAATGAAGTTTTGCAATATTAGCAACAATATTTTTTTTTAACAATATTTGTCAAATGACCTCCCAACATTTGTAACCTAGTCCAATCCACAAACCAATAACTATACATAAGAAAATCTTACATTAATAATAGTCATAATTATTTAAAAAAAAAATATAGATGGATGCATTTATCAATACTCATGTGTCTTTAATGGTTCAATGAAATTTGTAGCAAATTTCAATAATTAAAATGTTAAATAAACCTTTCACCTAAACCATGCATACAATTTTCAAGTATTGTTATAAATTTCAATAATTAAAATGTCATTTTTGTAGCAAATTTCAATAATTAAAATGTTAAATAAACTTTTCACCTAAACCATTCATACAATTTTCAAGTATTGTTATAAATTTCAATAATTAAAATGTTACATAAAATGACAAGTGATAAACCTTTCACCTAAAACATGCATACATTTTTCAATTATTGAAATGTTAGATAAAATGATAAGTGACACTTTTCACCAAAATTATGCATATAATTTTCAATTTCTTTAATTTGTTAGTTAAATTAGTAAATATCGATAACTAAAATGTTAGATAAAATGACAAGCCCTAAATTATACATATAATTTTCAATTTCTTTAATTTGTTAGTTAAATTAGCAAACATCAATAACTAAAATGTTAAATAAAATGACATATGCCGGTTTGGGATAAAATTTATTTTTCTATTTAAATTATCCTATGTAAATAAGACTATTACATCACTATACTTATTATGAGTTTAACATATACTTGAAAAAAACATTCCAAAACAACATTCCAAACAACCACCACTCCAACAAAATTCAATTAACTATTTTAAAAATTAACTATTTAAAAAATTTATATATTTGAATTTTAATTTATTATAAAATTTATATAAAACATATATATATATTCTAATTTTAATTTATAAGATGTTCTATCTATGTATTTAAGTAATGTACATTATCATAGCAATGTTATGATTTTTTTTTCAATTTCAAAATTACATTTTGAAAATAGATAAATACAACTATTTCATAAATTTTTATTAATCATAAAATTAAAATTAAAATTCAAACTATATTGACTAAAAAGCTATTACAATACTTTGGCAGTTATAAAAAAAATTACGTAACTTTTCTGTTTTGGATATGGCTGTATATGGCATCTATCTCATCTGATCTGACATGTACGGTGTTTTCTGGTGAGTTTTATGAGTAGTAGTTTTTTTTATTGTATTTACATATTTTGAAATTTTTTTGATGGTTGGTTGGAGTAGTGCGGTAATAGTTAAAATGACAATTTCGACTGCTTAAATCGCAATTTGGGCAATCTGAGTAGTTTTAAAATAGGGTATTTAGTCTAAGAGAGACAATTACCATTCTTGAAATTGCAGTATTATAAAAATAACAATTTCCAGGAAGAAATTTGACCATTTTCCATCCAAATTTTGCAAGAAAAGCTGATATTTTAATTATCTTTTATCCTGCAGCGTGGTTGTATGAGCTTCTTCTCTGGATCTGAACACAGATATATTTATGTACTTTTTTATTTTAATAGGAATAACAAAAGTACTTGTTTTTTAGGCTTGAAAAAAAAATAATAAATGAGATGATGTAAATATAAAAAAGTTTTGGTCTCACAAAGAATTTTTTTGAAAAATGTAAAAAGTTAAATTTATCAACTAATTAATTTTAAATATCTATTGTATATATCGTATCTTCCCGATGGTATCTACGACCTTTGTCGTTTGTTATCCGGATGTTCTTTAAATTCAAATCACATCTACCCAAAGAGAAGCAGCAATCCCTGTCGCCGATTGTCGTGAGGGTCATAAAAGGTATGTTGCAGTTTAGTGTCCCAATTATTTAGTTTATTATTTGTTTCCTCCTCTACGACTGCATGCTATTGTACACAGTTAGTCGAACCTTATTTTTTGGTACAAATTTCTCTGAAATCGTGTGCATAATCATTGTGGCTGTCAAACACACTGCAAGTTCTTGTAAACCGTTAGTTGAGATTTATTTTTTACTACAAATTTCATTGAACTCATAAGCATGTGAAAGCTGGATGTTTCCTTTTATGGCATTCATAGTTCTATATATTTCACTGTTCTGAATTTCTGTTTTTTCATGTTTGTCATAGACAGCAGGAACTGATCATAACATGGGTTACAGTTGTATGGTAGTTAGCTCCAGCCATGGCCTGTATTTTATGAACAATGGTTCTTCAGAATGTATTCTGAAAAGAATTTCCATCCCATCAAAACCTTCTCACGGAATTTCAATCTCATTGGGGTCTTCTAATGCTGAACATCTGCAACTCCGTGGCCAGTTGAAGAAAGAGTTGCTCTCACGTAGAGATCTGGTATCGTCAGCTAGGTCGTCAAAAGCAAGTGTGCCGTCGGATAATCGGCCTGAACATGTGAATAAGGTGGCCGAATTTGATTTCAACAAGTACATGCATTCCAAGGCAATGGCAGTGAATGAGGCATTGGATAAGTCTATCCCGGCAAATCGTTATCCCCCGAAAATATATGAATCCATGAGGTATTCTCTTCTAGCGGGAGGGAAACGAGTTCGTCCTGTTCTATGCATTGCAGCATGTGAACTTGTGGGAGGAACCGAGGAGCTTGCCATGCCAACTGCCTGTGCAATGGAGATGATCCACACAATGTCCTTGATTCATGATGACTTGCCTTGCATAGACAATGATGATTTCCGCCGAGGTAAGCCTGCAAACCATAAGGTCTTCGGTGAATATACTGCTATTGTTGCAGGAGATTCACTCATGGCATTCGCCTTTGAGAGCATTGCAGTCTCCACAAGCAAAACCTTGGGGAGTGATAGAATTTTGATGCAGCTGTCTGAACTCGGTAGAACAATCGGCTCTCAGGGGATTATGGGTGGCCAGGCTCTCGATATTGCCAGCGAAGGGGATCCTTCTATGGACCTTGAGACCCTGGAATGGATTCATATCCACAAGACTGCAGTTCTCTTGGAGTGCTCGGTTGTGTGTGGGGCGATAATCGGTGGTGCTTCCGAGGATAAGATCGAGAGAGCTAGAAGGTATGCCCGTTGTGTGGGACTTTTGTTTCAGGTTGTGGATGACATACTCGATGTCACTAAATCCTCAAAGGAATTAGGCAAGACTGCAGGAAAGGATTTGGTTAGTGATAAGGCCACTTATACCAAGCTGATGGGTCTGGAGAAAGCAAAGGAGTTTGCTCATGAATTGTTCAACACAGCTAAGCATGAACTATCGATCTTCGACCCTACTAAGGCCGCACCTTTGTTGGGTCTTACAGATTACATTTACTCAAGACAGAAGTGAGCTTATGAATTTCCCTCAGCTTGTAGTTTGTTTTAAGTTCCTTTCAAAACGTCTATCTATCAAAGTAATGGAATGTAATGATTTTGTCTCACCTTTATCAAAGTAATGGGATATACTTTATCAAAGTATTAATAGGGGATGAGGATGTAAACGTAACAATGTATAGATTTTGTTTAATAAGATAAGTATGTATTGTAAAGATTTATTTTATAGTAGTGATAACTTGTACTCTGTTAACTAAAAATACCCTAATCATAAATCCTAAAATTTTCAAATCAATAATCAACTTATTTTAAAATTTTCAATTCAGAATAGGATTAATTTCTTTTAATATGCTTGCTGATTTGATATAAGTTAAAGCTGAAATTGTTAAAGATTTAAACATTAATTTTGAAGAATATAGAGCAGATTTACTGTTGTAATTCTTGCTGTCATAAAGTGAATTTAAGATAGGGTTTATGCATGATAATTTGGCAAGAGGGCTGAAACTTATAATAAATTAAATTACTTATACTGAAAATAATGAATGAATGAATGAGACTAATGAATAAATAAAACATGTTATTACATACTTAACCTTATCTTATTACAACAATAGTTCAATATGTCTATTGTAACTCCAACTCCATGTCTAAAATGAATATGGCCAAAACAATAATAAAACTCATATTCCATGTCTGAGATGAATATGGCCAAAACAATAATAAAACTCATAGAAATCATCTATCATTACTCACTGACAAAACTCAAGCACATAATTTCTAATTTTCTTTGAATAGTCCTGCAAATAAGCAATCTGTACTCACTTACAAAATAGCACATAATTTCTAATTTCTTTGAATAGTCATGCAAATAAACAATATGTTATAATTGTGTGGTGCTCAATATATAACTAATATTGTCGCATGTGACAATCACTTTCAATGTATTTAAGATACTCACAATTCGTACTTTTCTTTGAATGTTCAGCAAATAATCATCTATTAATTGAGTGGCTCTCAATGTATATCTAGTACTCTCTAAGTGACATTACTGTCAATGCTTTTAACGTTTTCTTTTGGGACCAAACTTGAGGTGACCATACAAATTTATGACTTTAATGTCATTCTGACTGAACTAGATCATTTGCACCGCATCACTTAAAAACAAACAATGACGTTATTTTCAACGATAATATGAGATGACAATATTTTCAATGATATGATAAACTTCAATCAAACCTCACCTCACTGCTTCACGACAATATTTTCAATGACGAATATCACGTGACTGGGACAGTAGGGATGTTGCAGATCTAAATGGTACTGATCTACAAAGACAACGCAGCTAAAGGGGGCTTACTTGTAATTATGAGGACTTCACAACAAAACTCTAGCGCCCCATAGGTCATTTGACAATAACTAGCATACCCCCTAAGCTGGGAAATGAAATGCGGAAGACAACTTTGATATGTTGCAAAATGAGATAAAGTTGTTATGTGTTGAAAGTAAGTCTAACAAATCTATGGTAGGTAGAGTAGTTCATGAAATTGAACCACAACAAGAAAAACCATCTTTTAGCACCACAAGTTAGCACCACTTATATTTTGTGGTGTTAAGGTGGTGGTATTAGCACCACTTACATTTTTATGGTGTTAAGGTGGTGCTATTAACACCATTTACATTTTGTGGTGTTAAGGTGGTGGTATTAGCACCACTTATATTTTGTTGTGCTAATATGGCGTTATATTTGTTAATATTATTGAAAATTGAGTTCTTCCTCATCCATGTTAAGAGAAACTCCACCTTGGAATGTAACATAAAGTGGTGCTATGCTATTACTTGTCACATATACATGTACAAGTAGGATTTAATTATGAGGATTTGCACCATAAACATAAATAATTGTATTGTAAATAACTTAATTCAATATTTTTTTGTTTTATTAATTCAAATAAACAATTAAAGATTAATTTATGAGTTTTTGCACCACAATCACATTAAGTTTAATTATTTATTTCTCTAATACTTAACAAATAAATTCACATGATTCATTTATAAGGTTTTGCACTACAAACACAACAAGTTCACAAATAATTATTTTGTAAATATATGAATTCAATTATTCATTTTCAATATTATTTAAACAAATAAATACAATTGACAAATAAATAAAAACAACCATTTTTAATTTATTACTATTATAAAGTGGTACTAAAAATTACTAGAGTTGAAATTTGATTATTCAATAAAAAAATATTTAATCTTATTAAATTTCTTGAGGGAAATTAACATCATTTTTAGCTTTTTAGAAAAAGGCATGGATCTCAGATCCATGGACATAGTCAATAAAGAAAACATCTACCTAGGGTCCTAAAAGAAGCTTTTAAAAATCTAGGACCAAGAAAGACACCTTAAAGGTCATGACCACACATATTCCTAAGGATAGTCTTATCCCATATGTATGGGCATTGACACTATTACAAGGATGTAATTATTAGTGATAGTTCCAGTGGTCATCAACATGGTTGAGAGAAGAATCTAGGCCTTAGGCTAAAGGAATCCTAAGCTTAGAGGAATGTCATGTTGGCAAGACCATATAGTGGTGCTAAGAGCATATTTGTCACATGGACATGTACAAATCAGATTTAATTATGATGATTTGTACCATAAACTCAAAAACTTCACAAATAATTATTGTGTAAATAAATTAATTCTATTTTTTTTATTCAAATAAATGCTCATGATTAATTTAGGCTTTTCACCACAATCACAACAAATTCAATTTTTATTTTTATACTATTTAAATAAATAAACTGACATGATTAATTTACGAGGTTTTGCACCACAAACACAACAAGTTCACAAATAATTACTTTGTAAATAAATCAATTGAGTTATTCATTTTTAATATTATTCAAGCAAATAAATACCTATGATTCTTAGTATTAACAAATAATTAAAAACAACCATTTTTTATTTATTACTAGTATAAAATATTAATAAAATTTATTTGAATTGAAACTTGATTATTTGATAGCCTATATTTTTATTGGTCTTATTAAATTTCTTCATGGATTTTGGTATCATTGTTAGGCTTCGAGCACAAGGCATGGGTCTCAATGCAACAATAAAATAATATTAAATATAATTAATATTAATAGTCATGCCCTTTGGTGAAAAGGTGCAAGATACGCTTATTTAAGCCCAACCCATTGTATTCATTTATCATCTTCTACACTATTATTATACTTTTTTCTACATTTTCTACTTCTATATACGTTTCTTCTCTCTCCATTGGTATCAGAACCACCTTCCCTGCACCACCAGCACCTCTGCTGCACCCAACCCCTCCTTACGTTTCCCCTGCGCTCACGTTCTCCTCCACCTATGCTCACGCCGCTCACGCCACTCACCTACTCACGCCTTCCACCTTTTGGTTGCTTCTTCCTCCCAGATCCCTCCCTTCTCTTCTGTCCATTGCTCCATCCTCCATCCTCCCTTTCCCCGTCATCTCCACTATCGCCCGACATCCAGCCATCAATCCCCTGCGTAGCTCCATGTCCCCATCATCCCCTCATGTTCCACGCGATCCCCTCTGCATCCCCCACCATCCCCTCATGCTCCACGCCCCCTCCATTCCCCCACATCCCCCACAACTCTGCCATCCCCTACGCTGCTCGCACCCCCCCCTTTCCCACACCTTCGCCATCCCCCTACGCTACTCACAGCCCTCGCCATCCCTTCTACTCCACCCACTGTCATCCTGCTTCTGCTCCACCCGCTCATCCTCCTGTTTCCACCGATCATTCGCCCAGCTCCATTCACCACTGTCGGTTGTCAAGAATATATTTTAATATTAATAATATTTATTAATATTATTATTAATTTTTAAAAAAAACTATATGATAATAATAATAATTAGTTAAAAATAAAAATAAAAAATCATGGCGGGATAGCTTCGTACAACAAATAAAAATAAATCCACGTTCAGCGTCAAGAAGATTCCACCAATCACCAGATCAATGAGTGAATTAAATGCCCATTTCAATTCAATCAATGAGAAGATTAACAAGAACTACGAGGACCTCCACGCAAAGATCAAACAAACCAATGACACCTTGATAGCAACTTGGACACAAATCATGTCACAAATAGAGAATACCGTTCTCACTCTACAAGACAACCAAAATAAAAATGAGGCAGTTTTAAACGCCATCTTGGAAAGATTACCATTACCAAAAGATCCGCAACCAATCTCTCCCAGAACACCAGAGCATCCGGATCCCTTCAACATGTTGTCATCATACTCATATACACAAGGACACCAAATACGGGTGAAAATCGAGCTACCCAGATACGATGAGGACGAACGACAATGCATAGTGTGGATTAACAAAGCCGAGGAATACCTAGACATCCACAATATCCATTACGAAGGCGATAAAATTAAATATGCCTCCATGCATCTAGAAGGTGACGCTTACAACTGGTACTTATGGTGGAGGAAAACTGCAAGAATATGTTCTCACAACTGGGTTAGTTTCAAGAACGACCTCATCAAAATATTCCAAGGCATTGAAGAAAAAGACTTCTTTGCCAAAATCACAAGGTTACAACAGAAAAATAGTGTCGATGAGTACACCTGTGAGTGGGAAGCGTTGTTGACTCGAGTTCTAGAGTTAACCGATGACCAACGAATACAAACCTACATACACAGCCTAAAACAACACATCCATGATGAATTAGATTTACATAACATTGCTACCATGGAGGAAGCATGACGTAAAGCCAGGATTATTGAAAGCAAATCTATTCATACAAATTTAGACCAAGACGACTCCAAAAAGAACCCACTCCAATCAACATACACAGGAAATCCAAGATATACACCGCCTCAACTTAGAGAAGGAGCGAAGCCCAGTTTAGAGTCCCAGAGAATAAAAGAAGGGAAATGTAAGTTCTGTGGAGACAAATGGTATCCTAAGCACAGATGCTTACAAAAGAAATTGTATATCTGCGAAGCAGAGTTGGAAGTCAAGGAACCAATTGAGAACGATGCGAAGAGTCAACAAGACTACCACACAGAAATTGAGGACGACACCCCACAAATCTCATTAGCCGCTATTACCGTAATCTCCCGACTGCAAACATTGAAGCTTAGAGGACATATAAAAAAGAATAGCGTCACAGTTCTCATCGACTCTGGTAGCACCCATAACTTCATTAATGTCAACCTTTCTAAGGTATTTAACCTATTTGTTTTCTAGTTCCTAACATAAAGGTTATGGTAGCAGATGGCAAGAAGGTTGATAACGTAGGGAAATGTCACCAAGTCAAGTTACAAATACAAGAGTATAACTTAGAATCAGATTTCTTTGTGATGCCGCTGGGAGGAGTCGACGTAGTATTAGGAATACAATGGTTACAAACCTTGGGTACATACTCCACAAATCACCAAGAACATTTTATTGAATTCCATGCGTTCAGGAAAACACACAAATTATACGGGTTCCAACCACCTCCGACACAACTCGTTACATCACATCAAATAGAAAAGCTACTTCGGAAGGACGCACCAACGTACATACTTTAATGTCAAGAAATGAAGCTTCTAACAAGTAAAGGAGATAGGGACAAAAAACCAAAGATACAAAAGTTGATTCAGAAACATTGCAAGGTGTTTCAAGAGCTACCTATGGAGCTCCCATCAAACGGAAAAATCGAACACATATTCGAAATAGAACCAGGGACAAAACCCACCAGTAGCAAACCATACAGGTGTCCACATCAAAGACGATGCGATAGTTCAAGTAATCATTTTCGTCAAATAAGCTTTGAGAACAAAGCTTCCCTTAAGGGGAAGGCAATGTAACAATAAAATAATATTAAATATAAGTAATATTAATAGTCATGCCCTTTGGTGAAAAGGTGCAAGATAGGTTTATTTAAGCCCAACCCATTGTATTCATTTATCATCTTCTACACTATTATTGTACTTTTTCTACATTTTCTGCTTCTATATACATTTCTTCTCTCTCCACTCAACACCTTGGACATGTTCAAGGGAGGAAACCTCTAGATTGGTCCTTAAAAGAATATTTTAGGAATCTACGACCAAGAAAGATGATCAAACACATGCCTTTATAAGGGTATTCTTAACATTTATGCATCGATGTTGATCCCATTATAAGGTTTTGATCACTAGAGATAAGTCTACTTACCCTCAACCTATCTGAGAGAAGAAACCTAGACCTTAGCCTAAATGAATCTTTTATGCGTTTAGGGATAATAGTGATTTATTGAGCCAACACAAATGACTTTTGAAAATATATATGGCCTTATAATAGGGATAATGGGGGGAATTAGAGTAAATAAAACTAGGTATAAGTCCTCATGGCATAGACATGATTACAGGAGGAAACTCTGGCCTTTGACCTTATAGGAAACCTCTAGGCATAGAATATTAACAAGTATACCTCGAACCACAACATAATAACTCCTAGGCCTTAGTCCCAAATAAAATATTTTATGCATCCAAGACCAAATACAACAGCTTGAACCACTACACAAGACCTGTTGAGGGTATTCTTTAGCTTTGAGTGATGAAATCAACACCATTATGAGGTTTTTGCTAGTATATATGGGTCTTAGGTTTTTGTATGTTATCATAGGAGGAAGGTTGGGTCTTAGACCCTAAGGGAAGCATTAAAACACACCCATGAAATCCCAACACTATCCTTGGCATATGAGTGTTCATATATAAGTGACACTAGGAATAAGAACCTTGGACATAGCTGTGGGAGGAATCACATGAATCATGCCCTAAAGGAAGGTTTTAGGAATCTCACGCTAAGAGCAATGACTCAAACTATCACATGGGAGATCAAGCACCATATGGGATATCATTAATCTTAAAATGGGATATGGGAGGAAATATGTGGCTTTGTGCACTAGGGATAGGTCTTAGAAAATCGTTGGGGAAGAAGTTGAAAGAAGTATACCCTAACATAATGTTATTGAGGCAATGTGAAATTATCAAGGCCACAAACCATAACATACACCCTTTAAGGTCGATATTTGGCATAAAAGTTAGAAATGGGCACAATCAAGAGTTTTTGCGTAGTGGGATAGATCTCAAGGCCTTGACATGAGTCATAGGACGAAATTAAGATCCTTATTTAGGTTTCCCGAGGCCTTGGTAATGATATTTTAGGGAATAATACCATGAATTTATCCCTAAAAAAACCAATAATGCATCCAAATCCATTGAGGCAATATGTATCTAGGTTGGTGGCCTTGGAAATGATCAATGAAGGATACCTAAATCTAAATCCCTAAAGGAATCTTCTAGCCATCAAGGGATAAGAATGTTTCCTCCAACAACCATACATGGTCTCTTAAGGGTATCAATATCCTATTATTGAATATGTGGCATCATTAGGTGATTTTGAGTGTATGTAAATGTCTCGAGGCCTTGGGAGTGATGATCTAGGGAAGAAGACCATGCCTTTAGCCCTAAAGAAATCATGATACATCCAAAGGCATGAATAATGTCTCAAAGCACCATGCATGAATTCACATGGGTATCCAGTGTACTATGTATCTTGCTCTTGTGGACTTGAGGTCTTCAACATGGTTAGTGGAGGTCTGGAGGACACTTGAACCTTCGCCCCTAAAGGAAGGTTCTAGTCATCCAACGATAAGAAGTTTTTCACCGCCAAATACCCACAACCTCCTAATGGTATAATTAGCTTATTATTGATGTTGTTACCATTAGGTGGTTTTGAGTAGTATGTACATGTCTTGGGGCATTCGGAATGATTTTCAAGGGATGAAGACCATTCCTTTGGCCATCAAGCAATCATTAAGGAATATAGATCCACAAACACTACCTAAAATTACCATGGATGACTTTGGAAAGGTATCTATGGAACTATGTATCTAGGTCTTGTGGACTTTGGGCCTTGGACATGGTCAGAAGAGGAGACTTGAATCTCGAGCTATAAAGGAATCTTCTATCCATATAGCGATAAGAAGATTGCCTCCACAAACCACACATGGCCTCTTGAGGGTATCATTGGCCTATGATTGATTATGTCATTTCCATTAGGTGGTTTCAAGTAGTATTTACATGTCTTAAGGCCTTATGAATTATGTTTAAAGGAAAATGGCCATGCCTTTGGCCCTAAATAAACCTTTGAAGCATATAGAGCAATAAAAAATTCCTTAAGCACCATGGATGACCTTGCATGGATATTTGTACCACTATGTATCCATGTCTTGGGGGCTTGGGGTATTGGGGCCTTGGACATGGTCAAGGGAGGAGACTTGAACCTTTCCTCTGACCCTAAAAGAATATTCTAGCCATCCAAGGCTAAGAAGATCACCGCAACCAACCATACATGGTCTCTTGAGGGTATAATTGGCCTATGACTGAGGATATTAATGCCATTATGTCATTTTGAGAAGTATGCATATGTCTTAGGGCCTTAGAAATGATGATTTATAGAATAAAACCATGCCTTTGTCCCTAAAAAAAACATTGAGGCATCTAGAGCCATGAACAATGCCTCAAAGAACCACGCATAATTTTTCATGGGTATCGGAGGAACTTTGTATTTAGGTATTGGGGTGTTGAGGACTTGGACATGGTAAGTGGTAGAGACTTGAACCTTGGGCCCTAAAGAAATATTTTAGCCATCAAAGGATAAGAAATTTTCCATCACCAACCACACATGGCCTCCTGAGGGTATTATTATCATATGATTAAGGATGACGATTCCATTAGGTGTGTTTTGATAAATTTGTATGTGCGTTGATGCCTTGGGAATGGCATTCTAGGGGAAATACCATGCCTTTGGACTTAAAGAAACCATTGAGGTGTCCAAAACCATCGACAATTCCTTAAGTACCATGTGTGACTTTGCAAGGGTATTCATAGCACTATGTATTCAAGTCTTGGGGACTTGGAGGCTTGGACATGGTCATGGGAGGAGGTATGAAGCTTGAGACCTAAAGGAATATTCTAGCCACCTTAGGCTAATAAATTTGTCTCCACCAACTACACATGGCCCTCTGAGGGTATCATTGGCCTATGATTGAGGATGTCAATTCCATTAGGTGGTTTTGAGTAGTATGTACATGTATCAAGGTGTTGGGAATGAATTTCTAGGGAGGAATACCATTCCTTTGGACCTAAAGAAATAATTGAGGCATATAGATCCATGAACACTGCCTTGAAGCACCACACATGAATTTTTGGGGGTATCCATGGAACTATGCATATAGGTCTTGTGTCCTTAGGGACTTCGACATGGTCAATGGAAGATACCTAAACATAGGATCCTAAAGGAAGATTCTACCCATCCACGACTAATAATTTTTCCTTGACCAACCACGCATGATCTCTTAAGGGTATCAATGGCCTATGATTGGGGATGTCAGTTCCATTAGGTGGTTTTGATCAATACACACATGTCTCGATGACTTGGGAATGAAATTCTATAGAAGAGGAGCATTTATTTGGCCATAAAGAAAGCATTGAGGCATCCAAATCCATTAATAATGCTATAAATCCCCACACATGACTTGGTAGTGTATCAATGGCACTATGCATCCAAGTCATGGGGACTTGGGGAATTGGACATGGTCAAGGGAGGATACCTCAACCTTAGGCACTAAATGAAACTTCTATCCATCTAGGAATAAGAGGGATACCTAAACCAACAACACATGGACTCCCTAGGGTAATATTGGCTTATGATTGAGGATGTTAATGCAATTATATGGTTTTTAGTAATATCCACATGTGTTAGGTCCTTGGGAATGATATTCTAGGAAAGACAACAATGCATATGGCCCTAAATTAACTATTGGGGCATTTAAAGTGATTGAGAGTGCATCAAGGAATCATGCATGAGTTCATAGGGGTATATGGGGACACTATATATCTAGGTTATTGGCCTTGGGGCCTTGGACATGGCCATTAGAGGACACGTAATCCTAAAGCCCTAAAGGAATATTCTAGCCATATAAGGCTAAGAAGATAGTCTCCACCGACCATAAATTTCCTCTTATATCATAAATGAAGTGTTGAGGCATTTAATTACTAAATTATGCATTGAAGCACCAGTGACACTTGACCTCCAATGGAATCCTTTTCCTCCAAGTGGGGATGTTAGTTCCTTTAGAATATTTGCATAATTAGGTATGGATCTTGAGGACTTGACATGTTTAGGGGTGGAAACCAAATCCATGGCCACTAAAAGAAGCTTCTATGCCTCCAAGGCTAAATGAAACCTTGAACCACCATTCATGATCTCCGAAGAGTGTCCTTAGCCTACAAGCTATGGGGATATCATTATCATTATGAGGTTTAACACAAGGCATATGATTTAGGGCCCTATATATTCTCAACAGAGGAAATGTGGGATTTATTCCCTAAAGGAATCTTTTAGGTGTCAAAGGCTAAGAAAAACACCTTGAAAATGATATATCTATTTTTAAGGGGGGGAATGTGTGCCATTATGACTTTTCAAGAACTAGGTATGGATGTAGGAATCCTACACATGGATACTCGAGAAAAAATAAGACTTGGGTTGTAAGGGACTTTCCTAAGAATTGGAGGCCATGATCAGTGCCCAAGGAACCTCACTTGACCTCTCGAGGGTATCCTTTTTCTTTGTTTATGGATCTCCATGCCATTAGTAAGTTGTGATCACTAGGTAGGGTTGGGGGCATTGACATAGTAAAGGGAGGAATCCTAGGGATCATGCCCTAAACAAATATTATATGCACCTAGGACAAAGAATGATGTCTCAAACCACATCACATCCATAAGATTCACCCAATGGATAACATCAAGCTAAGAATATAGCCCAGGACTTAGTTCTTGGAGAAACATTAAGGCTCAAAGGATGATAATGGCACCTTGAACAACCACATATGACATCTCAAGCGGATATATGACCTTAATATGAGCATATTAAAACACAATTAAGAGGTTTTGAACACCAAGTATGGGTCTTAAGGCCCTGCAAATGGTTGAGGGAAGAAACCCAATCCTTGGGCCCTATAAGTAACTTTGAGGACTCAAAGGTTATAAATGAGTCCCTAGACCACTACACACACCTATCTAGGGAATATTTAGCTTATAGGTGGGTATATAGACAAATTTTGGAGATTTGGAGAACCAAAATTGCATCTAAGGATGTATAAATTGTCAAAGGATGAAACTTGGGCCTTAGGTACTAAGGGAAGCTCCTAGGGATTGAGGGCCATGATTAAGGCAAAAAACCACAATACTTCACCTCTATTAGGGATGCATGTCCTCTCAATGGGGATACGATCACCATTAGGAGGTTTTAGTCCTCATATATAGGTATTGGATCTAGATAAGATAAATATAGGAAACCTAAGACTTAGTCCCTAAAGATACACACCTAAGGATAAAGGGCTAGGAAGGAGGTTGGCAACAACCAAATAAGACCTACCCAGGGGATGTTTGAATTCGAAGTGTGGATCTATTAAATCTAGATCCATGTATGTATATCAAGTCCATATACATGGTTGGGGAAGGATCCACTGCCTTAATTTATAAAGAAATCTTCTAAGGATCAAGGGCCATTAATATTGCCTCAAATTACCACACATGACCTCTCTAAGGTATCTAGAGCCTCTAAGTGGACATATGAGACCCTTTTATAGGTTTTGATAACTACGTATTCCTCCTAGTGGAAATATGAGAACCATTAATATTTCTTGAGAACTAATTTTAACTCTCAACACCTTTAAAATAGATAGCCGCAAGAAAAAATCATTATACTTAAGCCATAAAATTGGCTAATAGGGCTCAAAGGCCTTGCATGACATCTCATACCTCCACAAAAGAACAATAAAAATTTGCTAATTTACATTTAAATTCATTTGTTGTCAAATATAAGCTTTAATTAAACAAAATTTGAAAACTACTTTTTTAGGAGAGGAGAGGAGGTTTTATAGTTGTATAAGCCACAGAGAGTTAGATTTCTAAGAAGTATGGCATTTTTCTTGTGGAAGTTGTCATTGCAATGCTTTTTTTGGTTTAAAAAACATGCCCCATTTATTGTTCATTAATAGAATGATAAGAATTTTGTTCCACCCAAAAGCTCATGAATGTGTTACTTTGGGGATTTTTAGGTGCTTTGTTATGTTCATTCAGAGGGATGAGAGTTACACTACAAAAATATTTAGACTCGTTGTGGTAAACTCCAACCAATCCAATGTTAAACCACAACCCAACCAACAAGTTTTATAATGCATTTAACTTGTGTTTTTCCACTATGGGTTTACATTTGCTCATATTGATTAGTGAGCCCCTCTACACTTGTAGGATGTATTGACGTGGGCTAAACATCAACTAAAACACCCATATTTATAACATTTTATGTAGTATGATTTTGCCTTGAATTTGACAATCACTATTTCAATTATTTATCATTAGATTCTTACCAATTTTAAATTTCTAAGGAAATGTTAAAATTAGCATTTGAATAATAGATCAATCAAATTCTCAAATTTTGGTTCATCAAACTCCAAAAAAATATTAAAAATGGAGTGGTTTAGTAAATAGTTAAATAATAACAAATGTATTATCAATATCCACTTATAAATTTAATTTGTGAAACATGTATTAAGCTCATAAAAAAATCCAAAATCCAAAAAGTTTAATGTCTTCCCTCACAAACACAAAGATTCTACACCGGTCCAATAATGAATTTAGGAAAATTGGGTATTTTTGTACATATTTAAATAATACCTAAAGTATTATTAATATGCACTTATCAATTCAATCTATGAAACATAGATTAAGCTCATAAAAAAAAACAATCTTTGAAAAGTTTAATGTCTTCCCTCACAAACACACAAAGATTCTACACCTATCCAATATTGAATTTAGGAAAATGGTGTGTTTTATGTAAATAGTTAAAAAATACCTAAAGTATTATTAAGATCCACTTATCAATTTAATTTGTGAGACATATATTAAGCTTATAAAAAAACTGTGAATAACCTGCAATGATTAATTAATGAAAATACATGAGATAGCAGAAATAACAAAACTCAGAATCACTTTTATTGATCGCAGGCCACTTCGAGGGGGAAACCTCCTTTAGGCAAGCTCAATACAAATAAATTCACGGTACCTTCATTGGTATCAACACAAACTTATATACTAATTCTAGGTGCCAATACCATGGGTCAATACCATGTGTCAATACAAACCACGGTCCAATACAAACTATGGATCAACAATTACTACGGGATGACTTACAAAGCATATGCGTCCAACAACAATAAGACAAACTATGGATCAATAAATACTACGGAACGACTTACAAACCATATGCGTCCAACACCAATATACTAAAAAAGTAAATAGAAGGGTTGACATGGGTTCCTAACATCCCCTCTCCTTTAGAAAAAGCTTTGTCCTCAAAGCTTTAGATGTGGAAATTGATGCAGAATTTGAAGGAGTGGTTCCCTTGTAGAATCCCCGGGTTGCATTTCGGGCCACTAACACCTTTTGAGTTTCAAGGAGGGTTGCTTGGAAGGTTGTAGATGAAGAAGAACCATGTCAGCGTCATGAAAATTGCCCTCATAACGGTGTTGATTGGCTTGTTGTTTCAGTCGAATTCTTGCCATGTGAAGATTGTCTTGTAGAATGAGAAGAATCTGATCGCGGTTTCGAACAATCGAGTCAATTGCCTGAACTAGGGAGCTGCTGAGGGTGTATGGAATAAGAATTGGCAGTGCCTGTCCATAGAATACTTCATATGGTGTCCTTTTAGATGTGGTATTGTACCACTGGAGCTCTTCTAGGAAATCCATAGAAATAGTTGTCCAAATATGGTAGGGATGGGCAAGGGTTCGAGTAGTCCCAAAAGGAGTGACGTTTCACCCCTGTTGACCTAGAAAGTATCACAGTCAGCCACCATCTGTGAATTTTCATTTTCAGTCCCTGCCAAAAGAAGTTACATTATTCCCAGTCATACATTTTGAGGAACCTAGAGTGCCTTGCTCATGAAGAAGCATGGAGTTCATAGAAGAGATAGCCATGTTGAACAGATTGCAAGCAATTTGGAACAAGGAGAGAAATAGTTGTAAGAGAAAATGGGTCATCAAATGTGCGAGAAGGAGCATTTGCCTCCATATTGTCCTTACCCTTCTTGTAGGTGATCGCATAGGCATATCCCATGAGATGGATAACCCATTTCAGGTGTGCTAGGGAGGAGACCCATTGTTCCAGGAAATTTTCCAGACTCTGGAGATTAGTCTTGATGCAGAAATAATTCCCTAATAGGTATGGCTGCCACTTCTGTACTGCATGCAAAATATCTAGCATTTCCTACTGAGATGTAGATGTGGCTAAATTCTTACTAGAAAGGTCTCTTGAATGTGACAAACCCAGTGGTTCAGCAAAGACACCTACATATCTATCCAAGGAAGTAGAGGAGACTGTTGATGGGTGCATCTGAATGGAATGGAGTTGAGCGATGACACTATGTGAATTCTTCTTAAGGATGTTTTCCAGGTGATGTGAACTGATGATGCAGAGAGATGCTTGTTGTAAGCCCTTAAATTAGTGTTGTTTCTCATTGACTGAAAATTGCATCCAAAGTTCAGCAAAATCCCATAAGATGGGGCCAAGTGTGCATAACCATTGATCGCCAAAAACCACATCACATCCGCCTAGGGATAAGGAAAACATGTCAGAGCACATGTTATAATATTCTAGAGAGATACGCACATTGTGACACTTCCCCTTGCAAGGTAAGGTGCCCCCATTGACAACCATGATTTCAAAGTTGGTGCAAGGATGGACAAAACAATCAGCCTGTTTGGCGATCCGACAGTCAATGAAGTTCTGAGTGCTACCAGAATCAATGAGTATTGTAAGAGGAAGCTTCTTGAAGTAACCCCTGGCCCGCATTGTTTGTGTTGATGTATATGTAACTTCGGAATGTATTTCACCTATGTATATTGTACTCCTATAGAGATGCTATTATTCCTCTATACGGAAGTGTTGTCATTTGTATTGACAAGTGTCGCAACTTGCATTGGATGGGTTATTAGACCACCAAGTGTGGGGTCGGCCCTAATTAGTATTACCATGGGTTATTAGACTGAGTTAGACAAGTCGGCCCTGCTAGTTTATTAGGAAAGTTAGGTCATGTATAAATAGATTGCGAGAAGTACTCTATTTGATCATCTCATTATTCACTTCTACACTTACCAGAAAGTGGCGCACAAGTGAGGAAGGAGGAGTAGCTGCTAGGAGGACTATCTCTTGTACTTGGGTTGTATCGTTGCTCTTTCTATCTTTAAGGAAGTTGTGGGGTTTGTCACCTTTATGGTTTTCCCCAGTGAAACTCTATTTGTCTATTGTCTCATGTGATTGCTTAGTGTGATTAATATGCATTGTTATGCTTGATATGTTGTACATGTTATTATCTCAATAAAGATCCTAGAGTATGTTGAATTAATACTCAAAAATTAACATGGTATCAGAGCTAACCTGAGAAGAAGACACTATGCAATTGCGGAAAATAGGGTTTCTTTTTTATTGGGTTTCTCTCCCCATATATTCAAAGGCAGTAGGGTATTTTGACTCTCCTCAATAAGGTGCATCTTTCTGTCAAATCAGAATTCAATTCTAGGCACTTTCATTTTTGGCCCTAAAAATTAGGGTTTCCAAAAAAATAGGAATTTCTTAATTCTAAGACCATAGCTGGAAGCTACTTGGAAAAATCAAAGTTTAGAGCTTTGGATAGAACTTTTTGGTTGGGTGAAGCTCCAGGAAACTCAAACCCTAATTCAGGGTCCTCCATAGTGAATCCAGGAAGACTAAAAGACATTTCTGAAGGGTGAAACTTTGCAAATTTCAAATTCTGAATATACCAGGCTGATAAGCTCATCAAGGTGCATGTTTCTATCCTTTCAGAAGTTTGAAATTCACATTTTGAATTTTTAGGGTTTCTCTAACAAACCCTAATCCAACACGAGATCTAGATTTTTGCAAATCAAGTGGTAAGAGCTAAATCTTTTCTATTTCCATTTGAAGTACTGTTTAAGATGTCTCACCACACCAAGCTTGAGGATAAGCTTGAAGGGGATGATAGCTTCTGAGCATGGAAGTATAGGATTGGGTTAATCCTGGAAGAAAATGAATTGGATACTTACATAAGTGAAGAGGTCCCTGTCCCAGAGGGAGAAGAGGCTAAGGACTTGCATAAGAATAACTTGGTCAAGGCAAAAAGGATCATTGTTGATTCTATCAAAGACCACCTCATACAACATTTGTCATCTCTAAAGACACCTAAGGAGATGTTTGATTCCCTGACCAAGTTGTTTGAAGGGAATAACATAAATCAGAAGATGACTCTGCGGAACCAATTGAAAGGTGTAAAACTTCAGAATGGAGAGACCATTCAATCATATTTCTCTAAGGTCTCTCAACTCAAGGAACAACTTGAAGTTGTGGATGAAGTAGTGGATAATGGTGAAGTTGTTATGACCACTTGAATGGCCTACCTAGGTCATGGGATTCCTTCATCCAAGGAATCTGTGCAAGAAGGAAGTTGATATCCTTTAGTAGACTATGGGAGGAATGTTAACAAGAAGAGGATAGGCTTGTTTCCCAAGAAGAAAAGATGGGAAATGAATATCAAGCTCTCACAACACACACCAAGAAAGGAAAGCCCAAGAGAGAGTCATCTCATAACAAAAGATCTTCACACCATCATTATCATAAAGATAAGAAAAATCTAAGATGTTTTACATGCAATAAGAAGGGACACTTTGCCTCAGATTGTGCTAAGAACAACAAGAAGAATAAGGGCAGCAAGAAGAGGTACCATGTTCATGCTGCCGAGGATGATGAACCTCCCAAGAAGAAGGGTAGGGAAGAAAGTGATGCTTCATCAAGTGAAGATGAATATGTTCTAATCTCTGCTCTCACAGGTACTATCTATCATGGATGTCATGATTGGCTTCTTGATAGTGGGGCTTCCAAACACATGACTAGGTTTAAATAATCTTTTGCAAATCTATCTGAACATGAGTCACCCCATAAGGTGAAACTTGGGGATGACTATCAATACCCTATCAAGGGAAGTGGTGAAGCCTCCTACAACCTAGACTTGGGAAAGTTTTTGAAGATGAAATATGTACTATATGTACCTGGGCTCAAGAAGAACCTACTCTCAATATCTGCATTTGTATATGGCCAAGTCCTAATGTGGCCAAAAGGGTAAAACTATAGATGATGCAGTAGTTATTGGAGAGCAAGAGGGAGGATTGTACAAATTGAAGGGACAAACTGAACATGCCATGGTACATGAATCCATGGAGCCAAGTGAACTTTGGCATAGAAAGCTTGCACATGTGCACTATAGAGCACTGCCAATTGCAAGTAAAGTTGTAGAGGGTCTTCCTGAAATCAAGACAAAGCATGATGGTATTTGCAAAGGATGTGCAAAATGAAAGAACATTAAGAAGGAATTTCAAAGCAATGAAAGCAAAGCTAAAGGGATCTTGGAAATTATCCACTCTGATGTATGCAGTCCGATGTCATCTAGTTCTCTGAGTGGGTATGTATACTATGTCTCTTTTATTTTATTATTTCTCTTGGAAGACTTGGGTTTATTTATTGAAGAATAAGGATGAAGTTTTTGATAAGTTCAAGGAATTCAAAACCTTGATGGAAAATCAAACTGATAAGAAGATCAAGACATTCAGATCCGACAATGGCGGAGAATTCACTTCAGGAGATTTCAAGAAGTTATGCAGTGATTCAGGGATTAAGAGGGAGTTAACTGTTCCCTACAATCCACAACAGAATGGGTTTGTAGAAAGAAAGAATAGAACAATCATGGAAGCAGCACGGGCAATGTTGCATGACCAGGATATGCCTATGCATCTATGAGCAGAAGCAGCTAGGACAACTGTATATGTGTAGAACATAACACCTCACAAGATATTGGAAAACAAGACACCAAAATAAGTATTCTCTGGTAAGAAACCTGAAGTCAGCCATCTCAGAATATTTGGTTGTCCAGTATATACACATGTTCCAAAGGAAAAGAGGACAAAGCTAGATTCTTCTGGAAGGAAGGGCATATTTGTGGGGTACAGTGAAAGCTCGAAAGCTTACAGAATATACTTTCCATGGTTCAAGAAGATTGATTTCAGTAGGGATGTAACATTTGATGAGAAATCAGCCTTCATCAAGTCAAGGAAGACACATGTTGAAGATCATGAAGAACCAAAGGAAACCAGATTTCAAGACACCATAATGACTGAAGCAATTCCAAATGCAAATCGTGAAATAGAAGATCCACAAGAACCTGTAGATCCACCCCGTGAGAAGAACTCTCACAAAAGGAAACCTGCATGGGCTAGAGAGCTCATTCAAGATGCAGAAAGGTATGACATTCCAGAAGAACAACATAGAGAAAGGAAGAGGACTAGATCTCATACCAACTATGTTTCCCTACTCTGTGATATTATGAACAAAGAACCTTCTAGTTATGAAGAAGCAGCAGAAAAGAAAGAATGGAAGGATGCCATGGTCGAGTAATACCAGTCGATCATGAAGAATGATGTTTGGGATGTAGTCCCAAGACCTGAAGGGAAGTCTGTTGTAACTTCCAAGTGGATCTACAAGATCAAGCATGTTGCAGATGGTGGCATAGAAAAGTACAAAGAAAGATTTGTAGCTTATGGATTCTCCCAAAAAGAGGGGATAGACTATGAAGAAACTTTTGCTTCTGTAGCCAGGTACACTTCTATTAGATCAATTCTTGCTCTGGCTATAGTGATGAAATGGAAGATACACCAAATGGATGTTAAAACAACTTTCTTGAATGGTGTAGTCGAGGAGGAAGTGTATGTGGGGAAGCCACTTGGTTTTGAGACATATGACAGGGAGTCATATGTGTGTATATTAAAGAAATCATTGTATGGCTTGAAGCAAGCTCCTAGGACTTGGTATGGTAGGATAGACAGCTTTCTATCCAGTTTGGGCTTTACTAAGAGTAAAGCAGATTCCAACCTTTACTACAAGGTTGAGGAAGGCAATCCTGTGATACTACTTCTGTATGTGGATGACTTGTTTGTTACAGGTGAGGATGGATTGATTGTCGATACCAAGAGGAAGATTTCTACCCAGTTCGAGATGAAGGACTTGGGGATGATGCACTATTTTCTAGGCATGGAGGTGTGGCAAAGTGCAAGTGGGATCTTCCTTGGACAAGGGAAGTATGCAGTAGAGATCCTGAAGAGGTTCAGGATGATGGACTGCAAGGCCATAGCCACACCTATGGCATCGATCCTGAAGCTTCTGTGTGATGCTTCATCTGATCTGGTTGGTGTCATTGTGTATCGTCAAATGATTGGGTCCTTGATGTACCTGACAAACACGAGACCAGATATTTGCTTTGCAGTGAATACATTGAGCCAGTTCCTGACGGATCCCAGAGGTGTTCACCTGGTTGTTGTAAAGCATATTCTAAGGTACCTGAAGGGTACAATTGATTATGGGCTCAAGTACGATGCAAATCAAAAGTTTAACCTGCAGGGTTATGTTGATTCGGACTAGGTAGGCAGTGTTGCAGATAGGAAGAGCTCTTCTGGGTGTTTCTTCAATATGGGATAAGGTGTGATCACTTGGTTTAGCAAGAAGCAATACTGTGTAGCACTGAGTACAGCCGAAGAAGAGTATGTTGTAGCTTGTTGGGCTAGTTGTGAGGTAGTATGGCTCCGGAAGCTACTGTCTGAGATATTTGATCTCCCATTGGAGGATGCTGGTATCTTTTGTGACAACCAGAGTTGTGTGAAGTTGTTTGAGAACCCGGTGTTCCACGACAAGTCGAAGCACATTGAGATCAAATATCACTATATCAAGGATATGGTGCAGAGAGGAGCAGTGAAGCTCCTGTATGTTGCGATGGATGAGCAGGTTGCAGATGTATTTTGAAGAAACCACTAGCCAAAGTGAAGTTCGAGTACTTCAGAGAGAGGCTTGGTGTTCTTGAGATTGACAACACTTCGAGAAACAAGTGATGGACACATTTGCTAGAGCCATTCCAAGCATGGTGAGAGGAGGATCCTTCCCATAGTTATGGATGTAAGTGTTGGATGATGAGCATCAGGATGATGAGCATCAGGATGATGCTCCAGTTACTGCTCTGTATATGCATCATGTTGGATGCTAGATATGATCAGTTGGATCATGTATTTGTATATGTATCAGGTGGATACATTTTATGATCAGATAGATCATGTATGATGATATGTATTAGGTGGATACATTGTATGATCAGGTAGATCATGTATGATGATATGTATCAGGTGGATACATTGTATGATTGGGTAGATCATGTATGATGATATGTATTAGGTAGATACTGTGTATGCATCAGGTGGATGCATTGTATGATCAGGATGATCATGGATGATGAGCTTCAGGATGTTTCTCCAGGTGATATGCATCAGGATGATGCTATGATGATGATCAGGATGATCATGGATGATGAGCTTCATGAAGTTGCTCCAGATGATATGCATCAAGATGATGATCAGGATGATCATGTGATGATGTACATCAGGATGATGTATGGTGAGTATCAGGTTGATACTCTATGGTCGTGGATAGGTTGTGCAGATAAGCATATAATAACACCCTAGGATATTTGTAGATACTCTTTCGAGGTTTTTCCTATGGCATATAATAGCTCCCTTGGATATCTGGCAAATGCTCTTTCGAGGTTTTGCTTGGGAGGATATATAATAGCGCCCTGGGAGGTTTGTAGATACTCTTTCAAGGTTTTTCCTCTGGCATATAATAGCGCCCTGGGATATCTGGCAAACGCTCTTTCGAGTTTTTGTCCTATGGCATATAATAGCACCCTGAGAGATCTGATAGGTTGACCTATGTGCTCGTAATCAATCCTCAGATGCTCTTTTGAGGTTTTTCCATGACCACATAGAACATGCGCTGGAGATTCAGACAGGTTGTGCTAGTCACGTCAAAGGCCTCGGATTCTCTTTAGAGTTCTTGCTAGTCAAGACACTCTTTTAAGGTTTTGTGGTGGGGGTCACATGTAATATGTCCTAGAGATCCAGACAGGTTATGCTAGTCATGTAAAAGGCCTTAGATGCTCTTTAGAGTTCTTGCTATTCAAGACACTCTTTTAAGGTTTTGTGACAGTCAACATGTAATAATGCCCTGGGAGATCTTGCTGATCGTGCTTAGGCACATAAAGGATCCTGGGATACTCTTTCGAAGTTTTGTTGACACACGTAATAAGTCTCGAGGATTCCATAGTATGGCCAGTGATGATGAAGACCTACAGGTGGTTGGCCTCCATCCGGTATGAAAAAATATTGGCTCTGTAGAACTTCCTATGACGAGTAGATCATAGATTGATTGAGATAGCAACATCTGTGACAATGACGATGACGACGATCCAGTGATGATGATCCAAAGAAGAAGACTTGTGTTAGCAAATCTGTGTTGAGAAATACCTTCCTCGTTAAGAGGCAGTGTTGATGTATATGTAACTTCAGAATGTATTTCACCTATGTATATTGTACTCCTATAGAGATGTTATTATTCCTCTATATGGAAGTGTCGTCATTTGTATTGACAAATGTCGCAAGTGTCGCAACTTGCATGTGATGGGTTATTAGACCACCGAGTGTGGGGTTGGCCCTGATTAGTATTAACATGAGTTATTAGACTGAGTTAGACAAGTCATCTCTGCTAATTTATTAGGCAGGTTAGGTCGTGTATAAATAGAGTGTGGGAAGCACTCTATTTGATCATCTCATTATTCACTTCTACACTCACCAGAAAGTGGTGCACAAGTGAGGAAGGAGGAGTAGCTGCTAGGAGGACTATCTCTTATACTTGGGTTGTATCATTTCTCTTTCTATCTTTGAGGAAGTTATGGGGTTTTTCACTTTTATGGTTTTCCCCAGTGAAACTCTGTGTGTCTATTGTCTCAAGTGATTGCTTGGTGTGATTAATATGCATTGTTATGGTTGATATGTTGTACATGTTATTCTCTCAGTCAAGATCCTACAGTATGTTGAATTAATACTAAAAAATTAACACTTTGGGGGCTGGTGACGCCGGATAAAGCATGGAGAGATATCTCTGGTTGTTCATCCTGAGATGGGGAGTAAATAGGAAGCTCCTGAATGTCAACCTAATCATCCATTAGTATCTGGAGCTTCTTCACCAATTTTAGAGTCAGGCAGAGAATCCATATCCAAGAGATAGTGCTTTTGTTGAACACATCTATGTCCTCGAGTGAATTTATCATCACAATTGTAACAAATCCATTTTTCTCTATGTGCCTACATCTTTGTTTAAGTCAAATGCTTGATAGGAGTTGGTCGAGGAGATGGCGAGATGGGAGGTCATTGAGAACCCATATTTCAGAAGGGAACAAAAGTGGGTTTGGAGAGCTGTTGGGATGCAATATTGTCTTCTGCCAACTTAGCCAACCCTAGGACTTCCATCATTGTGTTGGGACAGAACATTTTAACCTCTGACCGGATTTCATCCTTAAGACCACTGATAAAACAAATCCTGTAGAATTCATCAGACAATCATTTTGTGTGATTGGCTAGTTTCTTAAATTTTGTCTGATACTATCTCACAGTGCCAATTTGACGAAGTTTAGTGAGTGCTCCGGTGAATTCATCAAAAGCACTAGGACCAAATCGTTGCAAAAGGAGTTGACAAAAATCTGTCCATTTTGGCTCGTTATGAGCCTTGATGTATTAACAGTACCATTGAAGAGTTTCCTGTTCCAAATGAAAGGATGCTAGTGGAACTTTTTGGACATCAAAAGTATTATGCAGACTGAAATACTGTTATGCATGATAGATCCATCCAGTCGGATCAGTACCATTGAAGAGAGGAAATTCAAGCTTAGGACCATGAAAATTGCTGGAAGAAGAGAACCCATTGGCTGCAGAAGATTCTTGTTGTCGATTATTGTTCATGGATGAATGCTGAAGATGGACGATGAGAAATTTTTCATCCATATCTTGGAGTCTGGTTTGGATGGCTGCAAGTGCTTCCTCCATGGTTTTTTCTCTTGTGCAGGTGACAACCATAACCAAAAGTTTTTTTTTTTTTTTTGGGGGGGGGGGTAATCGATAGAAAAAAAAAAAAAAAGCTTATTTAGTAAAGGGAAATTTGGATTTGGGAAAAAATCGGATGGGTAATTGGGGTTTGACTAGGCTTTGGACACTTTCTGATGGACAGAGAAGCAAAAAATGAGGATTTCAAAAGTGGGGTGAAAGAATGAGAAAATTTGTCAAAGAGGGACAAAGAAGTAGAAATAGGGAATGAACATGGTGGAAAAATTTGGAGGCGATTGGGTGAAAATTGAAGAAGTTATGGAAAACCCTAAAGAAAGACAAATGTGAGATTTATGGCTTTGGGAAGTAGAATTTGGGATAGGGTCCTCAGGAATGAAATATGTAGAATGGGATTGCAGGGGTGTCTGGGAAGTTTCAAGGGAAACAGAGTTAAAACAAGGGAGATATGGTGAAAACAATTTTTATTTTTATTTTTCAAAAATGGATTTGCAATGACGCTGAAGGGATCTGAACAATTGGATCTGAAATAGTGCGGAAGGGATCGGCAATAGAAGGATCCGAAACAGCTCCGAATGGATCGAAAATGGCTGGATGTGAAATGACTTTCAGAATAGATCTAAAATGACTTTCAGAATACATCTAAAATGGCTTGTAATGGATATGAAATGACGCGAAAGTGATTGACAACGGTTCAGCTGAAAATAGATATGGAACCCAGGTATGTTCGACTTCCTAGCAGTTTAAGGGTTTCACTTGGCCACCAATGCTGTCTAACGGCTTGCATATTGGGGCAGTACCCCTCACTCCACGGCTCAGGTAAACCTGATAACCGCTTTGCCACAAATGACAGCTCTTGGTTCACCTCATGGGTGGGAACTTGTCAATCAGGTAGGGGTCGTTTCCGTTTTCGCTGGTAGGTCCTCTCAATGGGCCAGCTACTTTGGGGTTCCTGTGGTATTCCTCACAATGAGTTTTAGGGATTATGCCCAAGTGCTTCCCACAGTTAAGCGAGCCTAAGAAGTGCTCTGATGCTAGATGTGAAGAACCTACAACAATTAATTAATGAAAATACACGAGATTGTAAAATTAGTCACAGCAGATCTAATGAACAAGTAAATCAATCACAACAGATGAACATAGAAAATATGGTGTAAAACTGTGCAAAACATGCAGCAGTGCTCAATATCCCAATAAGGGTGAATGAATTACAATAGAATACAATATCTGTCAATGAGCAATTCAAATTGACTAAGTAGGCCATTCGAATCACTAAATGGAGTAGCTTGACTCCAACTAGGAGTCCTCATCATCAATCGGTGGTGCTCATCAATGCACAAGAACCAGTCATCCAGGTGTCAATTTGAGTCTAACTGAGTGTGTCATGTGTAACTGAAGTGTGTAGAACTGATTAAGGGAAGGAGGCTCAGTGGGGGTCGCATGGGAGACTAACTGAAGTCAGAACAAGTCATCTAGTCAAACTGGAGGTCCAACGGAAGTGAAACAGTCAGTCGGGAGTGAAACTAGCCTCAAATCAGGGAGAATTGGAGCTAACTGAATGTAACTGAAGTGGAACTGCAGTGGTAGGTGAAAAAGTGCGCCCTTCTCTGGCAGTAGGTGAGAAGTGGGTGCCTTTCAGCCTAGGAGGGATAAAACTCTGTAGTAAGTGGCTCCCGGGTGCTAGAATGAGGTGGCTAAGGTGCTGGAGGCATCAAACTGGTGACTGGGATGCATGCAAGTGCATGCAAACCCTAATTGCATGCAAGATCCTGAAAAAGATGATGTGGATATCCGAACACCCCCCCTCAAGCTAGACTATGATGTGCAAAAAATAATGTGGGGCCCTAGTAACTAAGACCAAAGGTCACCCCAATACAATAATCCAAAAAATGCTGAAAATAAACTAAGGGAGGAAAGAGGGAAAACCCAGTGGGAAGAAAGCCCCCCCTCAAGCTAAAGCATAATAATGAATCAATCTGTCTCCACCATGATGGAACTCACCCCCGACAGTGAACGGAGGTAAGAGAACTTCTTCTCAGTGAATCTCTTGGTGAAGATGTCTGCAATTTGCTCATCAGTAGGGCGATATTGCAGAATGATGGTGCGGTCATGCACCAACTGTCGAATGTAATGCATATGAATCTCAATGTGTTTGGTCCTCTGCCGCTGAACTGGATCTGTGGAGATCTTGATAGCACTTTGATTGTCACAAAATAGGACAGTCGAGGTAGTGCCACCAAAACCAAACTCGGAAAGAATACCCTGCAACCAAACTGCCTGAATGCAGGCATTGACTGCCCCTCGATACTCTGCCTCTAATGAAGAAAGTGCAATGGCTGCTTGCTTTTTGCTGGACCAGCAAATAGCACCATGACCAATCATGAAAACATAACCGAAAGTGGACTTCCGATCAATGCTATCACCTTCCCAATCTGAATCAGTAAAACCAATGAAATCTAGCTCAGAATCTGCAGCATAATGTATGCCAAACTGTCTCGTACCTTGCACATACTGCAAGATCCGCTTGGCTGGTCGCCAATGAAGCTCATGTGGCTGCTGCATATATCTTGACACGGCACTCACGGAATATGAGATATCATGCCATGAGTGTGTCAAATAAAGTAGTGAACCAATCAACTGTTGATACATACTGCAATCTGCAAGCGGTGTAGAATCTCCCTCCTCAAGACTGATTCCTGAGAGGAATGGGAATGGGGCTGCTTTACATTCAGCCATATTAAACTTCAATAACAGGTCGGAAGCATATTTTTGCTGAGATATAGTGATCCCATCAAAATTTTGAGCTATCTCCAAGCCCAAAAAGTGACTCAGCAAGCCCAAATCGCTCATGTCAAAAGCTATATTTAAGGCAGATTTTAGCTTGTTTATTGAAGTAAGTGTGCTACCAGTAATGAGAAGATCATCAACATAAAGTACAATAACCAAAAAATTACCTTTAACTCACTGAAGATACACATTCGGATCAGATTTGCATCTTTGGAAATTCTGAGAAAGAAGGAATGAGTCCATCTTTGCGTACCAAGCTCTTGGGGCCTGTTTTAACCCGTACAAAGATTTCTTCAATCTGCAAACTAATGATGGATCTGATGTGTAGCCCTATGGCTACTACATATATACCTCTTCAGCAAGGTCTCCATGTAAAAATGCACTCTTCACATCCATGTGGTGCACTTCCCAGTGCTTGGATGCGGCAATAGCTAAAACAAGGTGGATGGAATCCATCTTTGCAACCGGTGCAAAAGTCTCAGTGTAGTCCACTCCTTGGACTTGGGAGAAACCTTTTGCCACCAAACTTGCTTTGTATTTGCTGATAGAGCCATCAGCAGCAACTTTCATGCGGTAGACCCATTTACACTTCACTAATTTTCTTCCAGGTGGAAGAGAAACTAGCTCCCATGTGTTGTTCTTTTGAAGAGAACTGTACTCTTCATCCATGGCACTTTGCCATCTCGGATCTCGCTGAGCAGAATAGTATGATGTGGGATCTGAACCAGCCATCAAATAACAAATCTCAGGAATTAATGGATTAGCAATAGATAGTGCCATACCTTCTCTTTGAAAGTCTGCTCTTGTTCGTCTCGGATCAGCAGGATTTCCAAGGTTCGATCCAGCAGATTGGAGAGTGTTTTGGGCCCACTTTGGTAACTGAGGAGGATCATAATGGTCGGATTTCGAACCTGATATGTCATGATCATCATATGCTGCTACAATATCAGAAATATCAGAACTCATACCTTCATTATCGCTGCACGGATCTTCTTCTGGTGAAGGTGGTGAATCGGCAGTCTCTTCCTCGACTAGTTGCAATTCTTGAAGCGGTTCTTCAAATTGCACACTGCGCTCTATGAATATCTTTTTAGATCTGATATCCATGAGTTTATATGATTTTGATTCTTCCCCATATCCTATCAGTATGCACTCGGTAATTTGTGGATCCAAAGCTCGTCTCTTCTCAGAAGGGATTCTAGCCCATGCAGTAGAGCCAAAAACTCTCAAATTTGACACATCCGGTTTGTGACCAAAGAATGCTTCGAAAGGAGTCATACCTTTCACGGATGAATGTGGAACACGGTTCTGTATATGTGCAGCAACATTGATTGCTTCAGTCCAAAGATTTGCAGCCAAACCTTTTGATTCAATCATGCATGTAGCCATCTCTTTCAGTGACCGATTTTTCCTTTCCGCTACACCGTTCTGCTGGGGTGTGTAGGGAACTGTATGTTGGATCTGAATTTCGCTTTGGGCACAAATTTGCAGCAACTCGGACTTGATATATTCCCCACCATTATCAGATCTAAGAGCTTTGATCTTGCTCTCAGTGGTGGTCTCAACAGAAGCCTTAAAATCCTTGAATTTTCCAAGCACTTCTGATTTGTTTTTGAGAAAGAATACCCATGTAAAGCGGGAAAAATCATCAATAAATGTCAAAACATACCTTGAACCATTTAATGACATATGGGGCAGCGGACCACTGATATCAGAATGGATCAATCCCAAAATAGTAGAAGCTCTGCTAGCTTTGTCGCGGTCGAATCTGTGCTCGGGGTGCTTCCCAATGATGCAACCAGTGCATATTCCCTTCGAGGAACGGAGTTGTGGAAGCCCATCTACCATGGATTTGTTTGATAACAGCAGAAAATACTTATAATTAAGATGTCCAAATCTTTCATTCCAAATCCTACTAACCTCATTACCATGTGTGCGAAGAGCAGTGGGCTTTGCAAGTGGAATAAAGTGTGAAAACTCATAGCATTTTGCTGTGTGATTTGCCTTTCCAACTGCAACTAGTCTTCCACTTTTGATATCAGAAATTTCAACTATATTAGGGCTGAATGTAACTTGCTTTGGTTCACCAGTGTGTGTCATTTGATACACAGAAAGGAGATTTGAAGCCAAGGAAGGCGAATAGAGAACATTCTGAAAGCTTCCATGTTCTACATGAATCGTACCTTTGCCCTTTGAAGAAATTTTTGAGTCATCTCCCAAATGGATGGGGATGGAGCTGTTTGGATCGAATGGGGAAAAAGAATCAATATTTGCAGCCATATGATTTGATGCACCTGAATCTATCAAGAGAGTAGTGGGCTTCGAAACCGTTGCCATGAGTGCTTGTCCTATTTCATGATCATCATTCCTATCCTTCTTCCTTGCACCGTCGGGAAGAGTTATGTTGTTCTTTTCCAAAAGGAGGGCCATTTGATCTATAGTCTTCTTCATAGATGAAATTTCGGGATGAAAGCCATGATTGCAATAAGTACATTTAGATTTTTGGTTACCTTCTTTTCCCTTTTGCTTGAACTTCGAACTGGATGGTGCATCCGTTTGTTTGCCTTTGTATTTTTGCTTGTGAGGCTCGAATTTGGGATTCTCCTTCTTTTGCTTTCCTTTACCATTCGAGATCTTGGGTCCTTGAACATATAGGGATGAATCTTTGGAGCTTATGGACCCCATTTGAATCAACTTGTCATGCTCTTTTGTGACGGACTCAATGAAGGCATTCAAGGTAGGCATCTTCCAATTCGGGGTAGTTAGCCGACCGGAATTGAAAGTAGAGACAAATACGGAATAATCTTTACCAAGCTTGCTTAGAATGGAAAGGATCAATTGTTTGTCCTCTTTGATAACTCCACTATTCTTCAACTGCAAGTTCAAGTTCTTGAATCTTGTGAAGAATTCATTGATGGTCTCGAAATTCTTAGGACTAAGGGCAATCAATTGATTCTCTAATTGAAAAGCCCTAAGCTCATCCTGCTTGCCAAATAATGTTTCAAGTTGCTCCCATATAGCTTTTGGAGTCTTCAATCCACTGAGATGGAAGTGAAGATCTTTGGAGATGGAGAGACAAAGAAGACCATAAGCTTCATCAAGCTTGTTGTAGTGTTTGGTTTGATCTGACACATTGTTTGGCTCTAATTCAAGACCAAGAGTGACTCGGTAGTAACCTTTTGAACGTAATATGATCTCCATATCATCTTTCCAATCAAAATAATTGAATGGGGTGAGGATAGGCTTTGAAGAAGAGTATTCCATTGCTAGGAGCGAGTCAAACTGATGTAGATGAGCTTGCATGCAGAGTGTAGCGAATGCAAAAGAGGAGTTTGCATGCACAGTGTAGTGAATGCAAAAGAGGAGCTTGATAACCTGCAAATCACAATCAAACCAAGAACAGTAAGGTCGAACAATCCACCCTTTTAGAGTTGCATCACACCCGGGATTGGAGATCAAACAATGTTGAATGGGTCCAATGTATCAGATCCAGGAATTATGTGGAAACTCAAGCTTCTGGAGTGGTATTGGATGTATTTTCAAGCTTTGCATGCACAGGAGCAAATGCCCTTGAGATATCTCATGCCAAAACTTTTTGCAATTTTTGATCAATTCACTCAAATCTTCTTGTAGAACCACCTGTAGAAAAGAGATCTTGTCCCTGCAATGGCTCTAATACCATGTAAAATTATTCACAGCAGATCTAATGAACAAGTAAATCAATCACAACAGATGAACATAGAAAATATGGTGTAAAACTGTGCAAAACATGCAGCAGTGCTCAATATCCCAATAAGGGTGAATGAATTACAATAGAATACAATATCTGTCAATGAGCAATTCGAATTGACCAAGTAGGCCATTCGAATCACTGAATGGAGTAGCTTGACTCCAACTAGGAGTCCTCATCATCAATCGATGGTGCTCATCAATGCACAAGAACCAGTCATCCAGGTGTCAATCTGAGTCTAACTGAGTGTGTCATGTGTAACTGAAGTGTGTAGCACTGATTAAGGGAAGGAGGCTCAGTGGGGGGTGCATGGGAGACTAACTGAAGTCAGAACAAGTCATCTAGTCAAACTGGAGGTCCAACGGAAGTGAAACAGTCAGTCGGGAGTGAAACTAGCCTCAAATCAGGGAGAATCGGAGCTAACTGAATGTAACTGAAGTGGAACTGCAGTGGTAGGTGAACAAGTGCGCCCTTCTCTGGCAGTAGGTGAGAAGTGGGCGCCTTTCAGCCTAGGAAGGCTAAAACCTTGTAGTAAGTGGCTCCCGGGTGCTAGAATGAGGTGGCTAAGGTGCTGGAGGCATCAAATTGGTGACTGGGATGCATGCAAGTGCATGCAGGTGCATGCAAACCCTAGATTTTGCATGCAAACCCTAATTGCATGCAAGATTCTGAAAAAGATGATGTGGATATCCGAACAGAGATAGCAGAAATAATAAAACTCATAATCACTTTTATTGATCGCAAGCCACTTCGAGGGGGCGACCTCCTTTCAGCAAGCTCAATACAAATAAATTCAAGGTACCTTCATTGGTCTCAACACAAACTTATATACTAAGTCTAGGCGCCAATACCATGGGTCAATACCATGTTTCAATATAAACCATGGGCCAATACAAACTATGGATCAACAATTACTATGGGATGACTTACAAAGCATATGCGTCCAACAACAATAAGACAAACTATAGATCAACAAATAGTATGGGACGACTTACAAAGCATATGCGTCGAACAACAATATACTAACAAAGTAAATAGAAGGGTTGACATGGGTTCCTAACAAAAACCAAACTCTATAAAGTTTATTGTGTTCCCTGTGTCCAATATTTAATTTAGGGTGTTTGCATAATGATCCTATCGAACCACTAAAACCACAACCCGCCCCTAAATCATTCCCATCACTAAGCACACCCACTTTTTTAGGGAATTAAGACAAAATATATATAAAAGAGAAAAAGAGAAAAAATAACAACAATAAAGTTGTCTATATGCCAAATCAAACCAGTTGGTGGCACTTCCCACAAGGAAGCGAGCAGGAACGGCCTTCCCATGCCCATTCAAATGAATACAGATGAGCAGAGGAGGAGGAAACACACCATGATACTGCAGAACAATATGAGGAATACAATGGTATCTCCAAATATCAGAGGTTTGATTTTCTGCCTAGAAGAAACTACCGTTTTTGAAGGCCCTGTCCTAGTCGAAGCGAGAAGGAACGACCTTTCCATGGCCATTCAGATGAAAACAAATGGGATTATGAAGAGGAGGAAACACACCATAATACTGCAGAACGAGAGGAGGAATATGGTGGTATCTCCAAATATCAGAGGGTTGATTGTCTACCCAGAAGAAACTACCATTTTTTAAGGCCTTGTCCAGATCGAAGCGAGCAAGAACGGCCTTCCCATGCCCATTTAGATGAAAACAGAAGGGTAGAGGAAGAGGAGGAAAAATTCCATGATACTGCAGAACAAGAGGAGGAATACGATGGTATCTCCAAATATCATAGGGTTGATTGAAGAAACTACCGTTTTTGAAGGCCCTGTCTAGCTCTTATTGTCAATTCCAAGCATGTCTTGCGATCTTAATTTAACGTTTTGATCTTTCATTTTATAGCACAATTGTTTTTATTTTGTTTTTGGGATTGTTTTGCTAAATTGCACAATACGGCATAGATTTACAGACCTCTTGAACCTTCTCTGTAATTAATTTTTTTTTTAAGAAACTTTGATTGGCTCTTTGTTCTTTCTAGGGTTTTGGGTCTTTCCCACAATCTTTACAATTTCAATTAACGTTTCCTGCTCCATGTTACCAATTCTTTTAGAGATGTTGTGATTACTCTTCATGAGGCCGAATTCAAATTCATTTCCATCTAAATTTCCCAAGTTCAAAGCATGTTGGGTGTAGGGTTTAGATTATTTTGTCAAAAACATTGACTGGAATCAACCAGATGAACCCCGTGCTTTGATGGGACCAAATTTTTATCTCTTATAGAAGTTGTATTGTAGGTGTCAACAAGAAAGTATGTCCATATCCATTTTCTCAGATTAAATATTAGAGGCATGCATAGTCATGTGGAATAACATTGTCAACCTCTATGCCACATGTGGCTATATAAAGGATGCACACCAACTATTTGACAACATGTCTCAACGAAAGCTCATTGCATGGAATCTTATAATATAAATATATGTTGAAACTGGCTAGCCTCATGAAGCCTCATGGAAATTTCAAAACTAGCCTCATGAAGCACTTTCATGAATCCTCATGGGAAACGATCTATTTTTTAACCTCATGAAGCAATTTCAAATCATTTATAAAAAAATAGATCTTTACCCAAAACTATTGTTGTGCTTTTAGCGATGAGAATTCAGTAAACATAGCTTTATTGGTATATGCATCAAGGATGGTGTTTGTCCTAAAGTTTGTACCGACTACTAAGCACAAAGTTTAGGCACGTCAAGTCAGATATATTTGGATTTAGGATGGGTGGTGTAATATGTCAAGAGATTTGTTAGAAGACAGGGGAAAGCACAAGATAACTGAAAACATTAGATTTTAATAATAACATGGGAGGCTGGATAGAAGCAGAGACATATCAGCAATGACCAAGGTTCAAGGCTAACTGATAATATAGGGAACTAACAGTTCATTCCTATATTACAAAAAGAATTATATCTAAAAAGACATTCTAAATACATAATTCATGAATGTTAAATCTGAGTATGGGAAATCAAAATGAAAACACCAAGATGAATGATTCCATGAAAAAGACAAGTCTAAACAAGACTGCAAAATATTCAGATAGAAAGATAGCCAGAACCTGGCTCAAAGAAGATATAACCTCATCTCATATTACAAGCCTCCATCATATGATTTATAGATCACATATTTCATACTTTCCAGAATATGACTATTGACCCTTTTTACAATATTTATCCTTCATGGGATGGACCCCCCTCTTACATTACAAAATGACAGTATTTATACAAAAAACAATTTCCCCAGCAACTACCGTCTTTAGAAAAGAAATCTTATTATCAATCTAAATCTGAAATTAATTGTAAAATATCTAGGATGTTGAAGTTGGAGTGCCTTCAAATCTGCCAGTTGTATTCCAATTTTTCGTTGCTTGCTAAAAATACTACTTGAAATCTGGAACTGAATTCTTGAAGTATTCAATTCAATCCTCTATCTCTCAATATTATACCACTTTCAAAGGATTGGGAATTGATTTATTGCAAATTATTTGTATTGAAATACTCAATTTCTGTTTGATATGTTGTCCTAGAAGCTCGGGATCGGTATCCATTTTAGAAAATTCTTAAAGATTGCTTAACTTCCAGCTGCTAACTAATTCTCTGTAAATCTGGAAATGAACGTTAAGAATATTCGAGGGATAGTCCGCCCTTAACATGATTTTCCACTTATGTCCCTTTGAATTCCAACCCGTGCTGCCCAAGTAAGGAGGATACATGCTAAATCACCTCTTACTCCAGTCATCATCATATAGAGAGAGATAAATTCCTGGAAATTGGCTTAACATTCATTTTGGGAACAAAGTATTGTTCACATCATATGTTATGCGATTTAGAGCACTGGATATAAGCCTGTCCAATATAGGAGATGGAACTTCACCCTTGAATCATAGAACTTTTTCAATCATTTCTTCCATACACATCACATCTATTTAAGCCTTATCTCAGCCAAGGAATTGCAAATGAACTTTGTCATCGAGCTTGATATTTGGTGTTTAATACTGAACGCAATGTCTGGCACTTGGACTCATAAAGCTTCAGTTTTGATGATTATCTATGATATTTGGTGATGAATTGTTAAGCCAAAGAAAACCAGCGACAAAGAAACTCAAGCCATTTTGCTATTTGGGAGTACTGTATGCAATATCATTTCATGTATTATGAGAATGATAGTCAATTGATCAGGTGATCACTAAAAATTCTTTGAAGATTTGAGGCTTAGCATAAGATCAACAATTTTGGGTGGCTATTGAAAATGCTTAGATCCATCAATCTTCTCTTGAGAACTCGAGTGTTTGTTTTTTTCTTCGGTGCTTGGTGTGAGTACTCCTTTTTTATGCCTGCTTGTTCAAGTCGTCATAGCTGTGCTTTCTGTTTTGTAATGGGAATAATCCCCCTTACAAAGGGACAAGCAATACTATATAGTTTATATGCACAAGCGCCCTAATTTTAAGCCGATGCATTGTGCACAAAGGTGTGACTGTGGGATTTTCCTTTTCTCTTTGGAAAGAGTGCTTCCATGTGAATGTTGGCTTGTGGCTTGATGCTCTCAACGATTTTTTTTGAAGATGACTCTCATTTGACATGGAATGGTATTGACTTTAAAAAAAGACAAAAGTTTTTTTTAAATTTTTACATATCCAAAACTTTAACAAGTAAGCCAATCTTTAAAAAGAAAGAACTTACCTAGAGTTTCGAACATGGAATAAGACAAAACCATCCTTTTTAAAACAGAACCAAACCATAAAAACAAATATAAAATATTATTTTAAAATTATAAAATAATTTTAAAATAATATATTTTAATATTTATTTTTTAGTTATTTATATTTTTAATTGTTTGGTTGGATTATGAGACTTGGTAAAACAAGACCTTATAAATATGAGACTTAATTAGTATCAGAGATTTTAGTTTGACAACAATTCTAAATGAAAATGATGTCGAGACTTATCATTAAGTGGGTTAATGAAGACTTTGGCAAAGCTAACGAAGTTTTGGAAGAAGAGGCAAATTTTGCTGTAGGATAGTGAAAAGAATGCAGACTCTAGGAGAATCAATTTGGAAAAAATATTTTGGCAGTGAAAATTGGGGTCTATCTTTACATGTGCGCTACTGGAAACCAAAAGTTTTGATGGAGCAGATCCTGGTACCAACAAATGGAACCCTGTTTCTTGATAAAACTTTATCATGTGTATGTTGGGTTGATCTACCATATTTGGGAGATGGATTCCCATGGTTAAAATAAATGGCGAGGACTAAACCCTAGATTTTTATAAACTCCATTGTGCCATGTTCTAGGGTCCTATAGTGGCCACAACCAATCATTGAAAATATATCCGTTAAATCAATCACACGAGTTACATTCAGGGAATGCAGAACTTGCTTTGTATTTTCCTTCAATTTATTTGTATAAACAAGTAATGATAGAACAATAAATTTATGGAATTTGTTGAGAAACTTTATTATGTTCTTAAAATTTGTAATACAATATATCATGCTTATATCCAAATATAGTAAAATATTTTATAGAATATATAACAAGTTTTACTTGTTTTAAGTAGAAGAAGAATTTATAGAATTTGCTCAGAAACTTTATAATGCTTTTAAGAAAAATGTTTTAAAAAAATAATACAATATGTATCATGCTTCTCAACCAATATAATAAAAACTTTATAAAATGTTTAAAGAACTTTATATTTTCTTTTCACTTGTCAAGTTTTATATTTGTCATGAAGCCTTGTGGGTAAAGATCTATTTTTTAAAATGGCTAGCCGCATGGCAATTTCAAAACTTGTTGTTGTGGAATTTTCTCCTCTTCCCAAAGTTTCGGGTATTATTTTTCAGTCAATCCCTTTAATGGTATTTTCTTCCTCCCTCAAGTAAAAAGGTCTTTAAGAAAAAAATTACCCTTCCTTGTTCACCTTCAGCAAGAAAAGTAATTGTTGACCCCTCCAGCAACTTGTCCCTTTCGGTATTATTTACATCTTCTACTCCAACATCCACAATTCTTAAGTAAACTTATAACTTCAAAAAATAACTTGACCATTGTTTCTAGAGGGATTACAATCTAGAAACAACCTACATTTTTCTTAATACCCCAGCTGAATGAGAAAAAATATGCTTGAACATTCTTTCCATATTTTCCCAACAACTCCTAACTTCAACTCTTTCCTATCTCCACCTAAAAAGAACAATCCCATGTTTATTTTGATAATTAACCCATCATGGTGTAATGTCCCTAAAATACACAATATATATATATATATATATATATATATATATATATATTCCGTATGGGTCTTTTCATCAGATAAATGATATTTATAAAATTAACTTCAGCACTGTAAAGTATATTGATAGAGCCTTAACTCTTCTCTTGGTTTTCTATCTAGAATGTAACTGTGTTTGATTGTTTATGTAACTATTTGTTTAACTATGCATCATTTTTTCTATTCCTGTAGCTGATGTGGTTGTATTACTAATGACCTTCTATTGATTTCGTTTACGGATATTACGTGTTTTATTTAAGTTATGAATGTGCGTATTTATAGATATTTATGTTTAAGCGAGAAGTGTAAAGGTCTGCATGGTTCGAACTTACTTAGCTGGCAAGCTAAGTCATGTTTTAAATTGTGTATAGGGTCCTAAGGTTGGCTTTGGGCTAAGGTGTACCTATGTTTGGCAAGCAGCAATCCTACCTACAGGTTAAGAGTCTCTAAGGTTAAATGGCCTATGGTGAAAACTAAGTTCCTAGTCAAGGTTTTCTAGCCTTGGATGGTCTTAAAGGAGGAAACCCATACTTTGGAACTAATACCATGTTTAAACAATGGAAATACTACCTAACCTAACTAGGGTGGCCTTATAACTGCGCTAATGGATTTATGAGGAACCTTAACCTAAGTACTACGATGGTGTTGAATGGGACATGAAAGTAATGGAGAGTTGGTGGATTCATTGGAGGCAATCACGTGATTCTTCAACCACGTAGATCGAAAATGTGTTAGGGGTAGTTGTGAGGTTTTGTCACCGGCATTGTGAGTGTAGTGTGGAGGGAATATTTAACGCTTCCTCTTCTATGGTTTGGCAGTGGTGAGCATGGGGTTTCAGAGCATTGCTTAGTTTGCGTTTTGACTGTCATGAGACTTGGGGTTTTTCAGAGCGTTGCTCATATTACATTTGATCGTGAGGAGAATGGGGATTCTGAGCATGGTTCTTGTTGTGTTTTGACTGTGAAGAGATTTAGAATTTTGAACCCTACTGGTTACAAGATGAAGTCATGCTCATGGCTTCGAGCATCCTGATCTCTGGTGACACAAAGATTCAGGCAAGCTATTGAATCCTTTAGCTCTCTATTTGTCATTTGAATCCTCTGTTTCTTCGTTTATCCCTATCATTCTATTTATCTAGTTGTGAAGATGCTAATGTCAATCTTTTAGGGTTTGTTCGTAGGCGCAACTATCAATTGTGGAGATGGTTACAATATTCGTTGTTGGCTCAGTAAGTGGTAAGTTTGCAACCTTCAACTCCTTTTCCTTCTTCAATGTTGGGAGAAGACTTGGATCTAAAATAAGATGAGGTTGTGCTATGCCCTGGAGTGACAAGGTGTTTTGGGCATTCTTTCTTTATGCACAGGGTTTTGATTGTACTATTTCCTTGAACCTAGATTTGATAATTTAATGTAATGTTCTTTGGAAGTTTAAGCCTATGGAAGCGTTTATTGGGATAATGTAATTTGGCCCTCGACCTGTGGAAACTCGATAGTAATGTAATGTTACTGGAGTGTTCTATTTTGTATCTTTAACCTGTTTATTAAATGCCTATCTATTTGGTTACTATGTAAATTCTTGAGTTTGGAATTACTATTACAAGGTAAATTTTCTCGTTTGAAAAAGTGTGAGCCTCTGCTCAAATTTGATGGCTTATAAAAGATGCCTAGGTCTTTTAATGGTCAGTTTCAATAAATGAGCCTCAAGCTACAATTCCACATTCTAGGGGACTTGACCACAATTCAAAAGAGTTGTCCCATAACAACAACTAGTTACTGAGTTCATGATGTTGCCACTTGTCCATTGTCTTCTACCCCAGATTCCATTCCACCTAGTGGGTCAGTAAACACTCTTTCAACAATATCTTTGGGTGAGTGTCTCCTATTTTATTTTATTAAATAATAATATTATGCATTTACAGTCATCCTTAACCACTTGGTCACATATAAAAATTTACAATAAACGTTAAGAAAAAAAAATTTCTCAATCACAAAATGTCTCAAGTATTGGGTATGTTACAAACACCCCCACTTAAGCTCAACATCATCCTCGATGTTGCTTATTCTTCATCAGAGCCTCCCTGGAACAGAATTGGACATGTTTCCCACATATTACTTTCCAACTCCCAGGTAGCTTCATCTGGGCTAAGGTGCTTCCATTGCACCTTTACTTGCCCTATGATACGATTCCAGAGCTTAATTTTCATCCTGTTAAGGATACAGGCTGGTTCCACCTGAAAATCTCCTTTGGGATCCACCTGTATGTCATTCCAATTTAGAACATGAGTAGCATCATGTACATACTTTTTAAAAATAGAAATGTGAAAGACATTATGTATTCTTAAGTTAGATGCTAAAGCCAACTGATATGCAACTGGTCCGATCCTTGATAGGACTTTGAATGGTCCACAATACCTTGGTGCCAGTTTAGCACAACTCCCAAGCTTAAAAGAACTTTACTTGGATTTTACCTTTACAAAAACATGATCGCCAACTTGAAACTCCTTTTCAGTCCGTTTCAGATCTGCATAACTTTTTTGTTTATCTTGTGCAATTTTTAAATTGCCTTGTACCTATTTCACGATTAGTTCCATCTCTCTTAACAAATCTTTCCTAGCATCAATTTGTCAATAGGATTGTCCCAATAAATAAGAGTACTACATTTCCTTCCATACAAAATTTCAAATGGTCTAAGTCTAGCAGAAGCTTGATAATGGTTATTGTAAGCAAATTCAACTAAATGTAAATAATCTTCTCATTTAGTTGGATGATATTTAATAAACATTCTTAACATGTCTTCTAAAATCTAATTTACTCTTTCAGTTTTCCCATCAGTTTGTGGGTGGAAAGTAGTACTAAAATTTAACTTAGTATTTAGACCTTTAAACAATGCTATCCATAAATTTCCAGTAAACTTGAAATCTCGATCAGAAATAATTACCTTCGTAATTCCGTGTAAGCGAAGAATTTGCTTCATAAACACATCAGCAATGTTAGGAGCTTTAAAAGTAGTTTTAACAGGAATAAAATGAGCAGCCTTACTAAGTTTATCCACAACCACCACTATTGAGTCATTCTGTTTTTTATTCTTAGGAAAACCAGTTATAAAATCAATACTTATAATTTCTCACTTCCATTCCAGAATTGAGCATGGATGCAATAGGCCAGCTGGGTGTTGATGTTCGGATTTAATTGTAAGGCATTCAAAACACCTAGCTATGTATTCAGCCACTTCATTTTTCATTTTTGGCCAAAAGTAATCCTTTCTCAACATAGTTATCATTTTCTGATAACCAAGGTGTCCCCAATAAGGACTTTTATGAATTTCATCCAAAATCAACAACTTAAATTTTGACACGTTAGGCACATAAATTCTGTTTTTATAAGTCATTAAACCTTTTTCGTTAATGCTATAATCTGTTATTAAATTTTCAGATACATTTTCAGCAATTTTATCATGCAATTTTTTATAATTTTCGTCTTGTTTAATTCCTTCTTCGATCTGATTTTTCAGATCTGTTTTATATGTGTTGATTGCTGCCACAAAATTTAACTTAGAATTTCTGCTTAAGGCATCAACAAGCTTATTTTCTTTACCCTTAATGTGTTGAATCTCGAAATCGTATTCGCTAAGGAAGGCTAGCCACCTAGCTTGCCTTGCACTAAGATTTGTTTGATCCAACAAGTATTTTAAGCCTTTATTATCTGTCATTAGTAAATATTTTCTTCCAATCAAGTGATGGCGCCAAATCTTTAATGCATGTATCACGACTGTCGGCTCTAGATTGTAAGTTGCATAGTTCTTTTCGTGAATTTTTAGCTTCCTGGACTCATATGCTATGGCATGACCTTCTTGAGTTAAGACTCCACCAAGTCCATCGTTGCATGCATCAGTGCATACAATGAAGTCTTTATTTGGATCAACAATTTCTAATATAGGTGGTGTTGTTAATAATTGTTTTAATTTCTTAAAGCTTTCTTCACATTTTTTATCCCAGACTAATTTATTTCTCTTCTTCTGCAAAGAAGTTATGAGATTAGCAATTTTGTAGAATCATTCAATAAATTTTTTGTAGTAACCTGTTATCCCCATAAATAATCGTACATCAGTTACGTCTTTAGGGATAGGCCACTCGTTAATTACTCTTATTTTATCTCGGTCGACATAAATTCCATCTCTAGATATTATGTGACCTAAGTACTATTCATTGAACTTAGCATAAAGCTGATGTTCTCTTAAAACTTGCAGAATTATTCTTAAGTGTTCGTCGTGTTCTTCTTTAGTTTTATAATAAATTAAGATATCATCAACAAAAAACAATTACAAACTTATCTAGGTACTTATGCAGAATGTTATTCATTAAACACATGAAGACTGCCGGTGCATTAGTTAGTCCAAAAGGCATAACTACGAACTCGTTGTGCCCATAACAGGTCCTGAAAGCTGTTTTAAAGATGTCTTCATCCTTTATCTTAAATTGATGGTATCCAAACCTAAAGTCTATCTTAGTGAATATCGTTGCTTTGCGTACTTGATCGAATAGATCATCAATGTGAGGCAAATGATATCAGTTTTCAATAGTCATTTTATTAAGTTGACAGTATTCTATACATAAACGTAAGGTACCATCCTTCTTTTTAACAAATATAACCAGCACTCCCCAAGGAGACACACTAGGCCTTATGTAGATTTTATCAATTAGTTCTCTTAGCTGTGATTTCAATTCATTACGTTCCAGAATGTTCATTCTGTAAGGAGCCTTTAAGTTTGGTACCACACCCAGTACTAACTCAATGGTGAAATCTAGTTCCCTTTTCGGAGGTAGTCCTGGAATTTCTTCTGGGAATACATCAGAAGACTCCTTCAGAATAGGTATGTCTTCCAATTTTATCTTATCTTCCTTAGATGAATGTTTGTCATTAATCACATTTACAACAAACATTTTGCACCCTTTTCTTACATCCTTCTTCACTTGTAAAGAAAAATTTGTCTAACAGATGTTTTCCTAGGGTTCATTTTATTGTTTCAGTTTTCCCTTCCTTATTTAAACAAGTAAAAGACTTTTCAAAATAGTTCAGTATTACTCTATGTTGTTCGATCCAGTCCATACCTATTAATACATCATATGACCCTAATTGTAAAACATTTAACTTAACTTGTGTCTTTAATTGACTCATAAGAAAATCACAACTTTTAACGAATTATACAACTTTTCTTTTGGTTACTATTGCTAGTTGAACCAACCACAATTTATTAATTTTTTCTACTTTTAGGTTGCAACTTTTCACTAAATCAGGTGATATGTAACTCACACTTGCACCTGGATCAATTAGAATAGAGATAGGTTTATTTTGTAACATACCTTTGATCTCAACCATGGAAGTTTGGTGGTCTGCTTGTCGGTTTTCCAGCGTTGCATTAATCCTGGGCATCTCCCTTGCTAGATCACCAAGTGTTGGTTCTGTCTGCATCATATGAATGTTGTTGACTGTCTTTCTTTTGAGTGGGCAGTTTTCTATAGTATGCGATCCATTACAGTCATAACATTTTAAAGGTGGTCTTTGAACATTAATCCTGGAATTATTGTTGTTGTTGTTATTGTTATTAGCAACAGTCCTTGCAGATGTGTAATTTTGTGGTCCATTACCTCTGTAATTATTACTTTGAAAATTTTTGTTATTGAAATTTTTATTATTTCCAGAATTCTTGAAATTAAAAGTTTTCTTTTTATTCTCAAAGTTACCGAGTTTATTATTCCTCCAACTCAATATACCTTCTCTTTTATTATTCTGTTTAAAACAGAAATTGGCCTTTCTCATGGCTTCCTCAAGAGTTGTAGGATTATCGTATTCAATTCTATCTTTTATGTTAAATGGCAAGTAGCTCAGAAACCTTTGAAACTTAGGTTTATCTTCAACTGAGTAAGGTACATACCTTAACAGGCTGAGAAATTTGCTACTTAACTCCTTCATACTCATAGAACCCAATTTTAAATCATAAAACTCTTTTGACTTATCTTTGTAATATTGTTCGGAAAAAAACTTTTTCTTAAATAATTTATTAAATTCAATCCATTTTATAGTTCTTTATTTGATGCCTTTAACCCTCTTAGTATCTTGCCACCAAATGTATGCCTTTCCGGTCATATTGTATATGGCCATTTTAGATTTTAACTGAGATGACTGATCATAAATCTAAAAATACTTCTTCATGTCGGACAGTGATGCTTTAGCTGTCTCACCCTTTTCATTTTCACCATTAAATGTTGGGGGTTTTATCTTCTTAAATTCCCCTGAAATTTGTGTTAATTTTTCGATAATTTCATTCCATTATCATTTAGGATGACTAAGAGAATAACATGTACAACATATCAATCATAGACACAAAAGCAATCACACAAGAGACACAGAGTTTCACCAGGGAAAAACAAGAAGGTGAAAAACCCCGCAACTTCCTTAGAGATAGAATAAACCCAAATACAAGATCACAGCGATCAAACCCAATAAGATGTCTATAGCAAATGCTCCCCCTCCTCCAAAAGTGTGCCACTTTCTCTCATAGCTATGCAAGCTTGAGAAGTGAGTGAATGAATCAAATGAGACACACAAACTCTCTATTTATACACTGACTTGATCTACCAATAATTCACTAGGGATGACTTGCTACTCAAGTCTAATAACCCAACCACATGACCTAATCAGGGCTGACCCCACACTGGTGGTCTAATAACCCATCAATACAAATGATGACACTTACAATGTAACTTGCGACACTTGCAAATACAAATGATGACACTTCCAATCAGAGGAATAATACATCTCTGTGAGATATACAATAAAGTACAAATGTAATACATAGAAGAATATCTTCCTAAGTTACAAATACATCAACACTCCCTCTTAACTAGGAAGGTATTCTGAACACGGGTCATCAATACATATTGGCGCAAGTCTTCAATTCTGGAACTAGATCATCATCACCGGATCATGGAGCATCATCATCATCACTGTTGTTGTACTCAACATCTCAATTACTGGGCTATCTCAAAAAATTCTTTTCATCATAATAAGTTCTACAGAGCCAACCCTTTTTCATGTTGGATGTAGGCCCACCTCGTATAAGTCTTCATCATTTGTGTGAACGGTCTAATAGAGGTGGTCTCTCAGGACTAATTACGTGTGGATGCAATACATGACCAGATTATCCCAGGAACATTTATGTGCCTATGCATGACCGGCAAGATCTCTCTCAAGATTGATTACATGCATCTCCTTCACAATACCTTTAAAGAGCATCCCAGGAACATTTATGTGCTGCAACATGACCAACAAGATCTCTAAAGAGCATCCTGGGACTTATCACAAGCACACAGCTCAACCCATGGGATTGCCAAGACTGATTACATGTGAATAGACAATACCTTTAAAGAGCATCCCATAAACATTTATGTGCCACAACACGACTAGAAAGATCTCTAAAGAGCATCCTAGGATTGATCACGAGCACACAACTCAACCCATGGGATCTCTAGGACTGATTACATGTCTCAATAGAAATACCTTGAAAGAGCATCCCGGGACTGATTACGAGCACACAGCTCAACCAATGGGATCTCAGAGGACTGATTACTTGCTACTTGCACAACCTGCCACATATCATCTCTGACCTCGAAGTATCATCCTAATACTCATGATCCAACTGATCATGATCGCACGGTACATCAACCTGATGCACATCAACCAGAGCATCATCCTGAAACTCATCTCAGATGATCATCCTAATCATCATCACAACATCATCCTGATGCATATCATCTAGAGAATCATCCTGATACTCATCTCAAATGATCATCCTGAGCATCATCACTGCATCGTCCTGATGCATATCATCCTGAGAATCATCCTGATACTCATCTCAAATGATCATCCTGATCATCGTCACTGCATTGTCTTGATGCATATGATCATACATGATCCAACTGATCATACAAAGCATCCAACTGATGCATATCTAGAGCAGTAACTGGAGCATCGTCCTGATGCTCATCACACAACGCTTACATCCACAGCCATGGGAAGGATCCTACTCTCCCCATGCTTGGAATGGCTCCTGCAAATGTCTCCCATCACTTCTTCCTCGAAGTATCTTCAATCTGAAGAACACCAAGCGTCTCTCTGAAGTACTCAAACTTAACTCTAGCTAGTGGTTTTGTCAACACATCTGCAACCTGCTCATCCGTAGCAACATACAAAAGCTTCATTGCTCCTCTCTGCACCATATCCCTGTTATAGTGATATTTGATCTCAATGTGCTTCGACCTGTCATGGAACATCGGGTTCTCAAACAACTTTACACAAATCTGGCTGTCACAAAAGATACCAGTAGCATCCAACTGGAGATCAAATAACTTAGACAGAGCTTCCTAATCCATACTTCCTCACAACTAGTCAAACAAGCTGCAACATACTCTGCTTCGGCTCTACTCAGTGCTACGCAGGATTGCTTCCTGCTAAACCAAGAGATCACACCTGATCCCATACTGAAGCAGCACCCCGAAGTGCTCTTCCTATCTACATCACTATCTTCCCAATCTGAATCAACATAACCCTCCAAGTTAAACTTTTGATTCGCAACATACTTGAGCCCATAATAAACTATACCCTTCAAGTACCTTAGAATATGCTTTACCACAACCAGGTGAACACTTCAGAGATACGTCAAGAATTGGCTCAGTGTGTTCACCAGAAAGCAAATATCTGGTCTTGTGTTCATGAGGTACATCAAAGACCCAATCATCTGATGATACACAATGACATCAACCGGCTCAGATGAAGCATCACACCGAATCTTCAGTTTTGATGCCATAGGTGTGGCCATGGCCTTGTAGTCCATCATCTCGAACCTCTTCAGGATCTCTACTACATACTTCCCTTGTCCAAGGAAGATCCCATCTGCACTCTGCCACATCTCCATACCTAGAAAGTAATGCATCATCCCCAAGTCCTTCATCTCGAACTCAGTTGCAAGCTTCCTCTTGGTGTCGGCAATCAACCCATCCTCACCTGTAACAAACAAGTCATCCACATATAGGAGTAGTATCACTGGATTTTGTTGCTCAACCTTGTAGTAAAGGTTGGAATCTGATTTACTCTTAGTAAAGCCCAAACTGGATAGGAAATTGTCCATCCTACCGTACCAAGTCTTAGGAGCTTGCTTCAAGCCATACAAGGATTTATTCAACTTGCACACATATGACACTTTGTCATGTGTCTCAAAACCAAGTGGCTACTCCACATACATTTCCTCTTCGACTACACCATTCAAGAAAGTTGTCTTGACATCCATCTGGTGTATCTTCCACTTCATCACTACAACCAAAGCAAGTACTGTTCTGATGGAAGTGTATCTGGCTACAAGAGCAAAAGTCTCTTCATAATCTATTCCCTCTTTCTGGGAGAAGCCACTAGCTACAAACCTCTCCTTGTATTTCTCTATGCTACCATCTGCAGCATGCTTGATCTTATAGATCCACTTGGAAGTCACAACATACTTCCCTTTAGGTCTTGGGACTACATCCCAAACATCATTCTTCATGATTGACTGATATTCCTCGACCATGGCATCCTTCCATTCTTTCTTTTCCGATGCTTCTTCATAACTAGAAGATTCTTTGTTCATAATGTCACAGAGCAAGGCAACATAACTAGTGTGTGACCTTGTCCTTTTCCTTTCTCTATGTTCCTCTTCTAGAATCCCGCATCTTTCTACATCTTGGATGAGCTCTCTATCCCATGCAGGTTTCCTCTTGTGAGATTTCTTCTCATGAGGTGGATCTATAGGTTGTTGTGGATCTTCTGTTTCACGATCTTCTTCTAGAATTGTTTCATTCATAGTGGTGTCTTGAAATCTGGTTACCTTTGGTTCTTCATTGTCTTCAAAAGGTGTCTTCCTTGATTTGATGTATGTTGAGTTTTCATCAAATATTACATCCCTGTTGATATCAATCTTCTTGAACCCTAGAAATTATATTATGTAAGCCTTCGATCTTTCATTGTAACCCACAAAGATTCCCTTCTTTCCTGAAGGATATAGCTTTGTCCTCTTTTCCTTTGGAATATGTGTATATACAGGAAAGCCAAATATCTTGAGATGGATAACTTTAGGTTTTTTACTAGAGAGGACTTCTTCTGGTGTCTTGTTGTCAAGTATCTTGTGAGGTGTTATGTTTTGCGCATATACAGTTTTCCTATCTACTTCTTCCCATAGATGCATAAGCATATCTTGGTCATGAAGCATTGCCCGTGGTGTTTCCATGATAGTTCTATTCTTCATTTCTGCAAATCCATTTTGTTTTGGATTGTAGGGAGCAATCAACTCCCTCTTAATCCCTAAATCACTGCATAGTTTCTTGAAATCACCTGAAGTGAATTCCCCACCATTGTCAGATCTGAAGGTCTTGATTTTCTTATCAGTTTGATTTTCTATCAAGACTTTGAATTCCTTGAACTTATCAAACACTTCATCTTTGTTCTTTAAGAAATAAACCCAAGTCTTCATAGAGAAATCATCAATGAAGGAAACATAGTATACATACCCACTCAGAGAACTGGATGACATTGGATCACATACATCATAGTGGATAATTTTCAAGATCCCTTTTGCTTTACTTTCATTGCTTGGAAATGCCTTCTTTGTGTTCTTTCCTTTTGTACATCCTTTGCAAATACCTTCATGCTTTGACTGGATTTCAGGAAGACCTTCTACTGCTTTTCTTGCAATTGATAGTGCCCTATAGTGCACATGAGAAGGCATTCTATGCTAAAGTTCACTTGGATCGATGGATTCATGTACCATGGCATGTTCAGGTTGTCCTTTTAATTTGTACAATCCTTCCTCTTGCTCTCCAATCACTACTGCATCATCTAGAGTTTTACCCTTTGGCCACATGAGTGCTTGGCCATCTATAAATGCAACTCTCATTCCCTTTGCATCCAGAGATGATACGGAGAGAAGATTATTCTTGAGTCCAGGTACATAAAGAACATCTTGCATTTTCAAATACTTCCCAGAGTCTAACTTGTAGGAGGATTCACCACTTCCTTTTATGGGATATTGGTAGTCATCCCCAAGTTTCACTTTATGAGGTGAGTCATGTTTAGATAGATCTACAAAAGATTCTTTAAACCCAATCATGTGTTTGGAAGCCCCACTATCAATAATTCAATCATCACATCCATGAGAGATAGTACCTGTGAGAGCAAAGATTAGAACATATTCATCTTCACTTGATGATTTATCACTTTCTGCTCTAGTCTTCTTTTTGGGAAGTTCATCATCCTCAGAAACATGAGCATGATGCCTGATCTTGATATTCTTCTTCTTGAAGTTGTTGTTAACTTCTTTTCTTTTTTTGGGACATTCGAAAGCAAAGTGTCATTTCTCATTGCAATTGAAACATCTCGTATCTTTCTTCTCTTTATGATAGGAATGAGAAGATTTCTTGTGGTGAGATGGCTGCCTTTTGAACTTGCCTTTCTTGGTGTGAGCTATGAGGGCTTGATCTTCACTTTCCATCTTTTCTTCTCGGGCCACAAGCCTAGTTTCTTCTTGTGAGAATTCCTCCCATAGTCTACTATAGGAGATCAGATTCTTTCTTGCACATATTCCTTGGATGAAGGAGTCTCATGACCTAGGTAGGCCATTCAAAGTGTTCATTACAATTTATCCATTCTCCACTACTTCATCCACATCTTCAAGTTGTTCATTGATTTGAGAGACCTTAGAAAAGTAGTATTGAATGGTCTCTCCATTCTGGATCTTTACCCCTTTCAATTGGTTTTGTAGAGTCATCTTCTTATTTATTTTCTTTCCTTCAAACAATTTGGGCAAGGAGTCAAACATATCCTTAGGTATCTTTAGGGAAGACACATGGGGTATGAGATGGTCCTTTATAGAATCAACAATGATTCTCTTAGCCTTGACCAAGTCCTTCTTGTGTAATTCCTTAGCCTCATCTCTCTTTGGAATTGGAACCTCTTCTTTTATGTAGATGTCCAAATCATTTTCTTCTAGGATTAACCCAATCATATACTTCCATGCTCAGAAGTTATAATCTCCATCAAGCTTATCCTCAAGCTTGGTGTGGTGAGACATTTTAATGAGAAACTCAAATGGAAATAAAATATTTAGGTCTTACCACTTGATTTGCTGAAAACTAGATCTAGAGCTGGATTAAGGTTTGTCAGAGAAACCTTAAAATTTCAAAATTTGAATTTCAAACTTCTAAAAGGATAGAAAGATGCACCTTGCTGAGCTGGTTAAGCTGGTATACTCAGAATTTGAAATATGCAAATTTTCACCCCTCAAAATTGCTTTTGAAACTTCTGGATTCACTCGACAAGACACCGAACTAGGTTTTGATAAATCCCACCCTTCTGCCTAGCCAACAAGTTTGATCTAAGGCTCTAAACTTTGATTTTATTGAGGAGTATCGAGCCGTGGATTCAAATTCCAAAAATTCCAACTTTTTTTCGAAACCCTAATTTTTAGGTCAAAACTGAAAAAGCTCAGAATTGAATTATGTCTTGACAGAAAGATGCACCCTTCCAAGGAGAGACAATATAGCCTCCTTCCTTTGATGATCTGTGGAGAGAAACCCAAAGTTTAAGAAGCCCTAACTTCTGCAGCTGCACAATGCCTTCTTCTTAGGTAAGCTCTGATACCATGTTAATTTTTCAATAATTTCATTACATTATCATTCAGTATCACTAAGAGAATAACATGTACAACATATCAATCATAGACACAAAAGCAATCACACAAGAGACACATAGTTTCACTGGGGAAAACCAAGAAGGTGAAAAACCCCACAACTTCCTTGAGATAGAATAAACCCAAATACAAGATCACAAGGATCAAACCCAATAATATGTCTCTAGCAGATGCTCCTCCTACTCCACAAGTGTGCCACTTTCTCTCTTAGCTATGCGAGCTTGAGAAGTGAGTAAATGAATCAAATGAGAGACACAACCTCTCTATTTATACACTGACTTGACCTACCAATAATTCTCTGGGGCCGACTTGCTACTCAAGTCTAATAACCCAACCGCATGACCTAATCAGGGCCGACCCACACTTGTGGTCTAATAACCCATCAATACAAATGACGACACTTGCAATGTAACTTGCAACACTTGCAAATACAAATGACGACACTTCCAATCAGAGGAATAATACATCTCTGTGGGATATACAATAAAGTACAAATGTAATACATAGAAGACTATCTTCCTGTAGTGCCCCTAGAATTTTGTAGACATTGAGGGCACCTACTGAGTGACCCAACCGATTGAAACATTAATTAAATAACCTTTTGGCCTTATTTTTGAGTATGTGTATCTGAACTGTTGATGTAAATGAATAATTGCATATGTTAAACGATTAGCTATGACTATGGAAAATTATGTTGATGGATAACGCTTAACGACTAGCTGTACGGTGATTATGTAATTGTCGACGAAATGTATATTTGGTTAGATAAATAAGAAGTTTGAATAAATCATAAATGCTTAACAATACTAGATTTAGAAATCAGATGATGATTATTGAGGACAGTGCTACTAATAACTTGTTGTGAGAAGTGTGTGTAGAAACAAGTGAGACGATTCACTAATGGACACACAAAGGAACATGAAGGGTCGTAGAGTACGGGTAAATCACACACAGGGGGAGCAACGACGATGTCGACTTCCGACAAGAATACCACGCATGAGCAGATAAGAACTGATCCGCTTGCTCAAGAGGAATGCGTGAGGGCGTACGAGGTGGGCCACAACAGAGCTGGTCACATACGAGTTGAGGGGCGCGCAGTGAGAACGGACTCACTCCTCATCGCCATTAGTCCCTAGATAGCATGTAGACGGAGGATGGATGGAAACGATTCCTAAAATCCCTACAAAAGTTCCCGCAAGTCAAAATGGAAAGATGGTGGCAGAAGGACCCGACGATGCAGTACCTTGTCGAGAATGGAAAGAATGGACACAAGGACCCAACGATGCAGTACCATGCCAAGGAAGGGAAACCATGGATGACTGGACCCGACGATGTGGTGCCATGTCAGGGAATTAAAATTAAGGAACCAGGAGCCCAACGGCGCGGCACCGAGATCCTAGTGAGTTTGATTGTTAAATTTAACTGCATAAAAACTTATAAGAATAAATCTAGATTATTACTTAGCAAATGCATAGAAATATTTTAGGCATTTGCACATGAATAGTTATTTTTGTTAAGCATTTAAAATAATAGAAATCATTATTTAGGAGCAAAATAGAATCCTAAGAATCATAGTCATAGGTATAATCGTTGCATTTATGAATCATGAAAGAATTAGAGTTACTAGTTACTCTTGAGATTTTGTTTTATTGTTACATTGAATAACTTGAGTAAATCGTACTATAGCTAGAAGGAAAACAAAATGATGGTACTCAAATTTTATAGCCTTATGGATAATCGTTGTATTGGTGAGTTAGGAAGGAAATGGAACTACTAATTCTTTTCTTTGATTCTTTTAATATGATAGAAACATTAAGGAAGTTTAGTGGATAAATAAATTATATTAACTTATTTGAATTTTGGATTTGAGTAAAGTTACATTTTAGTCGGTAAGGAAATTCTATTGTGGAGAGAGAAGATAGATGTTCCTTAAGTTGGAGCCTCAAGACCGCTCTAAGAAAAGAATTTGGTTGATGTTAATTTGAAGGAAAGTGACTAGGTCGAACGTCCATTTATATTTTCTTCCCTTAAAAAAATAAATAAATAAATAAAATTTCACGACTGAGACCACTACACTTCCGAAGTTACAAATACATCAACAATTTGTTCATAATGTTTATGCTTTTTCTTAGGACCACAGTCACTATTACTATTGTCTTGATCAGAATTATATTTTCTTCTATAATTTTTATCATCAGATTCGGAAGAAGAGTCACTATCACTTTTATAGTATTTTACTTTCTTATCTCTGTGGTTATAGGACATAGTTCCAGACTCAGATTTTACTTATGTTCTCTTGTCTTTTTCATCGTTATGGTATTTTTCCAGTAAAATCTGGTTCATCTCTTCCTGTGCTCTTAGAATCCTTTTGTTTTCTTCTTTAACATTTCTTATCTCAGTTTTTAAATCTTTAATCGTATGTAAAAGTTCAGATGATTGATCATTCAATTCTAAATAGATTTCTTCATTAATATTCTCATGTTCATTATTATTACGTTCACTACAATGAGATCTATTCTCTACAGATTCTTTTGGTATTTCCATACCTGCAATTAAATATCAAAACTATTATGTATATAAACAAATTTAAACAAAAGTTAGTAACTAAGTTTTTTTGTTTTCATTTTCTGTTTGCGCGCGTGAGCCTATTTCAAGCCTAGATTTTGAACTCACGCTCTGATACCACATGTAACATCCCAAAATTTCATAAAAATTTAAAATTTTATGCGTGGTCTAATTGACAAAGAATGTTGTGCGGAAGAAAAGGTTTCAGCATTTTTTACTCTGTTTGAAATGAAAGGGACATTATAAAATTCTATCTGCGTAATTCATTAATTATTAAAATTTCTAATCGACATTTAAACCATCAGTGTTGTAATACTTAAGTAAGTATTAGTTCATAAGATAATGTGTTGTAGCACCTTTAGTTAGAGACTGCAATTCGTTAATTGGTTTGTCTATTTTATTGTTGTAATTGTTATATGAGCACTAATATGCTTTTGGTTTAACATCGTAATACTCAGTCGTCTCTCTGCAAAATGTAAAAGTCCAAAGGTCATATAAGGGGCTATGTTGTAACTATAGTTATGAAGTGTCATCCTTTCATATTAAAAGGGTTGTGACCACCTTACATTTTATTGTAACTTTATAATGATCTTGGTTGATATTTATGATGGTAATTACTGTTGTCGTAAATACATTTATTTATCCTAAAATGTTAATCCTAGGTAAGTAGGATATGTTTAAACTTTAAAGAAGTTGACAAGAGAATGTTGGTACAAACTTGGGATTACTTAGCTTTTGCTAATGCACGCATTTATTTGATTGACTAGATCACAGGTTTAAATATACCCTAGTAGGTTCTAAGTTGAAGTTCCTTGTATTATGGATTCATATGGCCAAAGTTCCAATATGAGGAGATTAACATACTTGTCCTAGGTTAAGCTAGGTGGTGGTATTTCCTAACTATACTATGTGAATGATTTAAAAGGTATTTCAAATATGAAATGGTAGTAGCTTATGCTTATTGGTATGTTTATGGAGTTATGACAAGCGTGATTAAACCCAAACTATGGAAGAAGTGGGTCTTGATATTCACCCGACGCTATAATAATGTGTAACCAAAAATACATGTTGGAAACTATGCAATAGTGGGTTTTCGTAAAGAACTTGGTGGTAGCTGGAGCATTAATGAGCTTCATGTGGTTTGGCAATTAATGGTTCTTGGGGTTAACAAAACCCTACAGCTAAACATTCGGGGTTTGGTCTTCTGTGCATTTGTTGTTCTTCATCGTGGAGGAGAGAGGGCAGGCCCTCTCGGCTGCCAGGGTTTTGCCTTCTGCAAGATACCAGCAATAGTTTGTTACAGTCGAATGGTGGTTCATTTAAGTGGCGAGGTCATGCGAATGCAGCTTCTACACAAACTTACAACTCGGTCGGGTTCCAATCCTGTAAGGTGAGTTTTAAATGGTGAAACCCTCATTGTTTACAATTTCAACTTACAATTTTTATATTAATGACGTTTTAACCACGATACATTTTAATGGCAGGACTTCAGTCAACACCTACGGTGCTTGGACTGTGCAAGGGTGTGGAACCACGGTAAGCCTCGGTTTCGATACTCATAAGTCTCCTCTGTCAGCGAAGGGAGGTCATTTTTATAGTTTTTAGTTTGTTCATCTGTAATGTTGGTTGTTTTTGCAAAGAAAGCCGTGGGCAGAGTTAGGGTTTGTTAGGATTAAATCCTTGCTTGGGCTTTCGTCCACTATTGATGTTGGATTTAAAAAGGATGAGGTCTCTCGATAGAGCACCCTCGGCAGTGTTACTGTGCTTTTGTAAAACTCTGATGAAATAAAAGGATATTGTTTTCTCAGTTTTGTTCTTCATTTTTGTTCTTTAAAATGTTGTATAAGAACTGTGTAATAAATTGTTGCTCGTCAACTTTCGGTAATGATAAAATTTATAAGTTTTGGTATTTGGAAATTATTGTTTTTAAATCACAGGGTCGAAACCTGGAGATTTCATTATGCGTAGGTTTAGTAAATTGATTATACTGAATTATATAAAAGTGTCGAGCGAACTCTCCACTGAGATTTGAACCCTCGGCTTTGGTTTATATCACTGTGTAAATGAATTGTTATCCAATGGGGCTCGAACTCTTAAGCCGGTATTTAGAACCTGTGTAATGTAGTTATTAGTTATAAATTTGACGTTGTTGAGCCTTTGGACGAGCCATTACCGGTCTCGATTCAGTATCTTAATGTTTCTCTTTTAATTATTAAAGGATAGTTATCATCCTGGGCGTGCCCTGTTGATGTATATGTAACTTCGGAATGTATTTCACATATATGTATGTTGTATTCCTATAGAGATGTTATTATTCCTCTATACGGAAGTGTCTTCATTTATATTGTAAGTGTCATAACTTATACTTGATGGGTTATTAGACCACCTTGTTGAGGTCGGCCCTGTATAAGTCATGTGGGTCAAAGGGTTATTAGACCAGCCTATTGGGGGTTGGCCATGTGGGTCAAAGGGTTATTAGACCACCCTAGTGGGGGTCGGCCCAGTCAGCATTATGTTAAGTGGTTAAGTTGAGGCCGACCTAGTTGAGTAAAGGTCAAATCAAGTTAGTGTATAAATAGAGAGTGTCTCTCTCTCATTTTACACATTCTATTCTCTCACTCACACTTTGGAGAGTGGCACACTTATGGAGGAGGAGGCTCTGCTGCTAGGAGAAGACTATCTCTTGTATTCTGGTTGTATCATTGCTCTATCTATCTCTGAGGAAGTTATTGGGGTTTTTCACCTTTATGGTTTTCCCCAAGTAAACTCTATGTCTCTTGTGTGCTTGCATTATTGTGTCCATGATTGATATGTTGTAGATTTGCTGTACATGTTGTTATCTCAGTTAAAATCCTAGATCAGATTGAAGTAAATTCTGAAAAATTTAACATGCCCTCAGTTGGGTTTCGACCTGGGTCATGATAGTTGTTAAAAGAATGGATGCTATGATGCACAAGTTGCCATTGAGCAATCTTTTTGGATGACAATATTATTAGTGTTGAGTATAGTATATAATGTATTTTATTTGGATGAAAGAGGAATATTTAATAATGTTTTGAAATATGTAAAAGGGTCTCGGGTGAGTTTATAATTCTTGAACCTGAACCATATTATATTTAGGGTTGTGAAGCAATTACCGGCCAACCTAGGCCTCCTCCTCAACAAGATTCGCACCCGTGGCCTTCCATTTACTTGTAATTAATTTATTTAAATGTTTGGAGAACCTCACGATGATGTTGAAAGGTAAAATATTAGGGTTTAACTATTATGATGAGTTTACATAGTTTCGATATATATATAATACATAGAGTTGTAATAGACACTGTCGATGATATTTGATATGGGAATGTACTCTCTAATATATGGTATATTCAGTTATAAAATTGGTATTTTATCTAAGATATTTCATTAGCACTAAGCTCTTACCTAATACTTGGTTTATGAAGAATGATTATGTTATTGTTGTTTTGCTTATGGAAATAAATATAAGATATGTATATTTCATTCTTTTAGTGAATAATACCCTAGTTGATGTATAGATGTTATTATAGCATAAATGCATACTATTTATAGTTCATCTATCTACGGTTAATGTTTGAATTATGAAATAAAATGATTTGACAGAGTGTGACTCTGTTTTCAGTTTATGAAGCTTATACCACTTTTAATAGATGTAACTTAAACATAGCATCACTATATAAAATGTATTCCTAGTCTGTACTATTTATTCTAAGAACTCTGCTATTGAGAAATTTAAACCTAGATCGCCGACAGAGCTATTTATGTAATCACAGTAATGATTTGAAATAACATCATAAACACAAACTACTTTATTTTCCTTCATTATTTAGAGATCATATCCAATCTATGTTAATTAACCTTTCTCCCTATACTAGAGTACATCGTTGAAATGCGAAAGGAAAAATACAAGAAGACATTTCTATTCATTCGACTCATTTACTATTGAAGATCTGATCATTCATAACATTCAGAAATAGTTTAACAAAACATAATTCTTTTCTTTTCTAACATGTCTGATATAGATGAGTTATTCATAGAGAAACCCCTATGACATTTAACAGTTTCAGAAATAGATAAACAAGTTACCAAAATGAAATGAAATAAAAACAAGTAGAACTTGATAAATGTTGATAGGGTGGAAAAACACCCAAAGAGGCTTGTTCCTCCAAACCTTCTCCAAAAGAAGAAGCAAATTCACTTGCTCCCTTGGACCCCTGAGCTTGTTTACTGAACCACTAGGTAGAAGACTCTGTGTAGAAGCAAGGCACTAAGGTTGTACTTCATCAATCAATGGAGACTTTCATACATATCAAAAACCTCTACACTCAGCAGAAATCAGACAGACTTACACTACAACTCAAAACATAGCTTCCACTCATCGAATCTCTTGTGTGCATACAACAAAACCGCAAGGCAAATTTTATTGTCAGAAAACGTGTGAGACTTTGCTCAAATTCAATAGCTTATAAAAGATGCCTAGTTCTTTTAGTGGTTAGTTTCAATAAATGATCCTCAAGCTCAAGTTCCACATTCCAGGGAACTTGACCACAATTCAAGGTAGTTGTACCATAACAACAGCTAGTTACTGAGTTCATGATGCTTCCACTTGTCCATTGCCTTCTACCCCAGAATCCATTCCACCTAGTGGGTCAGTAAACACTCTTTCAACAGTCTCTTTGGGTTAGTGTCTCCTATTTTATTTTATTAAATAATAATATTATGCATTTATAGTCATCCTTGATCACTTGGTCACATATAAAATTTTACAATAAAATTTAAGACAATTTTTTTACTCAAACATAAAATATCTCAGGTATTGGGTATGTTACAAACACCCCCACTTAAGCTCAACATCGTCCTCGATGTTTCTTATTCTTCATCAGAGCCTCCCTGGAACAGAATTGGATATACTTCCTGCATATTACTTTCCAATTCCTAGGTAGCTTCATCTGGCCTAAGGTGCTTCCATTGCACATTTACATGCCCCATGGTACGATCCAAAGCTTAATTTTTCTCCTGTCGAGGATATAATCTGGTTCCAACTGAAAATATCCTTCAGGATCCACCTGTATGTCATTCCAATTTAGCACATGAGTAGCATCGTGCACATACTTTTTCAAAACAGAAATGTGAAAGACATTATGTATTCTTAAGTTAGATGGTAAAGCCAACTGATATGCAACTGGTCTGATCCTTGATAGGACTTCAAATGGTCCACAATACCTTGGTGCCAGTTTAGCACAAATCCCATGCTTAAAAGAACTTTTCTTGGGTTTTACATTTACAAAAACATGATCTCCAACCTGAAACTCCTTTTCAGCCTGTTTCAGATCTACATAACTTTTTTGTCTATCTTGTGCAATTTTTAAATTGCCTTGTACCTGTTTCAAAGTTAGTTCCATCTCTCTCTACAAATCTTGTCCTAGCATCAGTCTGTCAATAGGATTGTCCCAAGAAATATGAGTATTGCATTTCCTTCCGTACAAAATTTCAAATGGACTAAGTCTAGCGGAAGCTTGATAATGGTTATTGTAAGCAAATTCAGCTAAATGTAAATAATCTTCCCATTTAATTAGCTGATCTTTAACATACATTCGTAACATGTCTTCTAAAATCTCATTTACTTTTTCAGTTTTCCCGTCAGTTTGTGGGTGGAAAGAAGCACTAAAATTTAACTTAGTATTTAGACCTTTAAACAATGTTGTCCAAAATTTTTCAATAAACTTGGAATCTCGATCAAAAATAATTACCTTCAGAATTCCTTGTAAGCAAAAGATTTGATTCATAAACACATCAATAATATTTTATATATCATTTCAATTACTTATGTGATGTAATGTTTTATATAATGCAAAATATAATTTTTATTTATAGTTTGTAAATATAAAATTAAAATTAAATAACGTTAATATTAACAATGGTATTATTAATAAGAATATTACAAATTTTAATAATAATAAAAATAATTTTACATTATTAACATTAATTTGAATATTAATAACAATAATATTAATGTTAAAAAAATTCCAAAAATATATAGTGTGATAATTATAGAATTGAAAGGAACAATTGTTTAAGTGTAAATATAGAATGAAATAAACAAATATTAAAATACAAATATATAAATAAATAAAACAAATATTCTAAATTATTATTGTCGATATTTAAAATATTTTTTATTTTTTTATTTTTGTGTATTTATGTGAAACATTTTAAGAAATAAAATTATAAACATTATAAAGTTATATAATTAATTTGTTTTAATCATATAAATTTAAATTATAATAAAATTAATTCAAATTTATAATATAAAATTTCAATATCCCGTTGACTATATCTTATATAGTCAATCTAATAAAAGTATGACATTAATTATATTTCAATATTTTAATGTAATAAAAGTATACAATGCTATATTTCAATATGGATTATATATATTAAATTATATGAACTTGAAATAATTTAATTTCATAATATTAAAAAGAGATTTTAATTCTTAATCTAAAGTTAAAATAGATTTATAAAAAAGTATGTAAACAGTATGAGGAAAAAATATAAATATTGCAAGTAATTCAAATTTAAATTATAACTAATTGCGTCGAGAGGCGCTCTATAGCCCAGTAATGGGGGAGATTATGTAACGGATGTCACATGTAACGTTTGTCGAACATAATATAATGTAAAAAGTAATAGTATGGGGGAGATCTTGTAATAGATGTCAATGTAACGTTTGAACATAGTAAAATGTAAAAAGTAATAGTATGGGGGAGATCTTGTAACGGATGTCACATGTAACGTTTGTCGAACATAATAAAATGTAAAAAGTAATAGTATGGAGGAGATCTTGTAACGGATGTCACATGTAACATTTTCGAACATAATAATAACGGATGTCACATTAACATTTTTGAACATAATAAAATGTAAAAAGTAATAGTATGGGGGAGATCTTGTAACGAATGTCACATGTAACATTTTCGAAAGTAATAAAATGTAAAAAGTAATAGTATGGGGGAGATCTTGTAACGGATGTCACATGTAACGTTTTTGAAAAGTAATAAAATGTAATAAGATATATTATGTCGGCCATTAATTTCAAAATGACGTTTGGAAATCAATGGCTATATAATGGAAATCAAAACCACATAAAAAAAATATAAAAAAAATAATTTCGTCTCTGATCTACGGCATGGAAGTAACGAAGATAAAATCTGATTTGCAGGGAATTTAATTTTTTAAGGGTTATAAATATTAATCATTACGCTTAGATTAATAATTTATATGTTAATGATTAATAGGGTACACAATTCACAGATAATATTAATCATTACGCAGTCCACCCTCCTCCACGCAACCATCCCTCCCTCCTCCATGCATCCCTCCCTCCCTCATGCGCAGTCCTCCCTCCATCCCCACGCAGCCATTCCTCCTCCATGCAGTCCTCCACTACCTCCTGTGCATTCATCCCTCCTCCAGTCCTCCCTCCCTCCTCCACGAAACCATTCCTCCCTCCTGCGAAGTCCTCCCTCCACGCAGCCATTCCTCCCTCCCTCCATCCATCCCCCCTCCCTCCATCCATCCCCCCTCCTCCACGCAGCCCTCCACTGCCTCCTGCGCAGTCCTGCCTCCCGCCAGCCCTCCTCCATGCAGTCCTCCCTCCCTCTCGTCGACCTCCACTCTCTCCACCTCCACCGCAACCCTCCTCCCTCCCATCCACCTCCACCGCAGCCCTCTTCCCTCCCTCCCATAGACCTCCACTCTCTCCACCTCCACCGCAACCCTCCTCCCTCCCGTCCACCTCCACCGTAGCCCTCCTTCCTCCCTCCTATCGACCTCCACTCTCTCCGCCTCCACCGCATCCCTCCTCCCTCTCGTCCACCTCCCTCCCACTCTCGTCGTCCTTCTCGTTCCCATATGCTCTGCTATAACAACCAACAAAAATAAAATTTATATTTATATTTAAAATATAGTTAATTTAATTTGTGACAGAGATGAGATGATACATTTAAATTTATATTTAACTTTATACATTTAAATTTTTAATTTAGATTTAATATTTGTATTAAATTTAAAATGATAATTTAGATTTAAAAGTATAATTTAGATTTAATATTTATATTCAATTCAAATTAACATTTAATTTAAGTTAACTTTTAATTTAAATTTAAATATATATTGAAATTTATACATAAGTATATAAGTTCTTTACATTGTATAATAAGAACTATATGTGGTATAGTGGTAAGAGTGTTGGGATAATAGGCATGAGGTCCAAGGTTCAATCCTCCTAGGTCACCTACCTTTTTTTTTTAAAATCTAGAATTTCTTAAATATATTAACTTTTGTAAAGTGAGTTTTTAGACTTGCATAGATTTCAATGTATTGGGTCTTTTTCAGTGTAGATGTTATTATGCGGACGCATTGATTTCAATGTATAGATGCATAGATTTCGGTATCTAAGGGTTTTTTTATTTCATAATTTTCAATGTAGCTTTTATACCATGGACGCATTGATTTCAGTGTAGATTTCCTGGATGCATAAATTTTAGTATGGATTTCATCAATGCATAACTTTCAGTATATATGTTAATGTTTCACTTTTTTTATATAGAGTCTAAACTAGAAATGGAAGATCTGCATGCGAAAGATGCTATGAGACAAACTGGCGAGGAACCAATAATATAAAACACCGAACGTCATAGAACATATCAAGAAAGAAAATCTTATGAAATGACAACAAAAGAAAGAGAAGACTTGAAACGAAAAAGAAAAGGACAAAAAAATTACGAAAAAGAAAGTTGGACGAAATGACAGCATAAAAACAAGCAGAACGAAAAAAACAAATCACAGATCGACAAAAATAATATCGAAAAAGAAAGTTAGAGGATTTGACAGCAGAAGAACGAGAATAACAAAGAAAACGAAACACAGATCGACAAAGAGCGTATCGAAAGAGAAAGTTGAAGCAATTGGATGAACAAAAAAAATAGTTTGTCGAGCAACAAATAAATCAAAATCTACGAAATGATGGCAGGGATTTCAGTGTATGGACACATATATTTTAGTGTACATGCACGCATTGATTTCAGTGTATGGAAGCATAGATTTCAATGTATGGGGTTTTTTATTGCATATTTTTTAGTGTAGATGTTATTCTGTGGACGCATTGATTTCAGTGTATGGACACATAGATTTCAGTGTATGCACGCATTGATTTCAGTGTATGGACGCATTGATTTCAGTGACAACAAACGAACGAGAAGAAGACTTGAAACAAAAAGGAGAAGAACAAAAAGAATTTCGAAAAAGGAAGTTAGACGAAATGATAGAAGATGAACTAGAAAAATGAAGAAAATGAAACACGGATCGACAAAAAGAATATCAAAAAAGAAAGTTAAAAGAATTGACAGCAGAAGAATGAGAGGAACAAAGAAAACGAAACGTTGATCGACAAAGAGTGTATCGAGAGAGAAATTTGAAGCAGTTAGAAGAACAAAGAAATCAAGTTGCAGAACAACAAATAAATCAAAATGTATGAAATGACAGCAGAAGAAGGAGAAGAACGAACAAAAAGAACGCAAATCAACAAAAAGAAAATCGAAAAAAAAATTAGGCGAATTGACAGCAGAAGAGCGAGAATAACAAAGAAAACGAAACGTTGATCGACAAAGAGCATATTGAGAGAGAAAGTCGAATCAATTGGAAGAAAAAAAAGATCAGTTTGCAGAACAATAAATAAATCAAAATGTACGAAATGACAAAATGACGGCAGAAGAAGGAGAAGAACAAACAAAACAAAACGCAGATCAACAAAAAGAGAATCAAGAAAAAAAGTTAGGTGAATTGTCTCTATTTTCCAATTTAACAATTTACTCAATCCTTAATACTTATTAATTACATTATGATAATCCTTGTAAATGTATCTATGTTTTCAATTTAACCTGTTCCTTACAGTGCTGATCAAACTCCAGTTTTGTGTCACCGTCCATGAATGAAACTAGCCTAGATACAAATCCTAGGCTCTATCAAGTGCCGAGAGGGATCAAATCTCCCAAGGTGCAAACCTCTTCTCAGGTATTGCACTCGAGGAGCTTTTCGAGGAGAGGTTTGCACCTCGGGATATTTCATCCCTCTCAGCACTTGATAGAGCCTAGGATTTGGATCCAGGCTGGTTTAAAAATCAGTTATGTCATCCATAACATAAACAACAATCATAATCCATATTATATAAGCCAGCTTTAGGGATAAACATTCAATACAGTTACTTAAACCTAAATCAATAGTTACCCTATAAACTGAGCAGTGTAACTCTTTTTCAAAAAAAAATATTAACCTAGGTATTTTTATTACAACATCAAAATACTTTTAAAGTGTAATAACCCTAAAAATAGTAAAATAAAAAAAAAAATCTTCTTCTTGCTAGTTTGCCTAACATAGATTATATATTTATAAATTAACTTCAGCACTATGAAAAACTATCGGTACTTGCATTTGGTATTTAGGAGTTCGGTAAAATTCCTAGCAAGGTAGTTTCTATCAGTCCTGCTTTTGTTGCAGAAATAATTGTGATGAGTATGTTTGTGTAAAGTTCAGTCGTGAAATAATACTAGCAATCTCTTTTCCTCCTATATGATCTTTATGTATGTTTAAAAATGTCAATTTTTCAAATGTCAATCCTCAGGTATGATGGACCTGTCATGAGAATTTGAAATACCCTGAAACTTTGGGGTTAACCTAAGCACTCCTTGCGTGGTCGCCGGGAGGTAAGGTGTGAATGTTTGAAACCTATGGACTTACTTAGTGATTTCGCTAATGCATAGTTATTTGTTAACTCCTTCTAGGTGTCCTTCAGTGGCCAACATTTGAGTAATTCTATTATGTAAAGCAAAAGAATACTCTCAAGTGAAGACACTCTTTTGTGCTAATATGCATGGTTTGAAGTCTTTATCCTAGTGATAATTTTCCAAGCACTTGAACCCACAAAATTATACTATATAGTTTGTAAATCGTAATTTTGCCCTGTCATGGTAGTTGGATTGTAATAAATGTGCACATGGATATCACGTGGCCCTTGGCCAGCTGGGCTAAGGGTTGTAACGAGGGTTTGCCAAAAGTTGTCAATTCATGGGTTTGCTTGTCTTTCGATTGAGAGGGAGTTCTAGTTTGTTGGTGAAGAACTACACCTGGCCTGAGATACGCTCATGGCCAGGGTATCGTTGGTGGTCATAGCGATGATGAAGCAGAGCCATCTACAGGTAACAACACTCCTCGTTAACACTGTAATTCCTTAGTTTTTAAATCCATATTTCTTCAAATGTTCAGGTCCTAACTCCTTTGGTTTTTCCTTCGTTGGCAGGTATGATGTGGCTCCTTGCATTGTTCCAGAAGGGAGACATTACGAACTTCATGAGGTGTTCGAAGGGTAAGTCCTGGGTTCTTTCAATTACTCACACCTACCTGTCTTGGTTATGATAGGTTATGATGGCGAAACTTCGTGAGGCCTTTAGCTCACTTAGGTTTTGAAATATCAGGAGTGGTCTCCTTTGGCTTGACGAGGTGTATGAAAAGTCATTGTAATTATTATTTCGATGGTGAAAACTTCTGGGGGTATCTATGCTTGTAGTAGGGTTTAATGTATTGGTTTCGGTTGCTATCCATGTATTTGTACTTGTGTAAATATGGGATTTTGAAAGAGTATTTTTCTTTCCTGCATGTAAGCATGGGTCTCGTCATTGAAGTTTTGAAATGGAGAAAAGAGCATCCGTGTTTTCTTTTCTATGAGGCTTAAATGGTCGTATGAAGAAACCCTGGCTATTGTGTTTTTAAATAGTGGTTATGTTAGTCTATAATCTTTGATGGAAAAATCGATTGTCTATTAAATGGGTTCCATACTGAAATATGGGGTTGCCTTTGCTTTGTCCTGCGTTATTGTTTTCCTTCCTATGTGTAAGATAATTTATGAATGAATGTGCTATTGCAGGACTATCCTATAGCTAATCGATTTGTGCTTTTAAATGGCCAATCTATATTTCGTTGATGTCGATGGTACTCTTATCTTCTGTCTAGTTTAAAGAAAATGTTTATGGGCAATATGAGATGTTCTAGGGGTATGATATCCAGACCTGTGGTAATTTAACTTTGCAAAGAATGAACTCCTATTGTTAGGATACGAGATTCAATCTTTGGATTGGGAGTCGTGGCCATTAGGGTTTTCAAATTTAAGATGTACTTAAAAGATCTACGTTTATATTTGTATGAAGTCGTAGCGTTCGTTTGCGTGTTGTGTTTGTGGTTATGAGAAGCGTTTGATTGGTAGTGGGATTCGATCTATGAAATAAGAGACAAGCCCGTGAGGGTCTTTGGATTGGAACCCGTAATATAATACAGAACGCGATTGAATTATATATGAGTCTATGATTTGGAAAATGAATTTCCTTGAACTACCTGTTGTGTTTAGATGTAAAGTTTGACTGTTGGTTGAAATCATAGAGATGTTGATAACTTGGAATGTGTAGTGTGGCTGAGAGTTTCATTTCCTGGCCTGATACCTTTGTCACTTCTATTTGGTGATCCTCCAGTATAGAAAGAATAATAATTAAAAGAATTAACAGGTAGAGATAAAACCTTGCACCACGAATTTAATAAAGAATAACAATTCATACAGAAAACATATACATATATAAAAGAAAACATAATAACCCTAACCTAGAAGATAATATGGGGAAACATTGGGAGAAGTGCATAGTATTAGGAACCTTCCAAAAGAAAAACCCATAGCAGAGTTCCTAAATGTTATGATGGGGTGTTGTCTAGCAAAGGCTAGTCGGGCTAGGCTTGCTAGACCCTCCACTGGTTTCTGGGTGAAACCCTCTAAGTGTTGATAATGTTTATAATGTTTATAATGTTTATAATGAGAACACTCCTGAAGAATAAATTCTAATTTAAATGCCTACATCTACTATAACTGGGAAATGAAAACAATTAATACCACATACCTTGTTGCTTGGACACTCGATCCTTTCTTGTAGAAACCTGCACACTCAAACAGTAATTAATGCATATCATGTTGTGATTAGCTAACCTGTTAGGGTGGTTTTCATTAGCTAGATAACTTTGGGGCTACCGTGTTCCTCCCAACCATGATCCTACAACCGTTCTTGGTTTTGTATGGATCCCCCTGAGCTGGATTCCAACATGCAAAAGAGATAGAGGACCTAGGGTTACTGCTGGTTCAGTTTCTTGGAGCATAAGACTTTCTTTTAGTTACCATCAGAGAATGATAATGAAAATGATAGATGATCCCCCAAAACTTGGGATCTGCACTCTTTAAGTAGGGGAGTCTTGAATTATGACTGTTGGAATAATTAGCTTCTTTAATTTTAAATAATTAATATTTAAAATATTATATTTAATAAATATCTAGTCTTTTGCACTAAGAGTTTTTCAATTGTTCTAACTATAAGTGATTTTTTATTTAAGCTCATCATAATAATTTTTTATAACAATATTTGTATTTCAGCTTAACTATTAATACATCATTAATAATATTAAATGATGTATAAACTATATATAATAAATATAATTCATAAATACATAATAACAAGATTATTATTAAAGCTATTTAATAATAATATTAGCCTTGAGGCCTTTGTGCATGTTTATTCATAGAAGACTACTATTAGTCATCCCATGCTTTAAGTGGTGGTAATTGTCTTTTATTTAATTATGTATCTTCACATGATACTTCTTTTAACTTTTAAGGACAAGGTCCAATTCGTTGGATAGTCTCGGTAAACTAGGATAGACACCTCTAGTCTCTTTCTTTGCATGTTGAATTCCCTTGTATAACATGGTAGTTCCCGCAGTACTTGATGATAGATAAAAGATGAATCATTTAATCAAATTAAATAAATATGATGAAATTAAAAGTGCTATTCAGAGTCTGTCCGACTCAACACTTTGAGATCCAGTAACCCCGAGTGCTCTTCAGAGCCTTTTAACTCAACACTCTCACATGGGCATTACGCTAGTGCAATTCTAAAGCCTTTGCTCAACACTAGTGATAGAATGTGGTTGTGAGGCACATCTAGAATATTTAAGTTGCCTCAGATCCGATATTCGTTTATCAAGGTTGGAGTGCTCTAAGGCTTTGGCCCAACACTCAATGTACCTCAGGGCTTACTCCCAGTACATAAACATTCATATAGTTACATGAGGGCTTATGCCCAGTACATAGGTTATATGTGTATTTCTAAGTCAAATCATGTAAAGTCATAGCTCTGGACAATAAGTAACAAAAGATCATCTAAGTATATTAGGGTTTGTACCCATATCAAAGTTGAAGAACATCATTTAAAACTGAGACCTTCTCTCCCAGTATTCAAGTCCATTCCGGATATGTCAATATCTAAAAGAATAAATCATAGGTGCTAGGGCTCATGCCAAATATTCAAAATAAAACATACGTTGTGGGGCCGTGGCCCAATATAACAACAAAAATAGTTAGTCCAAAATTCAAGATATTACCTCGGAAAATTTGATCCCTCTTGAGACTTTATAAAACCTAGAATTTGGATCTAGGCTGATTTAAAAATTAGTTATGTCATCCATAACATAAATGGCCATCCTAATCCTTATTATATAAGCGAGCTTTAGAGCTAAACATTCAATATAGTTACTTAAACCTAAATCGATAGTTACCTTATAAACTGAGCGGTGTAACTCTTTTAAAAAAAATAAAAATTAACCTAGGTATTTTTATTACAACATCAAAATACTTGTAAACCCACATGAAATAATTAATAATTTACGAATCCATTTACACATCAAGCCGGAAGGGCTCCTCGCTTCAATCCAAATAACCCTAGTGATTAGGGCGAATCTTTTCCAAGCTCACTTTATATTCGTTCTTTTATAATTAAATCCATCGACGAAGTTTCAGTTTTTCACTTTAACTTTTGGAATTAAAAAAAAAATTCCATCACATTGGGTCAACTCTAGCTTCTGCGTATTTGAGTCTTCGTTTGGACAGAGTTAACACAGGGGTGCCATGGCGGCCATGGTAGCGGAGAGGAAGAGCCCGCTCTCCTCTTCCCTTACAAGTCCTCCCAACAACAATCAAACCCTCGCGAAGTTTAGCGTTATGTCTCCAGGCACGTGAGAACCATGTGAAGGTCTTAAATGCACCAGCTGATCCCCTTTGTTGTTAAAAGATTTCGAAATAAAACCCACCTTGGTATAGTTTGAATATCCTTGCTCTTCGTTGCTTTATTAGTATCACCTTGGGGCAACAACAATTTCTATCAGCTAGGTTAAAAATACTTTAAGATAGGACCCCTCTTTTCTCATCGAGTTAGGATTGCTTCATAGCCATCATTTGTAGATTTTACATGTAATTTTGTAAGTTTGTCACAATAAGGAAACCATTAACCTTCTGTCACATGTGTAAAAGGATCCATATGCTTTAGCTTCATAAGCTAAGTAAGCCTTGGGGCTTGCTCGAGGTTTCTTGTCACATTTTAAGAAAATAACCACATTCATTTTAAGAAAATAACCACATTCAGTTAAGCATGTCATAACATATAAACCAATCTAATCAACCATGTTTTCACAACATCTTTAAATGAAAGATTTAAATAATAATATAGTATGTCATAATTAGAGTCATGTTAGTTGGAATGTGTATCTTTACTTTTACATTATGTCTACCTAGAAAATTCTATCTTTTCACCACACAATTTTTTTTATATGAGAATTTGAAGTACATTACACAAACATTAGTCAAAAATGTATTTTCTTAATTGAAACTATGTATTTATGTTATGCAATGCTAAACATTAGTAACATTAGTTGTATTACACATTAAACATTAGACATTAGATATTAGAGATCAGTATTAATAATAATGATTATTATTATTACATCGAGAGGTGCTCTACAGCCCCAGTATGGGGGAGATCTTGTGAGTCGAGTGATTGTCGAGTAACAAAATAATACAAAGTAAAAAGTAATAAATATTATGTCGGTCATAAACAAAAAGGAATAATACAAAGTAAAAAGTAAATATGAAAATTAAACTAGAGACTTTAGAATTTAGGATTAGGTGGTAAATATTATGTCGGCCATAAACCAAAAAGAATAATACAAATTAAAAAGTAAGATTTTACTTTTAATTTTAATACAAAGTAAAAAGTAAATAGAGCCTAAGATTTGGATCTAGGCTAGTTATTATTAAACATTACACATTAGATATTAAAAATTATTAAACATTATTAGTATTATTAGACATTATTAGAATTATTTTTCATTGTTTTTTTTATTTTCATTTATAATTATTATAATTATATTTTCTTAATTATAATTATTTATTTTATTATAAAATATTTAAAAAATTATAATAATAACAATAAGAATACAAATTATCATTATTATTAATATTAATATTATTATTATAATTACCAATCCCTATTATAAATTCTTTTCATTTATTATTATTTTTCTTATTTTAATATAATTATGTTTTCTCATTTGTAATAATAATAATTATTATAATAGAATATTGTTTTTTATAATAACTATTATTATTATGATAAAGTATTTCGATATTGGTTGTTTTATAATAATAATAATTGTTATTTTTATTATAATTAAATAATTAATATTATAAAATATTTAATTATTACTCTAAACTATTTATAATAATTCTTATTTTAATTATTTTATAAATAATAATAAAAAATAAGAATATAAATTATCATTACTACTACTATTATTATTATTAATATTAGTATTACTATAATTATAATTGTGAATATTTATTATAAATTATTTTCATTTATTATTATTTTTCTTATTTTAAAATAATTATGTTTTTTATTTATAATAATAATAATTATTATAATATAATATTGTTTTTTATAATTATTATTATTATAATAAATTATTTCAATATTTGTTATTTTATAATAATAATAATAGTTATTTTTATTATAATTAAATAATTAATATTAGAAAATATTTATTATTAATCTAAATTATTTATAATAATTATATATAATTTATCAAACATAACTATAAAATAATTATTTTTATAAAATGATTATAATAATATTTTTTATTAAATAATTAATTAGTACTATAAATTATTTATAATTTATTAATTGCAATTATAAAATAACTATTTTTATAAAATATTTAAAAATAATTATTATTTTAAAATAATAATACTTATTATTATTATTACAACAATAATATTAATATTAAAGTTCGATAAATATTTTTGTATTTTTGTGGGTTTATAGTAAATTAGTAAACCATATTAATATTAATAATAAGGTTTCTATAAAATTATTGATCCATATCAATATGGTTTAAATATAGTTTAAATATATCAATGTGTACATATAAACCATATTATTAATATTAATATGGTTTTCTAATTATATTATTTTTGGAATTATAGTTATTAATTTATAATTCATAATTACAATACCAAAATATATAATATGTTGGATTGTCAAAAACTTTTATGTTAGATATTAATAGACAACTCACATTAATTGGATAGATTAATTTTGAGATCATTTCTGTTTGAAATACCATTGAAAAATAAGTGAAAATCTACAGAGGACCATTTTTATCCCTGCTGAAATTGGTGCCGAAATTGGTGTGCAGCTGGGTAACCTGTCGAATCTTGTACATGAGTTTCAAAGTCAAATATTTATCGAGCAGGGTACGAAGGAAGCATTAAATGGCAGCTAAAGCTGTAATCAGATTAAGCTACAGTCGAGGAGGTATTACATGCCAATTTAATGCAAAGTGGCAATTACTCCCTAATCCTGAATTGATTGTGGAGTGCCATTTCACATCACCGTCGTCATGGCCGTAGCTGATGCTTACTATCAGATTTCATTTTCGACCAAATCACCTCAGTTTAGGTAATTATTATTATTTTCAGTTAAGGTTTTGTTAGTGCCAGTTGTAAATGGTCAAACTGTCAAATTTTTATTGCTTCCATAATTTACATAGTTAAAATTTTAATTTAAAAACAATATTAATAAGGTTATTAATTTTCTATGGAACTGTCCAATAATTGGAATTTTTTTTACCAATTTCGATATTGAGTTTTTGGTCTTAATAGATTCTGGTTTATATATAAATCCAAAAAATCTAATAATTAAATAACTTTTTAAAAATGTGTTAATGTTGTATTGTTTGATAGGTTTACATTTAATAATAATTTATCTACTTCTTAAAAATATGGTGTAAATATTTTTGAAATATGTAACTCCTTAAAAGAGATCGTGGTAGTTGATGGTCTCCGATGTTGCACTTTCTATGACTCCTACTTCAACAAGGTGGCAATAAATTAATAAAAAGGATTAACCAAAAAAAATCCAAGAGTTCATCAAGTATTCAGCATGGCCATAATTAGATACATGAGCAGAGGTTATGAATAATTGAACGAATAATGAATGGCACGCTAAAAGAAATTAACATTAGAGTATCGAGGATAAATTAAAAATGATACGACTACTAGTATTTAGATAAGTGTTTTTTTTTTAAATTTATTAACTTAAGTTTATAGAAAAAAATTGCATGGTTATTTATAAATACAACTAGTACATTCATTTAATTTATGGCTAGTGAATATTCACAAATCAAAAAAAAAAATTAAAGTTAGATGAATCTGATATTGCTATTTTCCATATGTACACAAAACAGGGTCTTTTCATGGTAGAGAAAACAAAACCATAGTTTCAAAAGTTTGAAAGACCCTCTCAGAGTTAAGGAAACACGCCATTATAAAAAATAACAGAGTTTTCTATTAGTAATTCAGAGACTAACCAACCACAGAAGTCAGATTTTTCTATCCATAAGTCAGGAACTAACATAAGGAAAACAAAGAACCATTAACATAAACTAAAACTAGTCTTTTAAGTCCAAACCTGGCAATTCAGCAAGAAGCTCAATGCCCAACCGGAGAGCAATTCTCTTTTGGTTCCGAAGAATCTGCTTCAGCATCAAGACCATTTCGTCTTGAATAAAATTTTCGCTTAATCTTCCCCACGGTCAGTCAATGTCTTCCCAAGGACCAATTTCTTAATCCAATGGTAATCCAAGGTGCGCTAGTAGAGGGTAGCATGACCCCTTGTAGACCCAGGATCAGGGATTAGGGCCTCAAAATCCTCCCTAATATCACTGTCGGGAAGGCAACCTAGTGAAACTTCCGCATCCTCCTTAGCCTCTTTCATGTCCTCCTGTATTTTCGTAGGGATTTCCTTTTTGTAATGATGGGTCTTTCCCACTACACCTCGCATAAACCTAACCGGAGGGCCAAGAGGAGGGCCAATTGTTTTAGCATTACGCCGAGTGTAAGCCCATTTTGTAGGAGGAATTGCTATAACAGCAAGCGAGGAACCAACGGACAAGCAAGCAAAGAACCAACGAACAATAGAGAGCGGAGCTTCTTCCCCAAGCAAAACTAACGAACTCATATGGTGTTTCCTGTGCCAATAAACCTCAATGTCAACCATAACCGACAGGTTTGCGCATTCATGGTCTACCATTGGAGTGGACTGAGCGTACGTAGGAACGAACAGGAGGCCTGCTGCCCTGCTCGGGAGATGATTATATGTCCCATGTGCTCTGTTCCACAAACATACCCGGAGATGAATGGCGTGGCGGGTGTCAAGTCTTGTGTCGATCTGCAGCATGGGGGCTTCACTCAGTAAACCGCTATCATAGCACGTTCGTTTGTGTCATATGAAACAATACCGCTAATTTCACCAAATATTGGAAATACCTTCCAAAATCGTTTTTTTAACCCCTTCCCAATATTCCTTCCCAATTAAAAAAAACCCCTATTAGTAAATGAACGGAAATCTACAGAAGATTTTTTAAAATCAATAGTTTCAACCAAAAAACCCCTATTTTCACTAGATATTGTATGTATCAATTTTTTTCATTAACATTTTTTATACCCCTTTATATTTCTACCTAGTATATTGATATGATACCCCTCTTATGACCCCACATGCATTCTACAATGCACCTTGCTTCTTTCAATGTGTATTGTGGATGCACATTACTTCACCCACAATGCAATTACTCAACCAAATATCATTATGATTTGCAACATCTAATAGTATAATAAGGAGATGGGAGATCACTTCTTGTATGTCACTAGAGCCAATGCACATAGTACAACATTTATATTGCATGTTGCAGTTCTCCAATCCTTGACTAAGCCTATTGTGTGTTAAGTTTAAACCAATTAGACTAGCAAGATTACTGAAAGAAACATAATCACAAGATAAACACAGAATTTACCCTGGGAAACCCTCATGGAGTAGAAAACCCAGCAAAGCTTTCCTCAATAAGATGATCAACCAAAATACAAGATGTGCTCCCTCCTTCTCTTTCTCCTTAGAATATCTCTCAGACTAGTGCACTACTTTTCTGAGTTGTACAAGTGTGTCTAATGAGGAGTTCACCTCCTCTATTTATACTAACTCCCGACTACAAAAATACCTAATGGGGCCGACCTCTCCTGGAGAAGTCTAATAACCCCTAAAATATAAGTTCAGGGCCGACCCCCACATGGTGGGTCTAATAACCCGAGTTTCCACAAACCCTCGGAGGAATAATCATCTCCGGATACATGATAGAGTTACCTCGGAGGGATGAACCATCTCCAGAATAATAATGTACAAGTTATAATATTCTTAGAAGTTACAATATTTAACACTCCCCCTTAACGAGAAGGATATTATAACAACATCTGCAGGAGCAAGGAGTCATTGACTACATCACACATGATACATCTATAAATCATTGGAAGCTTTCTTCAATACATCATCATCAACAACTTAAACAATTGCTAGAACATCGGCATCATCATCGCATGATCATCGGCATCGTCATCGTACGATCATCAGCATCGTCATCATATCAACATCATCGACAACATCAGCATCGTCATCATATGATCATCATCATCATCATCATACGATCATCAGCATCGTCATCATCATCGTCATCATACGATCATTAGTATCATCATCATCATTGTCATCATACGATCATCAGCATCGTCATCATACGATCATCAGCATCATCATCATCAGCATCGTATTCCCTGCAATACATATGATCATTTTACAGGATGATCAATCCTGCTCCTTTTAGGACATAGGTCCATGGATGATGCAATCCTGTCATGTACCTTTTGAACCGAAGTCCAGGGATGATACAGTCCTATCATGTACCTTTTGAACCGAAGTCCAGGGACGATCCAGTCCTATCATGTACCTTTTGAACCAAAGTCCAGGGATGATCCAGTCCTATCATTCCATTCTCAGAGACCTCTTGTCTACGGCTCACTTCACAGGGCTATGGTCCGAGGATGATACAATCCCCTTACCTGTTCATTCAGGATTTTGTTCTGGGAGACATCTTGTCTACGGATCACTTCACAGGACTATGGTCCGAGGACGATACAATCCCCTTACGTGTTCATTCAGGATTTTGTTCTCGGAGACATCTTGTCTACGACTCACTTCACAGGACTATGGTCCGAGGATGATACAATCCCCTTACCTATTCATTCAGGATTTTGTTCTCGGAGACATCTTGTCTACAGCTCACTTTACAGGACTATGGTCCGAGGACGATACAATCCCCTTACCTATTCATTCAGGATTTTGTTCTCGGAGACATCTTGTCTACGGCTCACTTCACAGGACTATGGTCCGAGGACGATATAATCCCCTTACCTGTTCATTCAGGATTTTGTTCTCGGAGACATCTTGTCTACGGCTCACTTCACGGGACTATTGTCCGAGGACGATACAATACCCTTACCTTTTCATTCAGTATTTTGTTCTCGGAGACATCTTGTCTACGGCTCACTTCACAGGACTATGGTCCGAGGACGATACAATCCCCTTACCTATTCATTCAGGATTTTGTTCTCGGAGACATCTTGTCTATGGTTCACTTCACAGGACTATGGTCCGAGGACGATACAATCCCCTTACCTGTTCATTCAGGATTTTGTTCTCGGAGACATCTTGTCTACGGCTCACTTCACAGGACTATGGTCCGAGGATGATACAATCCCCTTACCTGTTCATTTAGGATTTTGTTCTCGGAGACATCTTGTCTACGGCTCACTTTAGGACTAAAGTCCACGGATGATACAATCCTCTTACTCTCGGAGACATCTATCTACGGATCACATTAGGACTAAAGTCCATGGATGATACAATCCTCTTGTCAATATGTGTACAAGAATCCTCATCCATACAAGTACATAAATATACTTATCAAAACATGTATCCTCATCAATACATACATTATCAAAACATGTATCCTCATCATTAACAAAACATATATCATCAAAATATGTAACCTCATCAACAAAACATGTAACCTCATGTAAATACGCATATCATCAAAACATGTAACCTCATCAACAAAACATGTAACCTCATGTAAATACGTATATCATCAAAACATGTAACCTCATCAACAAAACATGTAAATACGTATATCATCAAAACATGTAACCTCATCAACAAAACATGTAAATAGAAATAGTGTAAGTGTAAGAAGTCTAAATCTAAATAAGCCTAAATATCTAAGAGTGGAAGACAAGTATCTTCATCATTAGTGACGATACTACTCCCCCTTTCGAGGAGGGTCGTTTAGAGTTACTCCAAGCTTGTCTCGAAAGTATTCAAATTTCACACGGGCTAGGGGTTTGGTTAATATGTCAGCAACTTGTTCTTCAATACTTATATATTCGAGTTTGATAGCCCCTCTCTGCACCATGTCTCGTATATAAAAATATCAAATCTCTATGTGTTTTGACTTATCGTGGAATACAGGATTTTCTGTCATTTTGATACAACTTTGATTGTCACACATGATCATAGTGGGATCCATCTCTAAGTCAAACACTCCAGATAATAGTTTCCGAATCCATACTGTTTCACAGCTAGCAGAGCATGCAGCTATGTATTCTGCTTCAGCAGTACTGAGAACCACACTGGATTTCTTCTTGCTGAACCATGAGATCATGGCAGATCCAAGCCCATAACATCCACCAGATGTACTCTTTATGTCTGAGATACTTCCTGCCCAATCAGAGTCTGAGTAACCATGTAAATTGATTTCATGATTTCCAAGATAATATAGGCCAAAATCTAAAGTACCCTTTAGGTACCTCATCACATGCTTTGCAGCTATTAAGTGAACCTTTCTAGGTTCTATTAGATACTGACTCAGGGTATTTACAGCAAAGCATATATCTGGCCTAGTATTTGTTAAATACATTAAAGACCCAATGATTTGTCTATATAGAGTTATGTCCACTAATTCTGATGTGTCGTTAATTAATAGTTTCAAGTTGGAGTCCATGGGAGTGGCCATGGCTTTACACTCCGACATATTAAATATTTTCAGAATTTCCACAGCATATTTACCTTGATTTAGAAAGATTCCTTTTGGTTCTTGCCATACTTCAAGACCTAAGAAGTAGTGCATTAATCCGAGATATTTCATCTCGAATTCTGAAGAAAGCTTCTTCTTGCATTTAATAATCTGTTTCTCATTTCCGGTTAGAAACAGATCATCTACATATAACAGTAGTATAACTAGTTCATCATCCATTACCTTGAGATAAAGATTACGATCAACTTTGCTTTTGGTAAAGCCCATGCTTGTTAAGAAATTGTCAATCCTTCCGTACCAAGCTCTGGGATCTTGCTTTAATCCATAGAGTGCATTTTTCAGTTTGCATACATGAGTTCTTCTGTCTTTAATCTCGAAACCTTGTGGTTGCTCTATGTACACTTCTTCTTCAATTACACCATTCAAAAAAGCTGTCTTAACATCCATTTGGTGTAATTTCCACTTCATCATGGATGCAAGTGCCATGATAGTTCTAATTGAAGTGTACCTAGAAACTGTTGAAAAAGTTTCTTCATAGTCAATTCCCTCTTTCTGAGAGAAACCTTGGGCTACAAACCTTGCCTTATATTTTTCAATGCTATCATCTGCAGCATGCTTTATCTTAAAAGTCCATTTGGAAGAAACCACACTTTTATCTTTTGGTTTGGGAACTATATCCCAAACATCATTTTTCATTATTGACTGATATTCTTCTGTCATTGCTTATACCCGTTCTTTCTTCTGAGCTGCCTCTTCATAGCTAGCAGGTTGTTGATCCACAAGATCACACATCAAGGCCACATAGTTGGATACTAGCTTTGGTTTCTTTCTTTCTCTAATGGATCCTTCAGGAGCTCCATATCTTTCAGCTCCTTGAATAATGTCTCTAGCCCACGCTGGCCTTTTCTTCCTAGATAAGTTTGTAATAGGGGGTTCTTGTGGTTCTATCATGTCATGGTCCTCTGGAGTATCATCTTCAGGAGTGTGCACAGCTTCTGTGATTCTAGGAGGTGTATCTTCTTCATAGATTTCTTCCAGTTGACACTTCCTGGATTTCTTGAGAGCTGCTTCTTCATCAATGTTACATCTCTGCTTATTTCCATATGATGAAAACCTGGTATGTAAATTCTAAAGTCTTTCGATGATTCACAATAACCAACAAATATTCCCTTCTTACCAGAGGGATCCAACTTGGTTCTCTTTTCTTTTGGAATGTGAATGTACACAGGACAACTAAATATTTTGAGATGACTTACCTCGGGCTTCTTTCCTGTGAACACTTCTTCTGGAGTTTTGAATTCAAGAGCACTATGGGATAGTCTATTCTGCACATAGACTGCTTTCCTAGCTACTTCAACCCATAAATACATGGGTAGGTCTTGATCATGAATCATAGTCTTTACAACTTCCATGATGGTTCTATTCTTCCTTTCAGCTACCCCATTTTGTTGGGGATTGTAGGGAGTGGTTAGTTCCCTCTTGATCCCAGCTTCCTTACAAAAGTATTCAAAGTCTTTTGAAGTGTATTCTCCCCCATTATCTGTTCTGAGAATCTTGATTTTCTTTTCTGAGAGATTTTCTATTAAGGCCTTAAACTCTTTGAATTTTCCAAAGACTTCATTATTGCCTTTTAGGAAGTATATCCAAGTCTTCCTTGAATAGTCATCAATGAATGAGAGATAATATTCGAAACCACTTAGGGAGGTGGTGGGCATAGGTCTGCATACATCTGAGTGTATTAGCTCCAAGATGTTCTTAGTCTTTGTTTCACTCTTTAGAAAAGGGTTCTTAATATTTTTCCCTTTTTCACATCCTTTACATGAGCCATTATGATCAACCTTCAAATCTGGTAGTCCTATGACCACCTTGCTTACATAGGGTAGAGCTTTATAGTTAATGTGAGCTAATCTTCTATGCCATAGCTCACTAGGACTAGAGGTTTCATGAGCAAGGGCAACTTCTAGATGTCCCTTGAGTTTATAGAGACCTCCTTCTTCTTCACCAATGACAACTACATCTTCAATAGATTTTCCTTTGGGCCACATAAGTACTTGACCATCTATAAAGGCAACTCTAAAACCTTTCTTATCTAGTGCTGAGATAGATAGTAGGTTCTTTTTCAAACCTGGCACATATAAAATTTCTTTCATCTTCAAGGGTGTTCCAGAATCTAGCTTATAGCTTGCTTCACCAATTCCTTTGATAGGATATTGGTAGTCATCTCCTAGAGATACCTTTTGAGAAGAAGACTTTTCTTCAAGATTTGAGAAAGTCTTTCTTTGACCTGTCATGTGCTTAGAGGTACCACTGTCAATGAGCCATGTATCTTCTCCAGGGGATACAGATCCAGAGAGTGCAGAGAATAAGACATATTCTTCTGGATCTTCTTTCTTTATTTTAGATCTTTTCCTTCGAGGCTTTTCCCTCCTCTTCTTCTTCACTATCATCTTCTGCCATGTGTGCATGATGTCTTCTGTGTACAAGTCTCTTCTTCTTTTGTGAAGGGCAAAATTTGGCAATGTGTCCTAGTTTAAAACAACTGTAACATTGGACTGTGGAGAGATCTCTTCCTGGATTGGGTCCTATATTCCTTTTGAATTTAGAGAAGTGTTGAGATCCTTTGTGGTCAATTTTATTGAAGTGACCCATTCTTCTTCTTTTGGTGTGAGTGGCCAAGGCTTGGTCATCCTCCTTGAGGAGTGCTTCTCTATTGGCTACTCTAGCCTCTTCTTGAACACAATCTTCCCACACTACATCAAACTTCATACTTTCTTTTCTGGCACACATAGTTTGTATGAATGACTCCCAAGATCTGGTGAGACCATTTAGAGCAGTCATTACAAGTTCATCTTCATCAAGAGTATCACCAATGGCATCTAGTTGCTCCTTGATTTGGGATACCCTTGAAAAGTAGTCCTGAATGGATTCCCCTTTGTTCATCTTGGTACTCTTCAACTGAGTTCTTAGGTTCATATTCCTATTGATGTTCTTTCCCTCATATATTCTTCCTAGGGCATCATACATCTCCTTTGGAGTTTTCTTGGAAGCCACTTGGGGAATCAAGTGGTCCTTGATGGAATCAACTATGATTCTCTTTGCCCTAATCAAATCCTTTCTTTGCTTCTCTTTGGCTTCATCTCCTTCAGATTCTGCAACTTCATCCTTGATGTATTGAGCAAGATCATTCTCTTCAAGAATGAGACCAATTCTGTATTTCCATGCCCGAAAATTCTCTATGCCTTCTAACTTGTCTTCAAGCTTAGTGCTTGGAGCCATATTCTCTTGGGGGAGTCCAAGAGACAAGATATAGAATAGTACTTACTAGGAAACTTTAACCTTTTTACTTTTCTGGATCCTCAGACAGAATTTTATGGCACTTTTGGTAAAATTAGGGTTTGACTTTCCCGGAGTTCTACCCAACCAAAAAGTTCAATCTAGGGCTCAAAAGATTGGTTTTGAGAAGGGCTATCCAACCATGTAATCAGAAATTAACAATACCATCTTTTTACTGAAACCAATTTCTGGTTTATCGCACTTTTGGTAGAACTAGGGTTTGACTTTCCCGGAGTTCTACCCAACCAAAAAGTTTGATCTATGGTTCAAAGGATTGGTTTTGAGAAGGGTTGTCCAGCCATGTAATCAGAATTTAAAAATACCAACTTTTTGCTGAAACCCTAATTTTCACCGGAGAGAGAGAGAGAGATATTCTTACCTTGTGAAAGATGTCCTATTCAGGATAGCTCTGATACCATGTTAAGTTTAAACCAAATAGACTAGCAAGATTACTGAAAGAAACATAATCACAAGATAAACACAGAATTTACCCTAGGAAACCCTCATGGGGTAGAAAAACCAGCAAAGCTTTCCTCAATAAGATGATCAACCAAAACACAAGATGAGCTCCCTCCTTCTCTTTCTCCTTAGCAAATCTCTCAGACTAGTGCACTACTTTTCTGAGTTGTACAAGTGTGTCTAATGAGGAGTTCACCTCCTCTATTTATACTAACTCTCGACTGACCAAAATACCTAATGGGGCCGACCTCTCCTGGATAAGTCTAATAAACCCTAAAATATAAGTTCAGGGCTGACCCCCACATGGTGGGTCTAATAACCCTAGTTTCCACAAACCCTCGGAGGAATAATCATCTCTGGATACATGCTAGAGTTACCTCGGAGGGATGAAACATCTCCGGAATAATAATGTACAATTTATAATATTCTTAGAAGTTACAATATTTAACATTGTGGGCTAGGTATCCAAGCCCCCAAGGCTTGTAACAAGCTCTAGGAGGCTGACCAAACCTCCCAAGGCCTGTAATAGGAATGAGTGGTTGGGTATTCAAGCCCCCAAGGCCTATCGAGGGCCTATAACAAGCCCTGGAGGATTAGAGCCTCCCAAGGCTATTGGTAATAATTGGCTAAGTGTTATTGGTAATAATTGGCTGTCAATGACCACTGCCTCTCAACTATGATTGACTGGAAACCCACTTCACCATGAAACCCCTGGCCTTAAGCATGACTCAAGATGGGATTTTCCGGCGTACTGATAAGCATGATCCTTGCCTCAACCCAATTACTCATCTGGCCGTGATCCCGCCATCTCCATTTGGCGGATATTTGTCAACCCGTCCATATAAAAAGACCCCAAAGTATTTTTGTATTGTTACATTAAATAAAAAAAACCCTTTTCCCCTTAATATATAAGCAATATAATTTTTAGGTTTTCATGAATATTTAATGCCGCAATATGAATGAACATGATATTATATTGCCTTCTAGTGAAGCCCCCGTGATCTGCAGAGGGCGTGTGTCCATCACACTGTCGAGTGGTCATGTCAGTGGGACTTGTAGTGATGATCACCCGCCGTGGGGATCGATAGATCATAAGTTAAGTGCTATATGAATTGACAATTATCCATGCATCAACTACAAGTTATTAGTGTATAGCTACTAGTTTCTGTTTTTTTTAGAATTTGGAAAGACTGCTATAAAATCAATGTACACTTGTCTCATCTTAGTGAAATTTAGGAAAAGCATAGGTGCAAGTCCACCCCAAATTCTAAGATATAAACACCTCTTGGTGTAACTAATTTAGATCTATGTTAATTTAATACTTAAACAACTTTGATTCGTATTAATATTGGATTTATTGTGTATTGAAAGGGTTTCCTTTGCCCTAAATTTTTACATTTAAAAATGTTTAGGCCTATTTTACACATGATACAATAACGGTAGATCCATTTTTAACCTGGATCAAATTTGTCGAAGTTTAATTTTATTTTTCTTGATATGTAAATTATTTACACTAAAAATTGTTATACATTTGATTTCTATTAATGGTTCTTAGTTTAAAATGGATTTATGTTAAAATTTTTGTTTTTGTTTGTAATGTCCCTAAAACTGAAAAATTAATTTTTTTTTCTATATGGCTAACATCGACACTTGGATCAAATGTTTAGAAATTTAACTTCAACACTGGGAGATAAGATATAAGTCTCATTGCTGTAATGTATGTATAAAATTTCACATTCTTGCGTATGATACTCTAATGGACTTGCTTGATGTGAATGAGTTCTTTTACATCTACGAAATTGATGTAATTTGTAATGAGGTTAATGAACCATGGTGAACTAGTGTTTATGATTATGTTATGTTCAAAGTCTGACTGTGGTTATGGTTGCGACTTTTAAATGGATTTATGTAAAATGGGATTTCCTTTAAATGTAATTTCTTTAAAGAACTTTGAAGGGTTTGAGAAAGGTGACTGAGGTCAGGCTTACTCAGCTCTATGCTAAAGCTTAAATCTACCTTTGTTTTACAGGTGCTTAAACTATTGTTTTTGAGTTATAATTGAGTTGGGTTAAAGATTAAAATGCAAATGATGCTTTAAGATATATCAAAAATCCTTAATGCTTGGCACTCCCCCACTATAGGGAGTAGATAAAATATTTCATGGAAAGTGGGGTTGGCGGTATTTAATACGTTTTGTCATTTGATTATGCTATCTAGTTGGTTATGGTAAAGCCCTTTATGACTCGGGTCCTTCGTTGTACTTTCATTCTCGTTGTTTTGAGTTGGATGGAGAGCTCCTTGGGGTTTTACAAGTATGAGGGTAAGAGAATAGGTTTCTCATGGATTTGAAGCGTGGCCCTGAGGACAGTGCTGGCCATGAGCATTTGCTCAGGACTATGCTCCTTTAGTTAGTGTGAGGGCCAACTTACTTACATGGTAAACTTCTGCAACCTTAAACTTCTATTTCAGTTTATAAAATATCCATTTTAGAATGGCTGAGGAAGTGACAAAAGTTTGAACTCTAATTGTTTTGATAGGGACTGTGACCCTGGGGTTTGAGCTTGGTAGAGTGGAGAGTGGTTGTAGCAGCGGTAGCTGAAGTTGTGTTGGCCATGGTAATACTGGTCCTCTATGGCCCTTCTCTCCCCTCTTGCGAGTGTTTGTTTAAAGTAAAGGCTACTTGATGAGGCATCTTTCCCACTACGAGGGGCTTTCAGGATGTCTTACCCAATTGGGGTTTTCGGATTTTAAAGTGAAGCTCAGACTTGTAACTTAGCTCTAAGAGGAAAGGAGCTACGTTTTGATTTTATGTTTGGGAGCCTAAATAGGCATTTGCTGGATCAGTGGATGCCCAATTGGCTCCCATCTTATGTATAATTTTATTATGGCTTCAGTGGTTGGAACTTCAATTTATAAATTAACACATTTCGATTTAAGTTTTGGTCTTTGTAATATACTCATGAGTATACTTATGAATGGTTCTAATCCTTTGTTAAAAGCGATTGATCCTGTGAGATTCTTTCAAAGGAAAACAATGGAAATGTTGAAATATTCGAGACTTTGGTTTATTTTATGTTGTTTAAGGTTCCTATGAGTTTGGGTTTTACTCCTTCTGGTATCTGCGTTTTAAATGTAGCCAAGTTTTAGGGTTTAACAAAATTGATTTCGGAAAGTCTAATGTTACTTCATTTGGGTCTCTGGTCTATGCAGCAATAAAAATGATGCCTCTATTCGTAGTTTGTAATTTATGCATTTCAGTCTTTTATTGTTGAATCTTGTTTAGCTTGTGCATTTTGTCAAAGAGCAACTCTTCCTATAGAAGAATAGCAAGGGTGTCTTTGGTTTAAATTTATAATTGTGGGTAAGCCCTAGCCTGCTCTGCAAAGCGTGTTTCTTTGTATGGAGGGTGAAATCTGTAAGACGTTTTCGGTTTCGGTTTCGGTTTAAATTTGTGTGTTGGACCCTGAGCATAAAGTCCAGGTATATTTTATTCCAAGGATTTTCGGTTTACAGAGCTAGCCTCAATATAAATTCAATTTAACTCATTCGGAGAGGGCATGCGTTTTTTAGTAGAGAGCGAGAGGCTCCAGTCTGTGTCCTAAATTAGGGGTTTTTAGTATATGAATAGAATTACACCTGAATTCTTTTGTTGGTGTGGAAACAACCATTTGTGTAGGTGGATGCTATAATAATTGTTTGGAAAATTTGGTTTCAGGTTTTTATTCTAGGCAGAGCCCTAGTTTTGCTTAAATCACATTTCGTTTTCTTTTCTTTTATTGGCTGATGGTTATGCCAGTTGGGGTACCAACCCACGCTGTAATTTAGTTAATTAATTAAACATTTAACTGGATATTTCGATGGATGGATTGATCCTTGATTCAAACTGTTTCTGGAAAGTCAAGTTTGAGTTTTATGATTCGTATCCTCAACAAGTTTTGAGTTGGTGGATTTCGATCTCTATAGTTATGCTTCTGATTAAGGGTTCAAATAATATTATGTGGTTTTAGCATAAACAAAAAATTATAATTGCTTATATTGTATCGACCTTTAAGTTTGGATGAGACTCTACGCCATATCTGTCAAAGAAGTTTATTAAATTATAAATGGTTGGCCACTGCATGTAAGTTTTTATTTCATTAATAATTGAAACCTAGGGTTCTAGGATTTGGGAAAGACAAAGAGGATTGATCTCCTTGTACAAGATGGCTCTATTGTAGCATTCGATAAAGTCTATGGTTGTAACACTTTACTTTTAGGTTTTTAACTAGGGTTTGAGCATAATAATTTTGTTTAAAGCTTGGTATAGATTTTTACTAAGTGACTTGGAAATTCTGAGATCTAGCACACACTAGCTCTGCTAGTACTTGCTAGATCGTAAGACCAAAATAAAATACTGAAGTAGATTTGAAACTTTTGGGAGAAAACTTAAGCCTGCATTTAAACTTTAAAATGTTAAGAGATAAATATAAATGTCATGCGGAACCAATATATAAAAATAACCAGATGGTCATAATTTTTTTTTACAGTAACTAGCATCAAATTCTAAATTCTTTTAGCCTATAAAAATTCTGAATATAAAAGAAACAACCCATACCTGATCCTTGCAGCTTGCAGCTTGGATTTTCTCCTTTGAAAGAGCCTGCACACCTTAATCACTGGTTAATACAAATGATATTCTTAGCTGACCTCTAGGGTTACAACCGAATAACTTTGTAACTACTACATTCCTCCCAACCTTGACCCTGAACCATTCCTGTTTCACTAATGGATCCCCCTGAGCTAGTTCCAACATGCAAAGGAAACTTAGAGCACATAGGGCATATAGCTATAAAATATTGCAATCCTGAAATAATTTCTATTTCAGCTCTGTGGGCAAATCTCTCTCTTGCTTACCATAGGGAAATGATAGCAAGATAAATAATAATGATCCCCTTCTTTGGGATTTTTCCTTCTTTAAATAGGTGAACTTTTGGAATATATCTCTTGAGTTAATAATAGTATTTTTAATCTTAACTCCAGTTTTATTTTAAATTTAAATTATAATATATGTAAAGGATATTTTACCTAATTTTCTCACTCCTAGTTTATCTAGGACTTTTAACTTGTTCCTTTGTGATTTTATTTTAAAGAAACTTTTATATTTTATTTACTTTGTTATAACTATGTGTTTCTATTAATTAGATCACAATATTTTCTTATATATATATAATATAAATAAATATCTTATGCATATATTTTATACATACTATTTATACATAAGTGAGACTTATTTTATGAATAATCAATCTGATTATTTAATTAATTAAATAGCATAATAACTCTTTAATTATTATTTAATATAAGGTCCAATCTTTGGACAAGGTCTTTTGGTAGGTGTGGATAGTTGACTAGGTTAGGTCGCTCTAAGTTCCTCTTGCATGTTGGATTCCCTCATTTAACATGGTAGTTTTCGCAGTCCTTGATGAGAGATAGAAATGATTCATTTAACCAATTAAATAGTTTTGATGACTAGTAGTGCTATTCAGAGTCTTCTTGACTCAACACTCTTAATATCAAGTAACCCCGAGTGCTCTTCATAGATTTGGCTCAACGGTCTCACATGAGCGTTATGCTAGTGCAATTCCAGAGCATCCCACTCAACACTAGTACTAGAATGTGTTTGTGAAGCACATCTAGAAATACAAATGGCCTCAGATCCGATACTTATTATCAAGCTTGGAGTGCTCCATGGTTTATGCCCAACACTCTATGTACATCAGGGCTTATGCCTAGTACATAATAAAAGTTTTGTACGTGCATTGTGGCTTACGCCCAGCACATAGGTCATCCATGCGCTCTAGATATTACGCTCAACACATCATAAGATTCAGTCATGCATAATGAGACTCTGCACAATATAATCAAAGAACATCTCACGATATTAGGGTTTATACCCACATCTCATGATAAACATCACTCAAATATATCGGGGCTTTCATGTCCAGTACATAAAAATAAATCAACATCATTCAAGGTCCATGCCCAAATATAAGTACATCATAAATAAATCATATGCATTGGGGATTACACCCAATATATAACATAAACATAATCAGTCAAAAGTTGGGATATTACATCCCTTCCCGCTTAGAACAACACCATCCTAGTGTTCTAGGGACTAGAGATGAACTCACGAAACAAGGTGGGGTAATCCTCTTTCATCGTGGGTTTGTTTCCCTATGTGGCTTCATAAATTCAAAACTCTCTAATTTAGAGTTTTATTGGAGTTGCCTTTATGTGAAATAACCTCAAGTACTGCCAGTTCCATGACATATAATCATAATCATCACATTGTTAGTCATGCTTTGGTGTCTCTTGATCTTTTTGTACTTTTACTTTCCACAAATAACACAAGTTGTTTCTAGTGTTTCTTCATATGACACATTTATTCATATGATTTTCCAAAATTAGTTAGAATATAAGTAGTAATTTTCCCTTTGCAACATCATGCATATGATCAGTTCAGAACATAGGTAATAGTTTCCCTTTACAACAAAATGCATGTAATCAATTTTAGAACATAGTAATAATTCTTATTGCCACAAAATGTATATAATCAATCCTTAGAACATAAACGATACTTTTTTCCTTTGCAACAAAATGCATAGAGTCAGCCTAGGATATAAGTAATAGCTTTTCTTTGCACGCATATGTTTCACTTTAGAAATGAGTAATAAATTTCTTTTGCAGACAGCATGCATATCCTCAGTTCTATAACATAAGTAATACTTTCTCCTTTGTAAACAAAAATACATAAAATTAGTTTTAGTACATGAGACATAATTTTCCTTTCGCTCATCATAACGTTTGCCTTTTCATGGCAACTCTTTTTAGGGTTTGGTCTCCTTGTAACCTGTATATTTTTCCTTCATACATTATCCAAATCTAAGATAATATTTTGAGTTTCTTGGTATGACACTTCTTTTCCAAGTACCCTTAGTCATTCTCTACTTGGTTTGTCCTTGGAAACGAAAATCACATAAGTGTTCATAAGGTGAATCTGTGTATGAACCTAACATATGCATAATCTAAGCCTAGAAGTGCATACCATAGGTATAAAATAAGCATAAAAGTGCGTAACATATGTATAAGCTTAAACATAAACAACCCTCGGTGTATTGGATTATACTAGCTCAATACCAAAATAGGTTTTTCCAATCTAGATGTTCCTGCACATGACATTATCTAAGAATTTATTCTAATGGTAGCGAAGGGGGTTAGTGAATGCTCTAGAGTTTCTATCTCATATTGGTTAATCACCAAGAGTCTAAGTGCTTCATAATTGTTTTTACTGCTAAACAAAAAGGAAGGTTTTATCAACCTGGGTGAACCCTTGTGTATTCACTACATACTCAAGTAAGTTTCCTATCCTTATTACTAAAGTAGGGTAGTTGCGAGGTCTGTTTATCTGTCTTTCTTGTAGATTTTGTAATTTAGAACGAACATGCGAAAAAGCCTAATCATGAATCAAATCGGAAACTAGAAACTCATATTTGCAATGGTGCTAAAATATACATACATAGGTAATGTAGCTTGTGATCAAAAGGTATTCCCGTGTAATTTATCTCGGCCTACTCTAGTGGTCATAATGAACACCTTTACAAGGATTGGTGTCCTATACTATGTTGTAGTCCAAGACCGTTTGTAGGTGCTTGGAATTTTCCTCCTGACTAAACATTAGATCCCATTAGTCATTTTCAAGATCTAGTTAACACTATGTTTAAATATGTAAAACATCTTTTTAAACAAAACATGGTACTTTTAGTATTTTGTAAGAAACATGTGCCAATCATTCTAACTTCTTAATTTGATTGTTTACACCAATGTCTTTAACCTTCACCCAACATTTCTCCTAGTAAGGCCATCTAGTTCTCTTTTCAAAGTAGGTTTAATTTATTCATGTCGTGTCCTGTTACCTGTTTTAGACAACCATACCATTTTTTTTTTTAATTTACCTCGTGTATTACCTTTCGTCCCCCCATGCTTGGTGAATCCTTTTGTACCTGCATGTAACTACATGCTTCATTTATCATTTCTTTTAAGAAGTTATTTATCTCATCACATTTTGTTTTTTATATGGAGACATAAAACATATCACGTCTCTTATCTTAATTGCGTATAAAAGATCTTATTGAAACCAAGAAAAATATTCATATGCATGCTTCTAATGTATTACTTCTTTTCTGGAAAAGCTCAGCACAATAAGATTTGTACGTATCCTTGATATGTATGAACTATCATAAGGCATGTCATACCCTTCTAGTACTACTACTGGCTTTATATATTCCATGCAGACATGTTTTAAATACGCACAAGAGAAATTCCAGTACATCTTTTCATGGAGTCACCGTATGCTTAACCTTTTAGGGCCTAATTTCTAGTAGGGACATAACTTTTGAAGTTTTGTAAACCTTCTTGAGTATTCATGTTTGTTCCTAGTATTTTTAACATAATATGCAGCTATCCCTAGTATATGGTAATCACATAATAATCATACCCACTGCTTCATAATTCTACAACATTCAACTACTCCTGTCGAGTTTCTGTGACTCTTCTCAGGTTTCTATATTTTGTTTGTGTGTCACTAGTACTTGAATATATAAATCCTTCTAGCTCGTGCTCCCAACACTACATAATCAAATGGTTTAGATCTCCTATAAATCTCTCTACTATGGGCTAAAACAATACCTTGACTTGCTACTCATGCCCGAGTGTAATTATTTCTATCTCTATCAAAACATTGCATGTAACTTGTTTATCCCATTTTTTAATCTCGAAGTTTATTTTATGTTTCTTTGGGTACTTTATGATTTATGGTGCAATGCATGTGAGCATCTGTTTTAAATTACTGAAAGTCAATGCATTCTGATGTATCTAGAAAATCTTGCTAAGTTTTGGATTTATTTTCATGCCTTTATTTAGTTATGACTTGTATCATAGGTTTTAAGTATTCTTTATAAATGACTTACGTCCCTCTTTCTTATGTGTAATCTAATATACCATACTAAATTGTGGATGCGCTCTGTCGTTGTGTGGTAACCTTGCTTGAGGTTCTTTTAATGTTTTTTTTGTTTCTAACTTTTTATTTAGTGTTGAAATATTGTAACTTCAAAGAATATTATATTTGTACTTTATTATTTTGGAGATGTTTCATTGCTCCGTGAAGACCTTATTGTATATCTGGAGATGTTTATTCCTCCGTCGGAATGTGGTAACTTGGGTTATTAGACTTCCCTAGTGGGGGTCGAACCTGTATGTTTTATGTGATTCAAAGGGTTATTAAACCACCCGAGAGGGGTCGGCCCAGTCAGTTGTAATGGGGTGTTTAACCCAATGGTTAAGTTGGGGCCGACCTAGTTAATATAAAATACAAGTCGGAGTTGTATATAAATAGAGGAGGTGTGTTCCTCATTTAACACACATTGCACTCACTTGTGAATGGTGCATAAGTGAGAGAGAGAGATATGATATGGAGGGGAAGGAGCTCATGCTTGTGGACTACATCTCTGTATTGTTTTCATCTATATTGAGGAAGCTTTGTTGGGTTTTCTTCCCCATGAGGGTTTCCCAGGATAAATCTATGTCTCTTGTGTTTATGTTGTGCTTGTTGTTCTTTCAGTGATCCTGTATATGCTATTGTTGTGAAATGGAATGTAATGCTGAATTTTATGTCTTAGCATATTAAATCTTAACATGGTATCAGAGCTAACCTGAAGGAAGGCAATGTATGGCACTTACGACACTTGCTTCACTTGCGACAATTTGAAGGTTAGGGTTTTGTATAGCAAAAACCAGTCATCGTGGAAATTTCGCTATAAATCCCGTTTTATGAAGGTTCAGGATCTGAAACCTTTACAGGTCGTAGATAACATCCCCATGTACTTTGTGTCCAAAGGACACCCTTAGATTCGTTGTATTGTGTGAGTTATAATCAATACAAGTTACGGTTTCTGCCTCTTCCAAATCTCAGTCATAATCAGGTGACCTAGGAAAAAAGGTCGTAACTTGGGCTAGGAAGCTCCAAATGAAATTTCGTAAAATGTGACAGGTAGTGCATGGACTGTACTTTCTTAGGTAACGTTTTTAGAGGCCTAAATTGAACCAGTGACACGTGACATGCCATACAAGTTCGCGCTCTTGTTTTATCTCATAAACAGGTCATGTTATAACACTTGGAATAACTCTCTCTCAGAGAATCCAATTTAGGTCAGGCCTATGGGGTTGGAAAAAGGACAGGTCAGGATACCAGAGGAAGAATTTTTAGACCTTGTGGATTCAAAATTTCAGAGTTACACCAGAAAAAATCAGGTGCATATTTCTGTCAAAACAAATTTGGATTTTAGGCACCTTAATTCTTGAATCATCACTGCTGTGGAATATTAGGGTTTCAGAGAAAGTTGGAATTTTTGGAAGTGAATTCCACGGCTGAATGATACTCATCAAAATCGAAATTTAGAGACCAAGATCAAATTTTTTGGTTGGGTAGAAGACCAAGCTTGATCAAACCCCAGTTCGGGATTTTGATCGGAAAGGTGGAAAATTAGGGCTTCTGCAAAAGTTGGAATTTTTGAAGTCTATGATGACGGCTGGAAGCTCCTTAGAAAAAGAATAGTTTAGAGCTTTGGATTGAACCTTTTGATTGGGAAGAAGGGTGGGATTCACATCAAACCCTAGTTTGGGATCCTGTCCAGAAGATCCAGAAGTTTCAAAGGAAATTTTGAGGGGTCAAATTTTGGAGATTTCAAAAATTGAAGTATGCTAGCTTGATCAGCTCAGCAAGGCATATCTTTCCATCCATTCAGAAGTGTGAAAGTCAAAGTTTTAATTTTTAAGGTTTCTCTGGTAAACCCTAATCCATCTCTAGATCCAGTTTCAACAAATCAAAGTGGATTGGGTTAAAAGCAATCCAGATAGGTATGACTTGAGGAGATACAGGTATGTGTTGAAATATGTTCATGATTAATTTTATGTTTGTCTTCATATTATTTAGGTTAGTACAATCTTGATTAATGTTAGACTTGTCTTATTACCCTAGTAAAAGTAAGAATGCATTGGAATGATAGAATACATTTATTTATTAGGGTTATGACACTTATGATTGTACTAATGCACGTGTGGTGTTGTATGAGGATGATGTTGTCTGCTAACAAGATACATGTACATCAAGAAATACAAATCAAGTTCTATGACCATGATGACATGAAGACAAAGACTCATCCATAATGTTTTACCATATAGAATCTCCACTTACGAGGTATGCATGACTTTGTTCTACTATGCTTAACTTATGAGATATGCAGGTTCTAGCACAAGGTCTCTAAATCATTGAAGAGAACAAAGAAGATATTGTTTAGGTATGTTAGACATAACTAAGCATGTATACTAATCCAGGTATGTTTTCCTATGTCAAGTTAGAATCCTACTTTGTGCTAGGATCTTAGTATACCTATTTATTGAATGATCATGACCATACATATTCAAGATTACTTAGAATCATAATGTTGTGATAGTATTGAGTTTATACTAATGAATGTATGATTATGTATGAGATCATGATGATGACACTAGTGCACACTTAAGCATGCATAGTGGTCAAGGATAGGTAGAAGCTCATGACATGGAAGGGAAGTAGAGACCAAGAAGGAAGCAACCTCACAAGACATAAAAACATAAGTATTTGAATTGTTATTTGAATTACTGAATAGTCTATGATATTGCTTGTAATAGTTGTATGCATATTTGTATTCCAATAATATATCATGCTGAGTGTAAGCATTCATATAGCATTGAACAATATACTACTAATATGCATATGATTGGTAAGTTGGAAAAACATTCCATTATTGTTTGTCTAGAATGAAACCTCTTTGCTGACATGCTAAGAGCTATGCACGCTCTCAATAGTATGTTCTGGTAGAGATGGAAGGCATCTAGATAGCCACTGTATGCATACAGGATATGTAAAAGTGTTGTGCCAAAGTATTGGTCAAGATAGTAGCATAACTATGTAAATCATATATGTATGCATAATAGGTTATCATGTCAACATGATTTGATGATTATGAAGTATTACTAATCATGTACTTAATTTTGATTTGTAGGAAAGATCATGAAGAATGATGAACACTAAACAAGTGATGGATGTTTAACAAGAAGATTTAAAAATCAAACATACTATAGAAGGCTCGTGGCTAGAGGATTCTCTTAGAAAGAGGAAGAGGATCATGACGAGATGTTTGCTCCAAGTAGCTAGATAAATATTGTTCTCTCAATGGTGTGATTGAAGAAGAAGTGTGAATCGAGAAAACTCCCAGGATTCAATTGAAGAAAGCTCTCACAGGTCCCAAGATTGATAGTCATTTGATGAGCTTAATGATTACCATGGGTGATGCAAATTTCAATTTTTGCTACAAGGTTGAAGATGGTATCTATATACAGAAGGAACTCACCACAGAGTTCGAATGATCTAGAGGCGCATATCAATAGACCCATCTGACGAGAGATGGCACGGATAGATATGCAGAAGATCACTCAATGCAGAGTGTGAATGATGTTCAGTCACGGAGGAAGAATTGATAGCTTCTTGACAATCTTGGGCTTTACCAAAAGTAAAGTTGATCCTAACCTTTACCTTAAGGTTATGGATGATACTATTACTGTATGTGGATGATCTCCTTCTGACAAGGAATGAGAAACAAATCATGGAAAGAAAGAAGAAGCTAGCTACAGAGTTCGAGATGGATGATCTCGGATTGATGCATTACCTCCTAGGACTGGAAGCATGAAAAGGATCAGAAGGAATCTTTCTCAACCAAGGAAAGTATGCTAAGAAATCTTGAAAAGATTTGATGTGTTGGAATGGCCTCTCATGGATTCCAACTTGAAGTTGTTAACGAATGACTCATTAGAGTTAGTGGATGTAACTCTGTACATACAGAATATTGGGTCACTGATGTATCTGATGATCACTAGGCTAGATATATGATTTGCTGTGAACACCTTGAGTCAGTATCTAGTGGAACCTAGACGTGTTCACTTAATAGCTACGAAACATGTGATGAGGTACCTAAAGGGTATGATAAAATTTGATCTATGTTATCTTGGAGATCATGAATTCAGATTGTATGACTACAAAGATGCTGATTGGGCATGAAGTGTATCAGATAGGAAGAGTACATTAGGTGGATGCTATTGTCTGGGGTCTGCCATGATCTCGTGGTTTAGTAGAAAGCAGCCAAGTGTAGCTCTCAACACAGCTGAAGCAGAATATATAGCTTCCTACTCTGCTAGTTGCGAATCAGTATGGCTTCGAAAGTTATTATTAGGATTGTTTGACTTAGAGATGGACCCCACTGTGATTCTATGTGACAACTAGGATTGTATCATCCTTGGAATTCGGTCCCTTAAATTGATCCATAGATAGATGTATTCGAGAATGAAGTCCTTAGTGGATAAGTGAGAATTGTATCATCCTTGGACTTCAGTCCTAAATGAGCTGCATACTATATTTCACCGAGAATGGGGATTGCATCATCCCTAGACATGATGAGGTGTCTTAAATGATCCGTAGATGTATGTCTTTGAGAAGTGGTCCTTAGTCTTTTTCTAAGTTAACGAGTGGATTGCATCATCCCTAGAAACGATGAGGTGTCTTAAATGATCCATAGACGTATGTCTCTAAGAAGTGGTCCTTAGACTTTGTCTAAGTTGGCGAGTGGATTGCATGATCCCTAGATATGATGAGGTGTCTTAAATGATCCGTAGACATATGTCTCCGAGAAGTGGTCCTTAGACTTTGTCTAAGTTGATGAGTGGATTGCATCATCCCTAGACATGATGAGGTGTCTTAAATGATCTATAGACGTATTTCTTTGAGAAGTGGTCCTTAGACTTTGTCTAAGTTGACAAGTGGACTGCATCGTCCCTGGACAGGATGAGGTGTCTTAAATGGATCATATGTGTTGTAGGGTATGCTGATGATCGTATGATGAGATGTTGATGATTGTGTGATGACGATGCTGATGATTGTGTGATGATGATGCCGATGATCGTGTGATGAGGATGCTGATGATTGTGAGGATCCAGATGTTCCAGTAACTACTTGAGTTACTAATGATGTTGAGAAAGCTTCCAATGATTTATAGATGTATCATGTATGATGTAGTTGATGACTCCTTGCTCATGCAGATGTTGTTATAATATCCTTCTCGTTAAGGGGGAGTATTGAAATATTGTAACTTTAAAGAATATTATATTTGTACTTTATTATTCCAGAGATGTTTCATTCCTCCATGAAGACCTTATTGTATATCTGGAGATGTTTATTCCTCCGTTGGAATGTGGTAACTTGGGTTATTAGACTTCCCTAGTGGGGGTCGGCCCTGTATGTGTTATGTCGGTCAAAGGGTTATTATACCACACTAGAGGGGTCATACCAGACAGTTGTAATGGGGTGTTTAACCTAGTGGTTAAGTTGGGGCCAACCTCGTCAATATAAAATACAAGTCGGAGTTGTTTATAAATAGAGGAGATGTGTTCCTCATTTAACACACATTACACTAACTTGTGAATGGCGCATAAGTGAGAGAGAGAGAGATCTGCTATGGAGGGGAAGGAGCTCATGCTTGTGGATTACATCTCTGTATTGTTGGTCATCTATATTGAGGAAGCTTTGCTTGATTTTATTCCCCATGAGGGTTTCCCAGGATAAATCTGTGTCTCTTGTGTTTATGTTGTGCTTGTTGTTCTTTCAGTGATCCTATATATGCTATTGTTGTGAAATGGAATGTAATGCTGAATTTTTTGTCTTAGCATATTAAATCTTAACATGTAGAAGATAATTTCTATGTATATGCATGCATGACTTCACGATTATACAATAGGTGAACATGTTCATCTTTATCCTTCGGTTTATCTAGCTAAAGGATTTAAACCTTATTATCATTAGTTGGGACTGAAAGATTTGTCCTAATACATAACATTACCCTTCCTGGGTAGTCCTTTCTACTTGTTGGACTATATATGTAAAAACAATATCTAAGTGTCATACCAGTTTAGTAGATACTTGATATATACTATCCATGTCAAATAAGATAGCTAAGTGCTAAACAGGTATTTCACTGCTATTGTCCATGATTCAGTTTGTACTTTATACCTGGCATATTCGGTCGGTCAATAAAAACAACAAATCTGTTAGCTTTTGTAAAAATAAATCATATGTATATTGTTGAAAACATTTATGCAAAAAATGTCTTTGTTAGTGAGCCCAAAAGGTCTCTTAGTGTTGTAACTGGGATTTGATACCACTTGTAATGTCCCTAAAACTGAAAAACTAAATTTTTTCTATATGGCTAACATCGACAATTGGATCAAATGTTTAGTAATTTAACTTCAGCACTGGGAGATAAGATATAAGTCTCATCGTTGTAATGTATGTATAAAGTTTCACATCCTTGCGTATGATATTCTAATGGAATTGCTTGATGTGAATGAGTTCTTTTACATCTACGAAAGTGATGTAATTTGTAATGAGTTTAATGAACCATGGTGAACTAGTGTTTATAATTTTGTTCTATTCAAAGTCTAGCTGTGGTTATGGTTGTGACTTTTAAATGGCTTTATGTATAATGGGATTTCCTTTAAATGTAATTTCTTTAAAGAACTTTGAAGGGTTTGAGAAAGGTGACTGAGGTTAGGATTACTTAGCTCTATGCTAAAGCATAAATCTACCTTTGTTTTACAGGTGCTTAAACTATTGTTTTCAAGTTATATTTGAGTTGGGTTAAAGATTAAAATGCAAATGATGCTTTAAGCTATATCTAAAATCCTTGATGCTTGGAACTTCCCCACTATAGGGAGTGGATAAAATATTTCATGGAAAGTGGGGTTGGATGTATTTAATACGTTTTGTCATTTGATTATGCTATCCATCTGGGTATGGTAAAGTCCTTTGTGACTAGGGTCCTTCGTTGTACTTTCATTCTCATTGTTTTGAGTTGGATGGAGAGCTCCTTGGGGTTTTACGAGGATGAGGGTAAGAGACCAAGTTTCTCAGGGATTCGAAGCGTGGCCTTGAGGACAGTGCTGGCCATGAGAATTTGCTTGGGCCTGTGCTCCTCTAGTTAGCATGAGGGCCATTCTTGATTACATGGTAAACTTTCGCAACCTTAAATAAAAATTTCAGTTTGTAAAATCTCCATTTTCGATTTGCTGAGGAAGTGACAAAAGTTTGAACTCTAATTGTTTTGACACGGACTGCAACCTTGGGGGTTTGAGCTTGGAAAAGTGGAGAGTGGTTGTAGCAGCGGTAGCTGAAGTTGTGTTGGCCATGGTAAGCCTGGTCCTCTACGGCCCTTCTCTCCCCTCTTGCGAGTGTTTGTTTAAATTAATGGTTGCTTACTGAGGCATCTTTCCCACTACGAGGGGCTTTGAGGATGTTTTACCCAATTGGGGTTTTGGGATTTTAAAGTGAAGCTCAGACTAGTAACTTAGCTCTAAGAGGAAAGGATCTATGTTTTGTTTTTATGTTTGGGAGCCTGAATAGGCATTTGCTGGATCAGGGGATGCCTAGTTGGATCCCAGCTTATGCATAATTTTATTATGGCCTTGGTGGTTGGAACTTCAATTTATAAATTAACACGTTTCAATTTAAATTTTGGTCCTTGTAATATACTCATGAGTATATTTATGAATGGTTCTAAGCCTTTGTGAAAAAACGATTGATCCCGTGAGAGTCTTTCAAAGGAAAACAATGGAAATGTTGAAATATTCGGGACTTTGGTTTATTTTATCATGCTATTTAAGGTTCCTATTAGTTTGGGTTTTACTCCTTCTGGTATCTGCATTTTAAATGTGGCAAAGTTTTAGGGTTTAACCAACTTGATTCCAGAAATTCTAACATTACTTCATTTGGGTATCTCATCTATGTAGCGATAAAAACAATGCCTCTATCCGTAGTTTGTAATTTATGTATTTCAGTCTTTTATTCCTGAATGGTGTTTAGCTTGTGCATTTTGTGAGAGAGCAACTCTTTCTATAGAAGAATAGGATGGATGTTTGTGGTTTAAATTTATAATTGTGGGTAATCCCTAGCCTGCTATGCAAAGTTTGTTTCTCTATATGGAGGGTGAAATCTGTAATACATTTTTGTTTTGGGTTTAAAGTTGTGTGTTGGACCCTGAGCGTAAAGTCTGGGAGTATTTTATTCCAAGTATTTTCGGTTTACAGAGCTAGCCTCAGTGTAAATGCATTTTCACTCATTCGGAGAGGGCATGAATTTTTTAGTAGAGAGCATGAGGCTCTTGTGTGTGTCCTAAATTAGGGGTTTTTAGTCTATGAGTAGAATTACTCCTGAATTCTTGTGTTGGTGTGGTGGATGCTATAATAATCGTTTGGAAAATTTGGTTTTAGGTTTTTATTCCTGGCAGAGCCCTAGTTTTTCTTAAATCCCATTTCGTTTTCTTTTCTTTTGTTGGTTGATGGTTATGCAGGATGGGGTACCGACCCACATTGTAATTTAGTTACTTAATTAAATGTTTAACTGGATATTTTGATGGATGGCTTGATCCTAGATACAAACTGTTTTTGGAAAGTCAAGTTTGAGTTTTCTGATTTGTATCCTCAACAAGTTTTGAGTCGGTGGATTTTGATCTCTATAGTTATGCTTCTGATTAAGCGTTCAAATAATATTCTATTGTTTTAGCATAAATAAAAAATGATAATTGCTTATGTTGTATTGATCTTTAAGTTTGGATGAGACTCTACGCCATTCCTATCAAAGAAGTTTATTAAATTATAAACGGTTGGCCACTGTATGTAAGTTTTTATTTCGTTAATAATTAAAACCTAGGGTTCTAGGATTTGGGAAAGACAAAGACGATTGATATCCTTGTATGAGATGGCTCTATTGTAGCATTCGATTCAGTCTATGGTTGTAACACTTTACTTTTAGGTTTTTAACTAGGGTTTGAGCATAATAATTTTGTTTAAAGCTTGGTATAGATTTTTACTAAGTGACTTGGAAAGTGTGAGATCTGCACGGACTATCTTTGCTAGTACTTGCGAGATCGTAAGACCAAAATAAAATACTGAAGCAGATTTGAAACTTTTTGGGAGAAAACTTAAGCCTGCATTTAAACTTTAAAATGTTCAAAGATAAATATAGTTGTCATGGGGAACCAATATATAAAAATAACCACATGATCATAAAAGAATTTATAGTAACTAGCATCAAATTCTAAGTTCTTTTAGCCTACAAAAATTCTGAATATAAAAGAAACAATCCATACCTCATCCTTGCAGCTTGTAGCTTGGATTTTCTCCTTTGATAGAGCCTAAACACCTTAATCACTAGTTAGTAAAAATGATATGCTTAGCTGACCTGTAGGGTTACAACCAAATAACTTTGGAACTACCACATTCCTCGCAACCTTGACCCTGAAGTTCACTAATGAATCCCCCCGAGCTGGTTCCAACATGCAAAGGAAACCTACAGCACCTAGGTAAGATAACTGTAAAATATTCCAATCCTGAAATAATTTCTATTTTAGCTCTATGGGAAAATATCTCTCTTGCTTACCATAGGGAAATGATAACAAGATAGACAATAATGATCCCATTCTTTGGGATTTGTCCTTCTTTAAATAGGTGAACTTTTGGAATATAGCTATTGAGTTAATAATAGTCTTTTTAATCTTAACTCCAGTTTTATTTTAAATTTGAATTATAATATATGTAAAGGATATTTTAACTAATTTTCTCATTCCTAGTTTATCGAGAACTAGGACTTTTAACTTGTTCCTTTGTGATTTTATTTTAAATAAACTTTTATATTTTATTTACTTTGTTATAACTATGAGTTTCTATTAATTAGATCACAATATTTTCTTATATATATAATATAAATAAATATCTTATGCATATTATTTATACATAATTGAGCCTTATTTTATGAATAATCAATCTGATTATTTAATTAAATAGCATATTTTTTTTTAATTATTATTTAATACAGGGTCCAATCTTTGGACAAGGTATTTTGGTAGGTGTGGATAGTCGACTAGGTTAGGTATCTCTAAGTTCCTCTTGCATGTTGGATTCCCTCGTTTAACATGGTAGTTTCAGCAATCCTTGATGAGAGATAGAAATGATTCATTTAACCAATTAAATATTTGTGATGACTAGTAGTGCTATTCAGAGTCTTCTGGACTCAACACTCTTAAGATCAAGTAACCCCGAGTGTTCTTCAAAGCTTTGGCTCAACACTCTCACATGGGCGTTACACTAGTGCAATTCCATGCTCAACACTAGTACTAGAATGTGTTTGTGAAGCACATCTAGAAATACAAATGGCTTGAGATCCGGTACTTATTATCAAGCTTGGAATGCTAGAGGGATTATTCCCAACACTTTATGTACATCGGGGCTCACATCCAGTATATAATAAAAGGTCATCCATGCGCTCCAAAGCTTATGCTCAACACATCATAAGAGCGAGTCATGCATAATAAGAGCACAATATAATCAAAGAACATCTTAGTATATTAGGTTTTATACCTACATTTCATGATAAACATCACTCAAATATATCGAGGCTTTCATGCCTAGTACATAAGAATAAATTTGCATCATTCAAAATCCATGCCCAAATATAAGTACATCATAAATAAATCATATACATTGAAACTTAAGCCCAATATATAACATAAACATAGTCCATCAAAATTTGGGATATTACATTGTTTTTTTAACTTTTGTATAAAATTTAAACTTAGATCAAAGTATATTTACTCTTTTTTGGTCATATATAAAATGGATCTAAAATCATTATTTAAAATGCAATACAACCATTATTTAAAATCTAATTTGCTTTTAACATTGATGAAATATTATCTAGCTAACTTTGATTTTCATGTTTTAACATTTATAATATCTTTAATACATTATCCATATTAATCATATTAATTTTATTACATATGTTGTTTTTCAAAAGAAGTGATAAAATAAATAAGTAAACAAACTTAATATATTTGCATTATATCATTTATAAAACTTAAAAAAGTAAAACTCACTAAAACCTTTCCTTACTTTATTATATGTTATCAACTAAGACGTGTTAATATCTCCCCATGAGGAGCATTAAGTGCTATCTTTGTACTGCTAGGTGCTTATTGAATATAATCAACTATCTACTGCAGCATAAATCAAAACATACATCCATCTATATTGAAACAACTTTATTATTTATGGCAATGATCCAAGAAGGAGATATAAAGTTATAAATATGAAAAGTCTTGTGAAGTTTTAACAGAGGTAAGAACATGAAAAAGGTATTCCCTCAAATAAATTTTGATAATACACTGTGTTTCATTGATAATACACTTTGTCTCATTTTTATATAAAATTAATAAATGACATGATTTGCAACAGTGTAACATATATCAAAACAAAGCACAAAAACATATAGAAGGCTTTTACCAGCCTTTTCAGCTCTCCCTGAGTGCAATGAAATCTGCTAGACCCAACAAAGGTGCAGCCTTCGTTGGATCAAAGGATGATAACTCATCCTTACATTTGTTCAACAAATCAACAGCAAACGCCTTTGCTTTCTCCAAACCCATCAGCTTGGGATAAGTGGCCTTATCACTAACCAAATCCTTCCCTGCTGTTTTGCCCAATTCTTCCGACGATCTTGTGACATCGAGTATGTCATCCACAACCTGAAACAGAAGCCCCACGCAACGAGCATACCTTCGAGCGCTCTCAATCTCATCCTCCGAAGCACCGCCGATGATCGCCCCACACACAGTCGAGCACTCCAGGAGCACTGCGGTCTTGTGAATATGAATCCATTCGAGAGTGTCAAGGTCAACAGAAGCTTCCCGCTCACTGTCAAGATCGACAATCTGGCCACCCATAATTCCTTGAGTGCCCGTTGCTCTCGCCAATTCAGATACCACCCTCAAAATCCGATCAGTCCCCACACTTTTGCTTGTGGAGACCATAATGTGCTCAAAGGCATATGAGTGGAGTGCATTCCCTCCAAGAAGAGCAGTGCCTTCGCCGAAGAGCTTATGGTTTGCAGGCTTACCTCGGCGTAAATCGTCGTTGTCCATGCAAGGCAAGTCATCATGAATCAAAGACATTGTGTGAATCATCTCCATTGCACAGGCAGTTGGCATCGCGAGCTCCTCGCTCCCACCCACAAGCTCACAGGCTGCAATGCACAGAACAGGACGAACCCGCTTCCCTCCAGTCAGAAGAGAATACCTCATGGATTCATGAATTTTCTCCGGATAACAAAGAGGGAGAGCCTTATCCAAAGCCTCATTCACTGCCAGTGCCTTGGAAAGCATGTACTTCTTGGTATCAAATTCAACGACCTTCTTCGGTTGTTCAGGCGGATTAGCCAACTGAACAACTGTGTTTGAAGATCTAGAGGATGATACCGGATGTCTATATGACAACAAATCGGACTTTTTCGAATGTCCACGAAGGCCCAGGTGTTCGCCCATAGACCTCCCCGACGAGGTTGAAACTCCATGGAAACATTTTGACGGAATCCGAACCCTCTTTAGATTCCGTTCTCGACAAGCAATATTCATAAAGTAAAGGCCATGGCAGCTAGGTCCCACGCTACAGTAAGCCATGAGGCTGTTATATTTGTACTACTCTCGAGTCTCTACTACAACCAAAAACAGAGATTCAAAACAGGTAAATAGATACAACTTTGAATGCAATAGAAGAATACCTGCATATCAATTCAAATATTGTACGATGAAACTAAAGATTTATGTAACTAGCCTACAATTATTTGTATCACAGGCAAATAACGATAATACTGCTACACTCAAACCTTCCGACGTTCCAAGAATAATGGAGCAATTAGATGATTGCCGTGCATATTTCAAGCAGTATTTGTAGAATGCCCCTCACAAACGACAAAGGTTATAGATTCCATTTCAGAAAACGATAAGCACCAAAATTTGTTGGCGAGAAATTGTTGCCCGACTGCTTTTGTGGTTTTAATGGTAGGGCAAGTCAAAACGATGGTACTGTAAAACCACAATGTCAGATTCCTACAATGTCAAATTTCTGCATTGCGTGGTTTAAATGAATTAGCTGCTAAAAATTTTCGTTGATGGTGTAAAAGAACACGCATCATCAAGTAATAGTCGGTAGATGGTGCCCTTTAATTTCTTGAGTGCCCTTAAGATCAGGCTTTATTAGTCCCTACTTCATTTTCCATGCTCCCTACTTCAGACCCTCAATTTCATTTTCCATTACATGAAGAATTGCATCTAGGTGAATGACCTTGTTTTGAATGCTATCATTGTCATTGGTAGAGGGAGTCATACTCTCTTTTCATAATGACCCTGTTTTGAATGCTATCATTCTCATTGGTAGAGGGAGTGATACTCTCTTTTCAATCTGAATCTTTTAAGGACATAAAGAAACAAAAATGTTGAATCTAAATAGAGTTCTGTTTTTATTTTAAATGCTTTAAACAAAATCACACTAAGAAACACACATACATATAGTTGGGATACTTTGTTTTCAATATCAGTATTTTAATATTTTAAGTAAATAAAAATCACTTATGATTTTATTTATTTGATAAGTATAAACATGGATAAAAAAAAAATTAGGTTACATCTAAAGTATATTATCAATAAGTAGTGAATTTTAGCTAGCTCATTCGATTAAGGTGCGGGTCTCATTAGCTTGTTCAATTTTCCTTAGGGGTGAGCTAGTTGAAAGGAGACACCCAAAACCCAACTAATTAAGAGTTGGTGTGGCCCATACTAAGTGCAATCCAAAAAGTGAAAAGACAAATCTTGTGGCCAAATATTTATTCCCATAACAAAAAAATACAAATGATAAAAAGATTCCATATGAGACATCAAAATTAAAAGAGAAAAGAAAAAACGCTTACTCTAGAATTATTCGATAATCTTTATTCCCATAATAAATAAAAGATAAATAATAAAAGATTCCATGGTATAAGTTGAGTGAATTTCCATATACCAATAATAAAATATTAAAATATGAATACTTCCAATTTGTTTAAAGTGCACTTCAAAAAGTTTGGGTCAACAAAAAGATTCTCTATTGCTATATAGATAAAGTAAATAAGTGAAAATATTGGTAACAAAGAAGTTTGAGTCAACAAAAAGATTTTTTTATTGCTATATACATAAAGTAAATAAGTGAAAATATTGGTAATTTATAAATGAACACGTGAAATAGAATAAAATAAAAAACAAAAGTTATTAATAAAAGGGAATAACAGAAAATAAAAAAAACAAATTCATGTAAAAGTGATATACCTTCCTATTTCAATTAAAAAAATATAAGGATAAAAAAAGGTGAAAGTGTTAATATTAATAAGAGATATTCAATTATTAAATAAAAAATGAAAGTATTAAAGCTACTAAAATTTGTGGGTGAACTATACCAAAGTTAAAAAGAAAAAGTATAATTGAAACACACCTTTGGGACCATAAACAATATAAAAAATAGTTATTAAAGTTGGACCATTCACTATTATAACTCTGTATCATAATTAATGGTTAAATTCTTTTGGATTCATGATGATGACATAATTATAGCTTCATCCTAGATTTAGATTTATACATTGGGTACTTTCATTTTCAATACAAGACAAAGATTTTGACATTTTCTTATAAGAAGCAAAAAAATAAAAATTAACAATGTAGGACATTACTAGGAAGCCATGCTCAATAATATCCTCATGAGAACATCATAAGAATTTATATTAGTAGTGACCTTTAAAAATAGCCATAAATTAATAAGAAAGGTGAAGGATCAACACATAGAATGTGACAAAGTTATTGCTGAAAAAGATGAAAAAATATTTAGCTAAAACAAATCATGATTCAAAATTATTTGCACAAATCAAAAAGTCGAAATATACAAAGCAGTGCAATCATAAATTAGAACATGATTGGCAATGGAAGTTGAAGATCTTGAAAATAATATAGTAGAATTTCTCTAACATAGAAATTGGCAACTCCATTGGGGAATTCATCCTACGGATAGTTAGAGAATTCATCCTACGGATAGTTAAACCCTCCTAGAGATTAAACTAAGTTTGCAAATGTCCAATCTAAGACAGAAACAAAACAAATGGTAGTTTATTCCCCTAGATCTAACACAATACATTAAGCATAAGAAGAAAAGGAAGCAACTAGACTTACCTCTAGCTCGTTGGTTATCTTAGATCCAACTCCAAGTTTGATTTCCAAATGTTGAACCTGTTTGAGAAAAACAAAAGGGCAAGAAACCTCCAAACAATAGATGTATTGATCTAGATCTAATCTATAACATATCATTTATCCAAATTATAAGAGACAAGATATGGGAGAATAAGCCAAGTTATCATGAAGAAGCTAGAGAAGATAATTACAATGTTATACCTTGATGTCCAAGATGATAACACCTCCTTCCAAGCTCTCTTTTGCTACCTCTGCAAGACTTCTGAGATCATAATTTTGATGCCTCCAAAAGTTCTCCCTTTAGCTCATCGATGGCCTTCTTATTATAGGATTTGTGAGGCCAACCATTAAGAGAGAATGATGGATCTAAATGAGTAAAAGATTGATCAAGGACCTGAATCATACCAAGGAAGGAGGGTGAGATGAGATTCGAAAAGAATCCCTGTCCCATGAAAATTTACTCAAGATTCAAGATCCTAAAAGCAAGGAATATGGTTATTGAGGAATTTTCGCGCCATCAGGTATGAGTAGAGAGCGGAAATGTTGATATTTCCGTGCCCCTGCAGACATGCAAAGCACGAAAATGTTGTATTTCCGCGCCTTGCGGCACTAGCAGGGCACGGAAATATTGGCAATATGGGCTTGGTGAAGTGGAATTCGACCATTAAAGGTTGGATTTTCCTCTAGGTAAGACTAGGGAGGGGACCAACATGATAAGTATGAGTCTCAACACTTCTTAGGAGGTATGAACATCATGTTATTTATGGTGGTATGGCATGAAATCTCTCAATGGTGTACAGAGTGACAATTTGAGGTAAAACATATGCCCCCTAAAGTGCAAGGTCAGAAGGAATCTGATGGCCAAAACACTTTACCAATAACTCTACAAAGATAGAAAGAAGGGAACTGGAGAGGAGCTGCAAGGAAAAATCAATAACATGTCTAATAAACCTGAGGTGAGCATACCCATGCTCAGAAAAACAAACTCGAAGCATGGTTTCCGACCAATACAACGCAGGTCCATGATAGGACAGATTGAACATATGACTGGAATCATTGCTACTAGACTACAAGCATAGATCCATGATATAATAATGACACAGCCACAACCAATACAAGAGTGGATCTGTTTGACAGTACATCAATGAGGTGACCCACATAATGCCCATGTGGGAACCTACTCAAAACAAATCAGCAACGCAAGTTGGATATGTCAAATAGACTTCAAAAAGTATACAGGGTCTTCTACCTGGTCGTCTTCTACCCCATCCCAAGGTGATACAAATCTAACCATGTGATTACAAAGTATTGAAGTCAAACATGGAATATACCATTTGATTATCGACCAATAATGTAAACCATTAAAAAGTTTGAGGGATATCATCGATGATGATAATGATCCCCAAGGTATCTCTAGTACAACCCAATGAATGTGAATAGGTGTTTTGAGGTCGAACATTCGAGGGGTTATCCGATCAGAGGTCAATAATGGAAACCTATTGTCGAACATGAGGAAACTTTCCATGGAGGCATGTAGATACCAAGGTACTACGAGTGGTTTCTAAACCTATTTCCTGGATAATGAGTTGAATTCAATGGGAATAGACTCGCCAAATGAGGGCCATAATGAACCCCACATTATCAACACAAAATAGACATAGGAAAGTGATGTGAAGTAATGAATCAGATGAGTATGGACTGACACAAGGATATGAAGGCTGACAATATTGCAGAAAGTTGAATCAGGTTAACATTGATCCTTTGAACATATAACGACATGGTACATGGCTTGGCAGTAGGGATTGACAGAGGTAACAACAAAAAGGTGAGATGACACAAGTTGGGAGACTCATTAGATGATGGTGACATGAAAGATGAATCACAATTGTAGGTATTACCCAGATACATACTGAATACCCAAACAATAAGACAAGATACAAACGCATGCCATGTTCAAAGGTGATGACTCACAGGATGCAAAAAAGGTAGACTCGGCTTATTCCCCCAATTTCCCCCATCATGTTTGACAAGTACCCCTTTGCTTTTTAACGAGCACGAGGAGGATAACAGATGCTCCATATCACTCATCGTTAGATGAGTCCAACCTTTCATATTTTATGAACCCAAGGAAGGAGAGTTTCGGTTCCATAAGGATCCTTCGATGTTTAATTTCACGAGTCCAAGGAAGGAAAACTCAACAATTTTTCATGTTTAGGGAGTTTGAAATAATCTAAAGAGGACTCCAAGATATAAATTTTTCGTAAAGTTAGTCCCCAGACCCGAAAAAGTATAAAATAATGTCAGGAAGAACTCTCCTAGTCAAAGGTTGACTAACATGTACCTTTCTCATAAATAGTCTAAACGGTCTAAAAAAGGGATAAACTATCACCGAATAGACGTCATTTCAAATACTTTTACAAGTGTGAAAGAGACAAGTTCACTTGGAAACCTTTTCTTATTTTAAGAGTCTGAAAAGAGCCTAATGAAAAATCCAGGGCTTTTGTTTTCGTGAGTTAATCTCCCTAGTCCGAAGGAAAAGAAAAAATAATACTAGGACGACACTTTCCTCATTGTTTTACGAGCATGAGTTAAGCAGACTAAGCTCGACAATGTTTTACTTACGTTTAACAAGCACGACTCAAGTGTAAAAAGTGCTTGGAATCTCTTTCATATTTCACATCCAGAGCATGAAAGAGAGAAAGTAAGCTCAATAAATAACTCCTCCAGTATGAACAACTTGAAGGAACCTATCAAAACCTAGTAAAAAACCCTAGAAAAATAACATTATAAGATGATAGATATGAAAAGAGGATTTAAACAAAGTCCATTAAGGAGAAAGTAAGTAAAAATAAGTAGTTTCAATATATAAAAAGAGAGTAAAGTGAGAAAATATTCATTATTACTTGTTCATTTTTACCTCAAGGAGAGTTTTACCTTGGTTGGGAGCCAAAATTTCAAATGCAGATATCAGGAGATCCATGGCACCATTCGAGCCATCGTTCGAAGCAAATTATTCCTCACTCTGTTCTTTCATTCAATGCATTAATTTTTTAATTTCATGCTGATTTGTGGGTTTGCAAGGACCCGAGGGAAATAAATTATGCACCAACAAATTTTTGCACCTTCTCTATATTGAGGGACGCTCAATTTTTTGGGATTTTCGTGCTATGGTGTATTCTAGGGTTGCAAAAATTCTCGGTTTTCGCATTATGTGTAACAGCCAGGGCGCGAAAATATACATATTCAAAATTTTCAAAGCTTGCCTCCATCTCATTTAGAAAAAATTGGCTTTGATGCTCTAATCATAGGTTCCCTTGATGATTTTCAAGAGTTTCCAAGAGAGAAGAGCGATAACGATTGAGTGGAAAGAAAGAGAACATGAAGGGGAGGATCGAGATACTCTCAATGATGATAACACTTTGTCCACACTAAGAGAGTGTGGATTGTTGAAATTCTTCAATACAAGATGGATTCGAAAGCAAGGGAAGCTGTTGAATCACATAATAGAGATGTGGGATGCGTATCTACAAGCTTTCCATATAAAGGAGCACATCCTTGAAATAGAGCTTGCGGATATAAATTTTTTGACCGATATCTCCAAAAGAGGGGCATGAGTCAACTTGGTAGGGCATCATAGTACGGAAGAGACTACTGAAGATTATATATCCCAATACTGCAGACAAGGATCGCGTAAGAAAAGCAAGAAACTGCTTATCGCCAATGTGATATACATTTGAGGACGATCTTGTACACTCTTGTTCAAGTGGTAGGAATTGTGGGGGCTCATCATGCTACCAAGGCCCAAATGACTTATGCCTTGGAATGTCTCAAGACAAAGTTGTTCAACTGGTACAAAAGGGTTTTGGTCAATATCAAGGACCAAGTGACCAAATGTAGTAATGAAAGTATCAAGAAATTTGGATATGGGAGTATCATGGTTACCTTCTTCTTAGAGATGGTCCCATTACTACACCCACAGATAGAGAGACCTCGTCATCCTCCATCTGAACCACGGATGGGGAGATGGAGGCACTATGTTGGGTGGCTTGGTGGGCCACAAGTCCTAGCATTTGTGAGAACTTATTTTCCTGGATTGAGGAGCAGATCATGATGATTGAGGACTATCCCTATGCTGGTGTGGACTTTCATGGAAACATTGACTTGGATTTTCCAGAATAGGATGACTAGGACAAGTCAGGTATGTGACCTTAAAACATGTTTTTTGAATTTTTCAAGTTGTATGTATTTTTTTTTTATTGTGGAAAAGATTTAATATATGAATGTGCAATGTTGTAGATCATGGACAAGTGAGACTGGAAGAACATTCACCACTGTGGTGACAAGGAGAAGAGTTCCAAGAAGAAGAACATGAGGCAGGTGGGATCTGCGATGTAGAGAAGAATCTGGAGGGATTGACCATGGGAATTCCTCCAATGAAGATTTCGAAGGTCCCCTATCATCTTCAGAGGCATATCGTGGGTGTGCCAGAGCATATCGGCAGATTGTTCTATTGTGTTGCTAGGGAAGTGATGTGCTATCATGAGCATCGTGCTCCCCGTGACTAGATCTTAGTAGTAGATTTTGTTTAGCATTAACGACATTTACACGATATGTAGGCAATGGTGCCAATTTTGTACGGGATATGATCCTTATTTTTGTCTTTTGATGCATTTTGATACTATATGTGACATGATAAAAACTTTTTACATGATATATACATGGACCTATCTCTATTGGTTATCTATAATGACTTGTATGCTACAATTTTACATTTTTTTCATGATATCATGACTATATATGAGCAATATGCCAATTCAACATGTAGTTAGCTAATGAATCAACTACCATGTTAAATTGCGTTGGTATGTTGATATAGAATGTAATCAAATGGTCTTTCAAGGAGGCGTATCCGTCTATATAAACGAAGTAACATGGGATCACAAACGACATAAATGTGGTTCAGTTGAGATACAATGAGTTGAGAGTCTAGGTAGACTATAAGATGATGGATTTCAAGTGAAGATACTTGAGTCAAAAGATGAATAACTACATGATACTTCACTATGTTGTTTGTTGCGGGACGTAAGCATATTCCACCCGAGGATGTCAACTTCCCAGTATGGGAATACAGTACCCATGCTGCAGAAGCAATATTCTGGGTATGTCGACTAGCATCGTCTACATATCGAAAGTACGCCTACATCTTTGCATAAAAGCACAAGTCCAGATAAACAGTTGTGGACAAGATAGGATCCTGACACGCAAAAAAAAATCAAAATCACACCATAAATACACTATATACAAAGTGTTTTATGCAGGTTGACCCTACACATAAAATATCGTTAGGTAAATCGTATTATGAGGCTCTCCCAAAGGTATGCCATCACAATCAACTAGCTCATAAGATCCCTTCTCTAACACTCATTTGACAATGTAGAGACCGTACCACATGGATTCTAATTTTCCTTTACCGAGTTTATCGTGCATTTGATCATAGGTTAAGACTAGGTCGCCTTCATTATAAATGTGAGGTTGGACAAATTTACCATATTGAACCTTAACGTGCTTTTTATGAGCCTCATCAGTGAGCGCAGCGTCGCAACGAGTTTCATCAAGCTTAGTTAGGTTTATAAATCGTTCTTCCTCGGCGGGGATGTTTGGTAAGAGTTCAACATCCAGTTTGAGGGATGGGATTTCACATTCAATCGGAAGGATCACTTCCAGGCCATAAACCAATTGAAATGTTGTGAAATCGGCTGCAATTTTTACTGAATTCTTGTAGGCCCAAAGAGCTGAAAATAGTGGTAAGTTCCAATTTGATTTTTGGGTTCCCACCATGCGTTGGATCATTTTTTTAAAGAATTTATTGATTTCCTCTACTTGTCCATTTGCCTGGGGGTAATAAGGAGATGATATTTTGTTACAAAAACCCAATTCGGAACTTAGTTCAGCCATCATGTGATTCCTGAAATAGGAACCGTAGTAAGTTACAATGGCTTGAGGGACTCTAAACCTTACAATGATAAGATTGAATATGAAAAGTGTTGTTGTTTTTCTATCTTCTGCATATGTAGGCATAGCTTCATCCCATTTGGTAAAATAGTCAATAGCTACGATGACATAAATATGCCCCCCGGCTGAACCAAACTTACAATGCATGAAATCGATACCCCATTTTGTAAATGGGACAACAAAAATAACACGATGGAGTGGAGATGGATGGGAGCGCTTCTTAGAGTGAAAAATTTGACAGGGAGGGAACTTCTTTACCACTTCAATGCTATATTTGAATATAGAAGGCCAGAAGTAGCCCGCATGCAAAAATTTTTGGGCTATAGCCATCCCAGAAAGGTGACTGCCACAAGCTCTGGAGTGACAATCATTAAGTATGAATTTGGCTTCCTCGATTGTTAACCATCGAAGCAAGATGGAGTCGATACCATGATGGTATAGAGTATCACTAATTATAACTAAGATACTATTTGGCGTGGTGTCGTATGCAATGTCTCTCATCACAATTGATATTGGGCCAAAAGCGTTGGTTCTGGAGATATAAAACAATGTATCCATACCATGGATCATTCGTGCCAATGAGGAACAAAGACTCGCTAGGAAGAGAGTCAATGGGCTCAAATTGGTCATTGACACAGGGAAGTGCGCAGATGAGCTCAGCAAAGACCAAAGATTTTTTGGATTTCGCTTTTGCAAACTCTAAATCAATTTCTTCAAGGACAACAATCGAATGGGAATACTTCCCCCCTATCACTTGACATGTTAGGATATAATACATTGGATTAAAGTTGGAAATAACAATGGTCTTGCAGAGTAAAATATAATGTCTAAATATCTGTACCACAAAAACGGTTTCCAGACCCAGTTTATCCACATGTGAGTAACATGTTTGGGAGTCAATGAGACTCTTAGGAGATAGCAAACTACATGTTCTTGACCACTATTGTCTTCATGTACTAGCACCATTCCAATGGTGGAAGTAGAGGCGGCGAGATATAAAATGTCATGTCGTGTATAATTGAGGGGTTGTAACACAGGAGCACTAGTCAAGGCATTTTTCAGATTATCAAAATAATCTTGAGCTTCATCATCCCAAATGAAGGGAACATCCTTTTTGAGAAGTCTCATATAGCCCCGAGTGATCTCGACAAAGTTACAGACAAAGCGGCGTAAAAATTTTGCATGCCCTTGCAAAATTTGGAGTTCTGGGATACTAGTAGGTTAAGGTAAAGCTAAAATAGTTTCAACCTTCAATGGATCAAGGAGAATGCCATCCTTGGATAATATGAACCCTAACAATCTATCGGCTTCAACACAAAATACGCATTTGTGAGGATTCAAGTGAATGTTCTAGTGGCGGCACCGTAGAAATATGGAACTTAGTTTCTCTGGATAGTCTTCTCACATAGAAGAATGAGCGGGTAATTCATCCAAATATGGTTCCACAACATGCTTGATATCATGAAATGCATAAGACACGGTCCAGTGAAAAGTATCCCACATTCTTGAGGCCAAAAGGTAATTTGGGATATGCAAAGGTTCCCCATGGGCACATGAAAGTGGTCTTATGCTGGTCTATTGCGAGTATCTCAATCTGATTATGGCCAGAGAAGCCATCCATGAATGAAAAGATGACACTCCCGGCACAATTATCGATAATTTGGTCAATGAAGGGGGTTGGGTAGTTGTCCTTAGGACAAGCTTTGTTCAGGTCTCTATAATCAATGCAAACTCTAATCGTTCCCTATTTCTTAGCTACAGGAACGATGTTATACACCTAGTATGTCAATGGGACATGATAGATAAAACTAACATGAAGGAGCTTTTCAACTAATTCCTTAATGGCTGCAGTTTTTCTGGGATGAATGGGTAAGAGTTTTTTTTTAACAGGTCATGCACCGGGATAAACCTTGATTTCATGGACCATGATAGATGGGTGAATTCTTGGAATTTATTCATAGCTCCATGCAAAAACATCGCAGAACTCCTTAAACAAGGCTATATAAAATTCCACCTCATTAAGTGTGCAAGTTTTTCCTTAATGGATGTGTTCCACGATACTAGGTTTCACTGATATGTCTATTGGAAAAGTTTCCATGATGTTATCTAGATTTCCCTCTAAAAGAACGTTGTGAGCGAGGATGGGAATCTGAGATGTTTGGACAAGATCATGTGAAACGGTGGATTTATTGTTGGAATCTACAACGTGGATCGTAGGAAAAGATGATCAATGATGGTGATATTTACATGGAGGTTATTCGATCCTCATGATTTCCATGATAGACTCGTCAAAGATAAAAGTTTGTAAAAGGGAATCAAAAGAGGGCTAGGATGAATCGATCTAAGACAAGAGAGGTTCCACCGGCTGGTGGTCAATAGAATCAATACAATCGAAATCATATTGTATCACATGACATGTTGCTTCATTGAGGTTCAAATTAAGGCATGCAATCACCAATGGTTTTGTACTCAATGAGACTCATTATAACCCAAGAATCATTAGGTTCATGGAATTGAAAGGTACTCGAAGAGATCATGTTTATTGAATAGACTGGGGGTGGAAGATCTGGGAAGACTCCAATGATAGAAGAGTCCTTCAAAAGACCAACACCAATGTCTTCATAATGATGTTGAGATTGTGTCAACAACGGGACATTATTCATGGTGTTGGAATGAATATCTGGGGTGCAAAAATCCAACTGATCAATGGTGACAATTTTCCCTTGGTGAGGAAATTGCACCGAATAAAAAACTGATGATGCTACTGCGGTCATGCCATAAAACTAGTTTCGACAGAGTAAGATATTGTAATCCAGTGGAACATCTACAATTTCTACGTGTATGGATACAGGTTTTCCCACTAATTCCACGGTAAGTGATGGTATGAGCTTGTAAGCTTGGAAACCCAGGCTGTCAAGAGTTTTTAAAGTAGTAGGGGACCGAGTTATCTCTGGAGAGTTAATAGCTCTCCAGCAAGACAAAGACATGATAGAAGTGGAGGAACCTTTGTCCAAAATGGTACGATGGATGTTGTTTCCACAAATCTTGGTATGAATTTCAAAAGCCAGTTGGTGGGAAATGCTTGGCTTAAAATGTTCCAAATTAAACATAATCATGTTGGAATATTCTGGGTCAACAACTCCAAGTGCTAACAACAAGGTTCTACGCTCACTAGGGAAATGATGTAGAACTTCGAGAGTAGACATTGCACAAGGTGCTCGAGCTAAATCCTTGACAATATTGTAATTTTAGGAAGTTCGCTCGCTTGGATTGAATGTCGCTTTTCGAATGATTTCCTTTGGTGGCCACAACACAGTGTCACTTATAGGCCTTTCAATGTGAAGAGAGCCAATAGAGGGAGGAGTGGAGGGAGACTCTTCCATAGGAGATTTATCTTTTGAATTTTGAATAGAGTCATATGTCTTTGTCCTTGTGATAAGTGCATAGTCTTGTTACTAATAATGAGGATGTTGTGGTTTGCATATGTCTCTGGTTGAGTGGGACTGTTTGGAGTGCCCCTTTGTGGAGGGGTGTGTGTGATCATTTGTTGTTATTGGGATGGGAAAGGGTCAGTTAGGAGTGTCATGCGGGAAGAACCTTTCAAAAATTTGTTGACTTCCTCGCGATAAGGGAAGTCTTTTGTATAGTGGTCTTCCTGACAAATAAGGAAGAGGAACGTAGCTTTCCTTTTGGGTTTGTTATCAACATTGGTTTGTTGAGGTTCTGGATTTTCCTGCTGAGAAGAATATTTTTTGGATTTCCCTTTATTGTTCTTCTTTTTCCCTCCAGATTGTTGTGATGAGGATCGAACCGCGTTCACCTTGGAATTCTGAGTAGGAGAAGTAGTGTTTTTGGATGCAACCTAGTTTTGAAGTGGGGGAAAAGTGTTATGTTGTCCACTAGATTTTGTTGCAGGTTGGGCCTTCACGGAACCAACTACGCCATCAACATGAAGTCTGGTAGCCATCCTATATGGATTGTCAGTGGGGAGAGGAGCATGGTGGATCAGTTATATAAAGTTCTGGATTGGGAGTGAACCAAGTCCAGATACTGAGCACGACTAATCACTTTCTCTTCTGTAACATACCCACCCATTGCAGCATCCCTAGCAATAGGTGGTAGTAATGAATTTGTGAACCAATCGACTAATAATTGGTCAGGTATAGGAGCCTTAATCAATCTTCGGCGTCTCCTCCACTCATGAATGTGATCTGAAATGTGAGTAAAGGTCGATTGTCATAGCGAAGTTAATAGGTCCGTGCCAGTTTCGTATCTAATGTGAAGCTGAAATTGCATTGCAAGGGAGTTGAAATATCATAAAGAGTGTTATGGCAGCTCAATATACCATTTAGATGCCATCCCAGTGAGTGTGTGTTGGAAGATCCGTAATCGTATGGAATCATCCATCAGTGAGTTCGAAGAACACCAAATATGGAATGTCATAACGTGAATTTTTGGGTCTTCCCTGGGTTTTGCATTGAATTTTTGGATATCTGATGGTAATTTGGAAAGGATAGGTGGCTAGTGTGGCTCATGCCAAATGGGATCGTTTATCAATATTGACAAATCGGGCAGGTCCAATGTTGCGAGGAAGGGAAGTTGTTTATTCAGTTGTCGGTATGAATAGTATTGGTGGAGTGCCGAAATGCCTGTAGGGACTTGTACTGCAAATTGTGGCATATTATACTCATACATGTTTCTCGTGGGGTACTGTTGGAAGTTTTGTGGGTTAGGGACCATGGGGTTAATCTATTGTTTGTTGGGAATCATAGGATTTACCAATTGATTCGGAATCATATTATACACCAATTGTTGAAAATGTTGCATTGTGCGGTTGAATGGATTAGATACAGGGGGTGGTGGGAATAGACAGTTTCCAATAGAAACATTGAAAGCGATTGATCGTGCAGGTTGGGTGGTCGTACTACTAGTACCAACTTGTGAATATGGATGTGCACGAATTCCAGATGATACAGGTAGCTGAGGGATGTTATAGTTTGTCCCCTGAATAGAAATGTCCCCTACAGAGTGACCAAGAATTTCACTTGGTAGAATAAGTGGGGAAGGTTGAAGGGGAGTTTCTGGTGTTAACTACATAAGTGCTGGAAAAGTGCAGAAATCATTGAGTGATTGGCCCAGAGTCGTGTTCCATAATGATGAAGATGGATAAAAAATGTTTCATGTTTTGAATCATCGGGTGAATCATCATGTTTTCATGTTTTGAATCATCGGGTGAATCATTGTGCAGTTGAATCATCGAGTGAATCAAAACATGATGGATTGGGGGATTCTAGAGTCGTGATGGTTCACCACTTTGGATGTGGATGTCGATGAAAATACTGAGTTCGAATCCATCATTTGTGCGGCCTCATGTCTAAAAATGTTCGTTTCCACGCGTTCATGGAATAGACTAACAAGTTTTGCTTGTATAGATGCCATAATTTCATGGCCCATAGGAAGATCAGGAGATGGCATTCTGAATGTTGTGCTGCTAGAAGATTCAAATTGGTAGCTGGACATAACCAAGTATTAGGAATGATAGGTGGGGTATCCAACTATACTAAAGGTTGGTTAATATTTGCAGCTAATTGAATCATCGTAGAAGGGAAAGGGTCGGATTCCTCAATAATCTCAATGTATCCTTCGGGGTGATCATTTTTTGATGGCATATCCAGAGCTATGCGAGTTTTCAGAGTGATAATAACTTCTGGTGGAACGTCGGCTTGTGGTGGGACACTAATTTTAGGTGCTACATGGGTTTCTAATGTTGCACTAACTTCCGGTGCTACACTAATTTCTAGTGGTGTAGGATTTTTTGACATTGTAGCAACTAGTGGTATCACACTAGTTGATTCTGCCCTCGATGAGCTAGTCTACTAGTTGGGGGTGTGGGGATGCATGAAGGTGGAGGAATACTGGTTCTAGGAACATATGGTTCGAGACTCATCCCTTGTTTTCTTCATGATTTCATTTGATCCGCCATGAATAGGACTAGGTGATTTGGGTGAAGTATCCTTTAAAAAAGAACTCAAAAACCCTCAGGAAACCCAATGTGAAAAAGGGGAGATAGAATAAAAAGAGGCGCATGGGCCAAAATCAAGCTCAAAAAATTTACTATGACCGATGCCACAACAAGCGAGCAATAAAAAAGACGCCAGAAAGCCAACAAGCAACACTAAAAATAAAAATACCCTCTACAAGGTATAAGAGTAAGAAATCCTCCTTTCTAAGATCCAGAGACCTTAGCATATCGTATCCTACGCAAAATGATGAAATCCAAGTCGGACAATATGAAATGAGAGACCAATATAGATGAAGGGATATCCCTATACCGAAAGGGATCCTGGGTAAAAGAGCCCTAGAAGGATGATCACTAGGATACCTTGTTCATGACACGTTTGGGAAGGTTTACTGGAGCTTCTGCCTTTTGGCCCTTGTACAACCAGTATGGAAGCCGAAAAATACAAGGAAGCCAGAAAATACAATGAAGACAATGGATTGGTGTCCTTAGGCGCTAAGTGGAGTGCGGTATTCCAAAAAGTCCATCCAAAACTAGTCCTCGTTGCTTACCCCTTTGAAACGGGAGGCCCCCCAACAAATTGTTGTATAACCGTGTCAACAAATACAAGAGTATTTTAGCACCTTAAGATAAAACAACTATGTCTTAGAAGTAAGATGACAATGGGGAATTATTTGGATTCCTATCCCCGCTGTCCTAACTAACTACACAATTCTTTTTATGTCCTCAAATGGGGTTAATGTGTGTTTAGTTAGGGTGTTAATTTTAAAGGCTTGTTGTCTTACTTAAGGGAAGCAAAAGTGCAACTTGGTGGTGTGTATACCTGACTCAAAGCATGCAAATATGGATGAATCTATTCAAGTCTTTTTCCTTTCCATGAACTTCTAGCTCCAAAGGGAGAGAGTTCTTTTTCATTCCCAAATGTAAGAGACAAAAATGCAACTTTTTGAAAAAGAAAAATACTCACCTTTTGTCTTTTCTTTTCAATTTTATGTGCCAAATCAAAATATGAAGTACTCCTTCACACTTAAACACATCCAAAAACAAGTTTAAAAAACAAACTTTTTTTTTTCTTTTCTACTTCAAATGAGCTTAAAAATGGCAAGTAAATGGAAGAAAGGTTCTTTGATTGAAATTTTTTTTTTAACATTAAGTGGAGAGGGAAAAAAGGGTTTTGAAAAGTTTCCAAGTAAATTTCAAGAATTTAAAAAATGCATAGATTCTTCACAAAGTAATAAATTTCCAATAATCTTCTTTAAGGATGCAAATGAGTGTGCAATAATTTCCTTGATTTAAACAAAATGACTACTTTTGCAATATAAATCCAAAGAATCCAAGTAAAATATCTATCACTTCTTGTCACTTCAACTCAAAAAATACAAACCATGAATGAAAGAATTGAACAAACTAAGAAAAGTTTTAGACCTTTGGATTGGGAGCAGAGGAATTTGTGAGTTATTAGACCAAATTCAAAGGTTAAAGAAGGTTATGAAAATGATAGAGGTGGCTATGACAATCTTCTAATTTTCAACACACTAGTAACTTTTGCAAATCCACTCTACAATCCAAGCAAGGGCTAAAATCCAAACAAAAATGTGGAAATCGGGATGGGATTGCATAGACCTGATCAAGATCATATGGCTAAAATCAATCCAAAAACCAAAGCCAAACACCATTGAAGCAAAAAATGAGTTTCAAAGTGAGCTATAGGGAATTTTCACTCCCTGCAAGACCACGCAGGCACAAAAATATGGGATTTTTGTGCTCTAGACTACTGCGGGGGCATGAAAATTCGGTTATTTTCACTCTGTGGTAGACAAGACGGGTGCAAAAATATGTTGTATGTAGGTAAGGGACAATTTCTGAGATGAAAATTATCAATTTCTGAAGTTTTAAGACTCAGAGAGCCCAACAATGAATATCAGGATGGCAAATAAAGATAAAAAACTGAATAGTTGCAGAGGTACGAGATCAAATCTTAAAGATTTGAAGGAAAATTAAACCTGGGATGTCCCCAGTGGAGTCACCAATTTATATGTTAGAGAATTCATCCTATGGTTAGTTAAACCCTCACATATATTGAACTAAGTTTGCAAATGTCCAATCTAAGACAGAAACAAAACAAATGGTATTTTATTCTACTAGATCTAATACAATGCATTAAGCATAAGAAGAAAAGGAAGCAATGAGACTTTCCTCTAGTTTGTTGGTTTTCTTAGCTCCATCTCCAAGTTTGATTTCCAAATTTTGAACATGTTTGAGCAAAACAAAAGGGCAAGAAACCTCCAAACAATAGATGTATTGATACATACCTAATCTATAACATATCATGCATCCAAATGATAAGAGACAATATATGGGAGAATAAGCCAAGTTATCATTAAGAAATATAGAGAAGATAATTATAATGTTATACCGTGATGTCCAAGATGATAGCACCTCCTTCCAAGCTCTCCGTTTCTACCTCTGCAAGATTTCTGAGATCATAAGTTTGATGCCTCCAAAAGTTCCCCCTTTAGCTCATGGATGGACTTATTCGTATAGGATTTGGGAGGCCAACCACTAAGAGAGAATGATGGATCTATATGAGTCAAATATGGAACAAGGAGCTTAATAATACCAAGGAAGGAGGGTGAGAAGATATCTGAGAGGAATCCCTATCCCATGAAAATATCCTCAAGGTTCAAGATCCTAAAACCAAGGAGTATGGCTATTGAGGAATTTTCGTGCCCTTGGGTTTGAGTAGAGCACAAAAATGTTGATATTTTTGCGCCCCTACATGTATGTAGAGCACGAAAATCAGGGTATTTTTTAAGGATTCTAATATTATACTTAAGTATAGTATCCTAGGCAATTATTTTGGATTGAAAAAACCATGTATATAGATAGGTAGGTGAATATTAAATTTGAAACATACAATTTACTGCTAAAATGTGTAAATTTTAGCGAATATTATGATAACAAAACATGTTTTATGTAAATATAGGCAATATTAGAGACTAAAAATGACCAAATCGCTAATTTATTTTTTGAAACAAAAACCCAAAAATAGCCAATTGGCGAAATTTCGCCCCTAAAAATTACCCTGGCGAAAATGTTGTATTTTCACTACTTGCACCACTAGTAGGGCATGAAAATATTGGCAAGATGGGCTTGGTGAAGTGTCATTCGACCATTAAATCTTGGGTTTTCCTCCAAGTAAGACTAGGGAGGGGACCAACATGATAATAATGGGTCTCAACACTTATTAGGAGGTATGAACATCATGTTCTTAATGGTGGTATGGCATGAAAGCTCTCAATGGTGTACGGAGTGACAAATTGAGGTAAAATAATCAACCTATAGGATGGTGCATTCAGAATAATTTTCTCTCTCTCATTTAGGAAATGGCGGTCATTTTCCCAAAGCCACTTGAGCCAGCTTTTCAGTACTTAGCCATTTTTTCCAAAGAGGAGCATTTTCTGGCAGGGTGCAAAACAGGTTGATTGGTTGTTTTTCCAAGCCATTAGCTTATTTTCCATAGAATTTTTATCAAGAATGAGTCAATGGTAAAGTGCATAAATCATCCACCTAAAACCTTATGTTGCTAAAATAATTTAATCCCTAACTGGTGAGAAACGGTGGGCATTTTCCTAAATCCATTTAGATCAGTTTTAGGTTCAAAAATTGCTTAGTGGTTTTTTTGGCAGGCCAATAAATTCTTGACGAGAGACTTTTTTCCAAGACTGAGACTATATTTAGGTGCATTGGTCATGCACGTACAGGATGGTGCCTTCAGAATAATTCTCTATCTCTCTCTCTGAGAAAATTGCGGTCAGTTTCCCAAAGCCACTTGAGCCAGTTTTTCAGTACTTAGCCATTTTTGCTAATGGTGATTATTTTCTGGCAGGGTGCAAACCAAGTTGATTGGTTGTTTTGGTAGGCCATTATCTTCTTTTCCATATAATTTTTATCAAGAATGAGTCGATGGTCAAGTGCATAAATCATCCACCTAAAATCTTATGTTGTCAGAATAGTTTTCTCCCTCACTAGTGAGAAATGGTGGGCTTTTTCCTAAAGTCATTTAGGCCAGTTTTAGGTGCAAAACGGGATGAGTGGTTGTTTTGGAAAGAAAATATACTCTTTACCATAGCCTATTTTCCAAGACTAAGACTATATTCAGGTGCATTGGTCATTTTCCCAAAGCCACTTGAGCCAACTTTTCAGTACTTAGCCATTTTTTCCAAAGGGGAGCATTTTCTCGCGGGCTGCAAAATAGGTTGATTGGTTGTTTTGATGGGCCATTATCTTCTTTTCCATATACTTTTTTATCAATAATGAGTCAATGGTCAAGTGCATAAATCATCCACCTGAAATCTTATGTTGTGAGAATAATTTAATCCCTCACTAGTGAGAAATGGCGGGCATTTTCCTAAGGCCATTTAGGCCAGTTTTAGGTGCAAAATGGATGAGTGGTTGTTTTGGCAGGCCAATATATTCTTGACCATATCCTGTTTTCTAAGACTGATGTTATATTCAGGTGCGTTGGTCATCCACCTATAGTATTGTGCCTTCAGAATTATTATCTCTCTCTCATTGAGGAAATGGAGGTCATTTCGCCAAACCCACTTGAGCCAAATTTTCAGTACTTAGCCATTTTTGCCGATGGCGAGCATTTTATGGTAGGGTGCAAAAAAGGTCGATTAGTTGTTTCGGTAGGTCATTATATTCTTTGCCAGAGAATTTTTATCAATAATAATTTGATGTTCAAGTGTATAAATCATCCACCTCAAATCTTATGTTGTTAGAATAATTTAATCCCTCACTGGTGAGAAATGGTGGGTATTTTCCTAAAGCCATTTAGGCCAGTTTTAGGTGCAAAAAAGGATCAGTGGCTGTTTTGGTAGGCCAATATATTCATGACCATAAAATTATTTCCAATACTGAGACTATATTCAGGTGCATTAGTCATCTACCTACAGGATGGTGCCCTCAAAATAATTTTCTCTCTCTATGAGAAAATGGCGATCATTTTCCCAAAGCCACTTGAACCCATTTTTCAATACTTAGCCATTTTTGCCAATGGCGAGCATTTTCTTGAATGGTGCAAAATAGGTTGATTGGCTTTTTTGGCAGGTCATTGTCTTCTTGGCCATAGACTTTTCATCGAGAATAAGTCAATGGTCAAGTGTGTAAATCCTCCACCTGAAAGATTATATTGTTAGAATAATTTAATTCGTCACTGATGAGAATGTTGATGTATATGTAACTTCGGAATGTATTTCATCTATGTATTTCATTTATATTTATTGTACCCTTATTAGAGATGTGTTATTCCTCTATAAGGAAGTGTTTTCATGTGGATTGACAAGTGTCGCAAGTGTGTGTACTTACCGATGGGTTATTATACCACCATGTGTAGGGTCGGCCCTGAAATATATATTATATTGTAGATGTATCTAGATAGAAAAATCGGCCCCATAGTGTAACTGGGCAAACGGGTTAGTATAAATAGAGATCGGAAGATCTCTATTTGGATCATTCGGAAAGACACACTTCTCTCACTCAGAAAGTGGCGCACTAGTGAGGAGGAGGATCATCTGCTACTAGGAGACTATCTCATGTGTATTTTGGTTGTACTTTGGTTGAGCCATTTCTCTCTCTATCTCTGAGGAAGTTGTGGGGTTTTTCACCTTAGGGTTTTCCCCACGGAAACTCTGTGTCTCTTGTCTCTCATGCTTTTGATTCTTGTGATGCTTGTGATGCTTATTGTGATTGTTATGCATTGAAATACTGTATATGTTATTCTCTCAGTAAAGATCCAAGAGTATTGTGAATTAATGCTCAAAATTTAACATGGTATCAAAGCTAACCTGAGAAGAAGACATTTTGCAGTGACAGAAACTTGAGTTTCTTGTTTATTGGGTTTCTCTCCACAGATTTTGGAAAAGCAGTATAGTAGATTGACTCTACTCATCAAGGAGAATCTATTTGTCCAATCAGAATTCAATTCTGAGCATTTTTAGATTTGGCCCTAAAAATTAGGGTTTCCACAAAAATAGGAATTTCTGGAATCTGAAGACATAGCTAGAAGCTCCTTGCAAAAATCGAAGTTTAGAGCTTTGGATCGAGATTTTTGGCTAGGTAGATCTCCAGGAAACTCAAACCCTAATTCAGGGCTCTCCCTAATGAACCCGGGAGGACAAAAAGGAAAATTTGAAGGGTAAAGCTTTGCTGATCTCAAATTTTGAATGCACCAAGATGATCAGGTCATCAAGGCGCATCTTTCTATCCTTTCAAAAAGTTGAAATTCACATTTTGAATTTTTAGGGTTTTTTCGACAAACCCTAATCCGGGACCAGATCCAGTTTTCAGCATTTCAAGTGGTAAGACCTAAATCTTTTCTATTACCATTTGAAGTAATATTTAAGATGTCTCACCACACCAAGCTTGAGGATAAGCTTGAAGGGGTTGATAAATTCCGAGCTTGGAAGTATAGGATTGGGTTAATCTTGCAAGAGAATGAGTTGGACTCATATATAAAAGAAGACATCCCTATCCCAGAGGATGAAGAGGCCAAGGTATTGCATAAGAAGAACTTGGTCAAGGCAAAGAGAATCATTGTTGATTCTATCAAATACCATCTCATACCCCATGTGTCTTCTCTAAAGACACCCAAGGAGATGTTTGACTCTTTGACCAAGCTATTTGAAGGGAAGAACATAAATCGGAAGATGACTCTGCGGAATCAATTGAAAGGGGTCAAGATGTTGAATGGAGAAACCATTCGATCTTACTTCTCCAAGGTCTCTCAAATCAAGGAGAAACTTGAATCTGTTGATGAAGTAGTGGACAATGGTGAAGTTGTTATGACCACTTTGAATGGCCTACCTAGGTCATGGCTCCTTTATTCAAGGAAACTGTGCAAGAAAGAAATTGATCTCTTTCAGTAAACTATGGGATGAATGCTCTCAAGAAGAAGCTAGATTTGTAGCTCGTGAGGAAAAGATTGGAGGTGAAGATCAAGCTCTCACAACTCACACCAAAAGAAGCAAGCCCAAGAAGGATCACTCTCGCTACAAAAGATCGTTTCAAAAGAATAAGAAGGATCTAAGATGCTTCACATGCAATGAGAAGGGTCACTTTGCTTCAGATTGTCCCAAGAACAAAAGGGATAATAGCAACAACTCTAGCAAGAAGAAGAAGGGCAGCAAAAGAAAGTTCCATGCTCATGCTGCTGAGGATGATGAACCTCCAAAGAAGAAGGCTAGGGAAGAAAGTGATGATAGTGATGATGACTCATAAAGTGAAGAAGAGTATGTTCTAATCTCTGCTCTCACAGTTACTATCTCCCATGGTTGTAATGATTGGTTGATTGATAGTGGGGCTTCCAAACACATGACTTGGTTTAAGGAATATTTTGTGAATCTATATGAACATGAATCACCCCATAAGGCGAAACTTGGGGATGATTATCAATACCCAATCAAAGGAAGTGGTGAAGCCTCCTACAACCTAGATTCTAAAAAATCTTTGAAGATCAAAGAAGTCCTTTATGTACTTGGGCTCAAGAAGAATTTACTCTCCATCTCTGCATTGGATGCAAAAGGTATGAGAGTTGCATTTGTGGATGGCCAAGTCCTTATGTGGCCAAAGGGAAAGACCATAGATGATGCAGTAGTGATTGGAGAACAAGAGGGAGGTTTGTATAAATTGAAGGGACAACCTAAACATGCCATGGTTCATGAATCCATGGAGCGAAGTGAACTTTGGCATAGAAGACTTGCTCATATGCACTATAGGGCACTTCCAATTGAAAGAAAGGATGTAGAGGGTCCTTTTGATATCAAGACCAAACATGAAGGTTTTTGCAAAGGATTTGCAAAAGGTAAGATCATTAAGAAGGCTTTCCCAAGAAGTGAAAGCAAGGCAAAAGATATCCTGGGAATCATCCACTCAGATGTATGTGGTCCTATGTCATCTAGTTCTCTTAGTGGGTATGTTTACTATGTCTCATTTATTGATGACTTCTCCAAGAAGACTTGGGTATACTTCTTGAACAAGAAAGATGAGGTGTTTGATAAGTTCAAGGAATTCAAAACCTTGGTGGAGAATCAAACTAACAAGAAGATCAAAACATTCAGATCCGACAATGGTGGAGAATTCATCTCAGGTGACTTCAAGAAGCTTTGTAGTGATTCAGGGATTAAGAGGGAGTTGCCTGCTCCTTATAATCCTCAACAGAATGGAGTTGCAGAAAGGAAAAACAGAACAATCATGGAAGTAGCAAAGGCAATGCTGCATGACCAGGATCTACCTATGCACCTATGGGCAGAAGCAACTATGAATACTGTATATGTGCAGAACAGAACACCACACAAGATATTGGACAACAAGACACCGGAAGAGGTCTTTTCTGGAAAGAAACCTGAAGTCAGCCATCTCAAAATATTTTGTTGTCAAGTATACACTCATGTCCCAAAGGAAAAGAGGACCAAACTAGATCCTTCAGGAAAGAAGGGTATCTTCGTGGGTTACAGTGAAAGCTCGAAGGCTTACAGAATATACTTTCCAGGGTTCAAGAAGATTGATGTCAGTAGGGATGTAACATTTGATGAAAACTCAGCATTCATCAAATCAAGGAAGGCACCTATCAAAGTTTATGAAGAACCTAAGGAAACTAGATTTCAAGACACTACCATGACAGAAGCAATTCCAGAAGTTGTTCGTGAGTTTGAAGATCCGCAAGAACCTGTAGATCCACCCCGTGAGGATAACCCTCACAAGAGGAAACCTACATGGGCTAGAGAGCTCATTCAGGATGCAGAAAAATTTGGCATTCTAGAAGAAGAACACAGAGCAAAGAAGAGAACTATATCTCATACCAACTATGTTGCTTTACTCCGTGACATTATGAACAAAGAACCTTCCAGTTATGAAGAAGCAGCGGAAAATAAAGAATGGAAGGATACCATGGTTGAGGAATACCAATCAATAATGAAGAATTATGTTTGGGATGTTGTCCCAAGACCTAAAGAGAAGTCTGTTGTGACTTCCAAATGGATCTACAAAATCAAGCATGCTGCAGATGGCAGTGTAGAGAAATACAAGGCGAGATTCGTAGCTCATGGCTTATCTCAGAAAGAGGGAATATATTATGAAGAAACTTTTGCACCTCTAGCTAGGTATACTTCCATCAGAACAGTACTTGCCCTGGCTACAACAATGAAATGAAAAATACACCAGATGGATGTCAAGACTACTTTCTTGAATGGTGTAGTTGAAGAGGAAGTATATGTGGAGCAGCCACTTGGTTTTGAAATACATGACAGAGAATCATATGTGTGTAGATTGAAGAAAGTCTTGTATGGCTTGAAACAAGCTCCTAGAACTTGGTATGGTAGGATGGACAGTTTCCTATATAGTTTGGGCTTTACCAAGAGTAAAGCAGATTCCAACCTTTACTACAAGGTTGAGGAAGGGAATCCTGTGATTCTACTCTTGTATGCGGATGACCTATTTGTAATAGGAGATGACAGATTGATTACAGATACAAAGAGAAATCTTGCTGCTAAGTTCGATATGAAAGATTTGGGAATGATGCACTATTTCCTAGGTATGGAGGTGTGGCAGAGTGCAGGTGGGATTTTCTTTGGTTAAGGGAAGTACACAGTAGATATCCTGAAGAGATTCGAGATGATGGATTGCAAGGCCATGGCCACACCTATGGCATCGAATCTGAAGCTTCTATGTGATGCTTCATCTGAGCCGATTGATGTCTCTATGTATCGTCAGATGATTGGGTCATTGATGTACTTGACGAACACGAGACCAGACATTTGCTTTGCTGTGAACACATTGAGTCAGTTCCTGACAGATTCAAGGAGTGTTCACCTGGTTGCTGTAAAGCATGTTCTGAGGTACCTAAAGGGTACAATGGATTATGGGCTCAAGTATGAAGCGAATCAAAAGTTTAACCTGCAGGGTTATGTTGATTCAGATTGGGCTGGCAGTGCTACAGATAGGAAGAGCACTTCTGGGTGTTGCTTCAGTATGGGATCATGTGTGATCTCTTGGTTTAGCAGGAAGCAGTCCTGTGTAGCACTAAATACAGCTGAGGCAGAGTATGTTGTATCCTGTTCAGCTAGTTGTGAAACAGTATGGCTACAGAAACTACTGTCTAAGTTATTTGATCTCCCATTGGATGCTACTGGTATCTTCTGCGATAACCAGAGTTGTGTGAAGTTGTCCGAGAACCCAGTGTTTCGTACAGGTCGAAACACATAGAGATCAAATATCACTATATCATGGATATGGTGCAGAGAGGAGCTGTGAAGCTCCTGTACGTTGCAACGGACGAGCAGATTGCAGATGTGTTAACGAATCCACTAGCTAGGGTGAAGTTCGAGTACTTCAGGGAGAGGCTTAGCATTCTTCAGATTGATGACACTTTGAGGAAGAAGTGATGGACACATTTGCTGAAGCCATTCCAAGCATGTTGGAAGGAGGATCCTTCCCATGGTTGTGGATGTAAGCGCTAGATGATGAGCATCAGGATGATGTTCTGGTTTCTGCTTTGTATGATCAGTTGGATCATTTATATATGTATATATGGATCATGTTGGATGCTGGATATGATCAGTTGGATCATGTATATGTATATGTATGTATGCATCATGTTGGATGCTGGATATGATCAGTTGGATCATTTATATGTATATGTATGTACGCATCATGTTGGATGCTGGATATGATCAGTAGGATCATTTGTATGTATTTTGTATATGCATCATGTTGGATGCTTGGACCATGTATCTGTATATGTATCAGGTGGATACATTGTATGATCAGGTGGATCATGTATGGTGATATGTATCATGTATTTGTATTTGTATCAGGTGGATCATGTATGATGATATGTATCAGGTAGATACTTGGTATGCATTAGGTAGATGCATTGTATGATCAGGATGATCATGGATGACGAGCTTCAGGATGTTGCTCCAGATGACATGCAACAAGATGTTGCAGTGATGATGATCAGGATGATCATGTGTACATCAGGATGATGTATAGTGAGTGTCAGGTTGATACTCTATGGTCGTGGATCAGGTTGTGCAAATGAGCGTATAATTTGGCCCTGGGAGATTTGCAGATAGTCTTTCTAGGTTTTGCCTATGGCATGTAATCTGGCCCTGGGATATTTGGAAAATGCTCTTTCGAGGTTTTTCTCTGGGAGGACATATAATTTGGCCCTGGGAGATTTGCAGATAGTCTTTCGAGGTTTTTCCTAGGGCATATAATCTAGCCCTGGGATATCTGGTAGATGCTCTTTCGAGGTTTTGTCCTATGGCATATAATATGTCCCTCGGAGATCCGATAGGTTGGGATGCATGCCTGTAATAAGTCATGGGATTCTCTTGCGAGGTTTTTCCATGACCACATATAATTTGTCGCTAGGAGATCCTATAGGTAGAGCTGTGTGCTCATAACAACTTGGGATGCTCTTGCGAGGTTTTGTGGTGACCACATATAATCTGTCCCTGGGAGATCCTATAGGTAGAGTTGTGTGCTCGTAACAGCCTGGGATGCTCTTGCGAGGTTTTGTGGTAAGGTCACATATAATATGGCCCTAGGAGATCCTATAGGTAGATTCGTGTGCTCATAACACCCTGGGATGCTCTTTTGAGGTTTTGTGACGCACGTAATAAGTCCTGAGGACTCCACAGTATGGCCAGTGATGACGAAGACCTACAGGTGGTGGGCCTACATCCAGTATGAAAAAGGACTGGCTCTGTAGAACTTCCTATGACGAGTAGAGTCAGAGATTGGTTGAGATAGCAGCAACAATGATGATGATGATGACAATGCATTGATGACGATGATCCCAAGAAGAAGACTTGTCTAGCATATCTGTGTCAAGAAAAACCTTCCTAGTTGAGAGGGAGTGCTGATGTATATGTAACTTTGGAATGTATTTCATATATATTTATTGTACCCTTATTAGAGATGTGTTATTCCTCTATAAGGAAGTGTCGTCATGTGGATTGACAAGTGTTGTAAGTGTGTGTACTTGCCGATGGGTTATTAGACCACCATGTGTGGGGTCGGCCCTAAAATATATATTATATTTTGGATGTATCTAGATAGACAATTCGGCCCCATAGTGTAACTGGGCAAACAGGTTAGTATAAATAGAGATCGGGAGATCTCTATTTGGATCATTCGGAAAGACACACTTCTCTCACTCAGAAAGTGGTTCACTAGTGAGGAGGCGGATCATCTGCTACTAGGAGACTATCTCAAGTGTATTTTGGTTGTACTTTTGTTGAGCCATTGCTCTCTCTATCTCTGAGGAATTTGTGGGGTTTTTCACCTTAGGGTTTTCCCCACGGAAACTCTGTGTCTCTTATCTCTCATGCTTTTGATTCTTGTGATGCTTGTCATGCTTATTGTGATTGTTATGCATTGATATAATTTATATGTTACTCTCTCAATAAATATCCAAGAGTATTGTGAATTAATGCTGAAAGTTTAACAGAGAAATTGTGGGAATTTTCCTAAGGCCATTTAGGCTAGTTTTAGGTGCAAAAAAGGTTGAGTGGCTATTTTGGCAGGACAATATATTCTTAACCAGAGACTCTTTTCCAAGATCGAGACTATATCCAGGTGCATTAGTCATCCACCTACTGGATGGTTCCTTCATAATAAATTTCTCTCTTTGTGAGAAAATGGCGGTCGTTTTCCCATAGCCACTTGAGCAAGTTTTGCAGTACTTTTCCATTTTGGCCAATGGCGAGCATTTTCTGGAAAGGTGCAAAACAGGTTGATTAGTTGTTTTGGCAGGCCATTATCTTCTTGGCCATAGAATTTTTATGAAGAATGAGTCAATGGTCAAGTGCGTAAATACTCCTCCTGAAATCTTATGTTGTCAAAATAATTTAATCCCTCCATGTTGAGAAATGGTGGGCATTTTCCTAAGGCCATTTAGGCCAGTTTTAGGTGCAAAAAAGGCCGAGTGGCTATTTTGGCAAGCCAATATATTCTTGACCATAATTTTTTTTCCAAAACTAATCATATATTCAGGTGCATTAGTCATCCACCTACATGATGGTTCCCTTAGAATAATTTTCTCTCTCATTGAGGAAATGACGGTCATTTTCCCATAGCCACTTAAACCATTTTTTTGGTACTTAGCCATTGTTGTCAATGACAATAACTCAACCAAATTTCCTGGTATTTGCAAATATGAAATGAAAATATGAAAATGTAAAAAAAAAGAGAATAATAAAACTCACATATTCCAATTTGAATTACTCAAGCAAGCCAAAAATTGAACCCTATGTGTGAATTTTGGTGAACTAGGGCACATTTTTAGTATTTTTACACAATAGCAATTTTTAGGATAAAATTGAAAATATTGAATAGTGGGGTAGTGGTGACTGTTAAGACACATCATGTTCAACTTGTATCATTCAAATTGACTATGTAACGTTCTTACTAGCGCATGAAGAATGTTTTTATTTTTGTGTTAGATTAAATAATCTGAATTTATTCCTTGGATTAAAAAACATAAAAAACTACTCATTTTTCCTCAGAAAGAATCATATTATATTTCAAGCAGAAATGTAATACATTCTTCAACAATCTGTAAATTGGCCGATCAAAAGACCCCAAGCTTCTTCAGTAGACTTAAAGTCCAAAATGATCAACAGATTTAATTCTGGAGCAACTATTATAGAACTAGAGTGCATGTACATATAATTTGCACTTCATGTAACTGTCATAAATACATATTATGTACATAAATATATAATAAGAAGGGAGAAAAACTATTTAGACCATTCCAGAGTTAATTTTATATGGTTTTCCCCACAAAGATGAAGAAAATTATACTTTTGTAAGGTTTTTGTTTTTGGAAAGTTCTACTCTATGTTTTTTGTAAGTGTAGATCCTCACAAGGCATGTTTGATGATTATATAAGACTGAAATAAGTATCTTTTAGGATAGAAAAAGACAGTACATAACCATCTTCTCAATAAACCACAGGATACAAAATGTATATCATCATTTCAAACATTCAAATTTCGTATATAAAGAAAAATTTCATGGAAAAGAAAAACCATTTATAACATAATAGTAAAATACCGAAAACAATTTAATGCAAGAATAAATAATTCATATATACTAAATAATATAATTCACCATACATATTACACCAAACAGTATAAAAATTTATTAATGAAAGGAAAAATGTTTACAAATCCAAATGGGGTACACCAGTCCTCATCCCTAATCCATAACACAGATGGACATGATCCCATTGGTGTGAATCCCATGAAAAGTGTACTTGTACACGAGGTTGTAGGCTATTATACAAATAGGGAAATCTAAATTTTGGTCCCACTCTCCATTTACCAAGAGGATGAGTTTGATCACTTGAGCCTGAAGTTGGATGATATCTATCAAGAAAGGTTGGCCATGTATAGAAAACTTCCTCTATAATAATCTCATAGCCTTCTATACTGAACTCTAGTGAACTATTCTTCTTTACAATCCCAGGAGGTACACAATTCATTGCAATTAGTTTAAAAGTAACCATGAAACTTTCATCTGAACAAGGAATTTCCACATAATATTTACTGCGTATAATGCTTCGAGACCTTATGTGATTGAAAACTTTGTAGGAAAGAAGATGAATATTGTGATGATGTACTCGATTAGGCTGCAATACTCCGATATATGATGGAAATGCATTGTGTGTTCCATATTCTGTAGAGGCAGCTAATCTAGCAGTCACAAATTCATTGTCACCTTTTGTTTCAAGAAGTTAAAAAGTGGTATGCTTATCATCATTTGTACCAATAAAATGACCAAAAAAAGATTCTCCTTTTCGACTGCTAGTACCCCACCTTTTAATAGAGCTCACAGTAAAGAAACATCAACAATGCCTACAACACAACATAATATAACATTAGATACTATAAATAAATTTTTCATATATGAGTTGAAGAATATATATTAAAAGATACACATGTATACTCACCATTAATATTTCAGTTGGTATCAACAGAGCTTGTTTTGTGTAAAAAAACTCATGTCAATGCAAATTCACACCTTCAGGAATATAGTGGCCTCTATCAAAAACATCTACACAATTTTAAAATATTCTTACCCAACAAAATGTTCCACCAGTTGAAACATCTACAAAACAATCCAACACTTATACAGGATATGGAATTTTCAATGACTCATCTTCAGACATTCCAGGAAAGTTTTCATAATAAATACGGACATACATGCCTACCATTATGGTAAAATCAAATGGATTTGTGTTGCTCACCAATAGCCCATCAGTTTGAATGAATTTATTTCTACTAATCTTCACAAAAAGACCATTTTGAGTCAGTAGGGGAGTCACATATGAACAAGATCCCATATTAAACCCTCGCTTGATGACTACAATGGACTATTTTTTATGATTTTCATCTGGACCACTTGAAGATAATTGTGATTTTATTTCAGAAAGTGAAGGATGTTTCAACATAATCTTTCCACTTTCATATGCATACACCATTTGAACAGGAAGAACATCATCCATAGTATGTGTCCACGTGTCATTGGTACTAACAGTGTAAAGAATTGGATCATCACCACAAGGATCCAACATTGTCAACTCTACATTTCTTGTATGTGACTCATCTATACTTTGTAGATAATGATTTCTTATGAACCATTTTCTCCTTTAAGAACAACAACTGTATCGAAGTTTGGAGCCTTTTCCTTAACATACTGTAGATTTGAACGGCATCGGAGTTGATAAGGTATATCCCTATTATTAGGTTGGTTCTCAACATCGTTACCGTTGGATACATCATCGCTACTCCAACAATCAAGTTTTGCAAGTCTATATAAAATCCGTGACTTTTCTCCCTGTGTAGACAATTGTTGCTTCATTTTTCGTCTCTTTTCTCGTTCAACTTCCTCTTCAACAAGTAGTCAAAAATTTTCTTCCACAACAGATGGAGGAAATGACTTCCATTCTTTATTTGGCAATGGATCAGGGTTTATATCGAACATGATCAAATTTATAAGAAGTAAAATTCTGCAATCACGACAGGAAGACAAAATGGCCTACACGGTTTACACATGATCTCTTAATTGGAAAGCAAGAGTGAAAAAATGGAGTATTTATAAAGGTGTAATATAAATACTACATAAATTCTAACCTTGGGTAAAAACCTTCGATTTATTTTCTCCTTCCAACCAATATTTTAGATTTGCATCCAAATGGTCCAAAGTGATGTCTACATCAAATAATAAAGGGTAAAATTTATTACTCTACATATACAGTATCCGATAAATAATTTTATAGATTACTTAAATACAAAAATTGCAGGGTAAGAATGTATTTTTTTTAAGCACAAAAAACTGGAAAAAAAAAATTCTTACTAGTCGTATCACTACACCATTGATTTTTATCAGTGTATTTCAATGCATTGGTTTGATCAGAGAGTTGATGGGTTGAATCAGTTAGCCCATAAGAAGTCCATCACTACACCAGTCGATTAACAGAAAAAGTAAAAAAAAACTATTGTCGGTCGGTCAATAAACCATCAATTGTTTCATCATATTTCAATGCAATCAATTTTGGTTTGATCACAGTCCCGTTAATGGGTTCATATATTTTGTTCAAGTAGGGTAAGAATGTAAAAAACATTAAGCACAAAAAAACTAAAAAAAGAAACTTACCACTCGTATCATCACACCATCGATTTTGCTTAGAGGATATCAATGCCGTACAATTTGGTTTGATCAGAGAGTTGTGCATTGACGATTCGAGCAGGGTTAGATCTAAAATAAGACATGAGTTCGAATATTTTGTTCAAGGTAATATATAAAATAAAATATGTAATTTTTTTAACCAATAGAGGGTTCCTCTGCAATGCATATTTGTTAAGCAATAGAATGTTCCTCTTTACTTACAATTAGCTCTGAAACAAAAAAACATCTTTGAAAATATACAACCTAGGGAACATAAAACTCGAAAAAAAATATTATTACCAATCGATCACGATAGCATCAATTTTGTTCAGAGGATTTCAACATGATCCGATTTGGTTTGATCATAGACCTAGTGTGTTAACATGCTCGCAGAGTTTGTTCAAGTAGTGTAGATTCAATACAGACACAGATTTGGTTTCAAAACATATTTTGGGTTTGGGTAAACATAATATTTTGGGGCAAATCGAAAAACATGAAATTGGAGGGATTTTTTCTTCGATACCTGCTTTCAAAAATTTTGAATTAACCCCACATCGTATCATGTGCCAAAATCCACATTGTTTCTTGTGCAACCGGAAACAATTTCAGGGGAAATAGGGGTTTGAATAAATACTTAATTAGTGATGTTAATTAACTGTTAATTAATTTATTTAATCCATTTCTTATTTAGGATACATTTTGGGTTTGGTAATATCATATGGTATTAGAACCTTTATTGTGGGGCTTGACCCTGGGTCACGCTACCCATTTTTCTACTTCATATTGATTTATGTGTTCTATGTTTATGTTTAAATGTTAATTCGATTGCATAAGCCTCCACAGACACAAGTTTGGGCTCGATCTAACCTAACTCTGTATATTTAATTATTTAATGTAATATGATGAATCCTGAGCTCGGTCTTGAGCGATTTTAAATTATGGAATGTATAGACCATAGCTTGTATTATGAGTTTTGTTTACCCATGTTTACCTTCATGCCGTAAGTCTCAATCCAAAAATTGTTTATATCAAACAATTGGCTAAGGATGAAGCCTATGAGGCTCGATCCCGACTTTCAAGCACTCTTGTGGTGCATAAAAAGTAGTTGAGGCCTTTTTTCGAGGGTTCGAACCTTGCAAAATTTGATGGTTATATGATATGCGATGTGTGTTAATGGATTTGTATTGGGCATCGACCCTATTCTTTTGTGATGGTTATACTAAATGGTAATTCTTGTTAACATTATTATGTTGGTTTATTACCATGTTGTCCAATGTTTTCATACTTGTGTTAACATTATTATGTTGGTTTATTATTAAATTTATCATTTGTATAATATTAACATATGATCTAGTTAAGGGAGTTATCCATGTATTCTCTCAAATATTCTTTGATCATATGCATAATGAGAGGTTTCACTCTAGGGTTGTAGTTTCCCTATGATAATCCCATAATTATTATATTATAGTATTGTGCTTTTTTTGGTTGTTTTTTACTAATTTTTAACATCAATATTAACATAGGATTAAATTGGAATGATAATATCAGAGAACATTTAAATTGCATATGCATATTTAATTACCTAACTAAATAAACACTAGCTTGACAAGAAAATAATTAATTCAGAACATAACTAGATAAACATTATTTTAGCTATAATTGATTAATCTAGAACAACATTAGATAAACATTATTCCAACAAGAATTCATTAACCTAGAACAATTAGGAAAATAAGGACTATAATGTATGAAACACATTAAATAAATTAGGTATGATCTTAAGGAATTTTAAATAAAACATCTATAATTACTCCTGCATAATTCTCATGTTAGATAAACTCAGTATACAAATATTCTCAACCAGAACTAGTTTAAATAATAAATAAAATCTTATTATATACAAATAAACAATTTAATCATTAATGACTAGATCATAAATCCATAACAGTCTTGCTAAATTCAACACTAATTCTAAGGTAAAACAATAAATAAACAGAGATAGAATACTTATCATCCTTTAATCTTCCAACATTTTGGGGAACTTCCACGTTCCTCCTAACCTTATACCTTGAACAGGTCCTTCTTCATTCCACGGGTCACCCCTGAGCTAGACCAATCATACTAGAGAAGAGAGATTTAGGGTATTGTTATCTATCTTTTTTACTAACTGCATAGTAGCCACAAGGTTTTTTACCAACTCTATGTAGAATCCTATAATTTTCATCCCCTTACACAGTCCATCTTGGACTAGCCATATACTTATTCACGGAAAACTGAGCGCTCACGGATCTACAACTGAACCCTCTAGTGTACTAGGGACCATTAGCCCTATAATTTCCACTCTCTTCCATTTTATTATTTTTTGGGGAGAAAAGATCCTATTCTTTTTCTACTAGCTTCTTTCTCTATATTTAGGAAAACACTCTTTTGTTTGCTTTTCTTCCTTTCTTTTTATTTTCTTTCCATAAAACAATATATTTTCCATCTCTCTTTATCTTTCTATTTTCTTAATTTTCTTAATTTATTTATTAAATTGATTGTCCTCGCATTTTATCCTATCTATTTATTACTTTTATTTAGTAAGTACTTGAAGAGTCATCCCGTATCTAGCATGATTGGTCTCTCTTTAGGTGGTTTTCCCCCAACAATTAGAAATATTAAAATAAGATAAGTAGCATAATAATAATTTCATTTATGTATTTGATGCTCTAGATCCTTCCAGATCAACATCAAATATAACAATATAATTGGTATTGATGCTCCAGAGCCTACTAGCTCAACATCAAAACATAATGAGTCTAGATAAATTTTGATGCTCCAGATCCTACCAGCTCAACATCAAATCAAACATAACAATGTAACTAGTCTTGATGCTCCAGAGCTGAATATCTCAAGTCTAAATAAATATCGATGTTCCAGAGTATACTAGGTCAACATTAATTTAAACATAATAATGTAAAGAGTCTAAACTTGGGATATTACACTTCAATGGCTAAACTTTGTTTTGAATAGATTTTATACATACATAAATGATCGAGGGTTATAAATATATACACTTCAATTGAAAAAAGGCAACCAATGTCAAACAAATTCAACCATAGTCAACCATGGTCAACCGAATTCAACCATAACCAACAATAACTAACCAAATTCAAAAGTTAAACAAGGTCAACCAATAGTCAATTACACCCAAACAAATTCAAATATAGGCAACCATAGTCAAAAGTCATATAAGGTCAATCAATAGTAAATTATGGAAAAACAAATTCAACCATGGTTATGGAAAAAAAATGTCAACCAAGGTCATCCAAAGTGAACCAAAGTCAACATAGTCAAACAAAGTCAACCATACCCAATCATAGTCAACCAAACTCAACCATGGTCAACCATGTTCAACCAAAGTCAACCATATTCAATCAAAGTCAACCATAGTAGAATTATAATCAACCTTAAGATTATAAATTAAACATTTCTATCAGCCATATTAAAATATGGTCAACCATGGTTTACCAAAGTTAATGAAAGTCAACCATAGTCAAAGAAATTCAACCATGGTCAACCATATTCAACCAAAATGTCTACCATAATCAAATAATAGTGGAATAATAATCAACCATAGGATCTTCAAGTCAACCCCTATGTTTTCTATAACTAAGCCAACACGTCACAATAATCCTCCATGTGATACTAAAATCAACCAAAGTTAATAATGGCTAACCATGGTCAACGATAGTCAACCATTGTTAACCATAGCCAACCATAGTCAACTCCATAGTCAACCTTACTGTATTAGTCAACCATAGTCAAACAAATTTAGCCATAGTTAAACTTGGTCAACCATAGCTAACCGTGGTCAACTAAACTCAACCATAGTTAACCATAGTCAACCAAATTCAAAAGTCAAACAAGTTCAACCAATAGCCAATTATGTCCAAGCAAAATCAACCATAATCAACCATAGTCAAAAGTTAAATTAGGCCAACCAATAATCAATTACAACCAAACAAATCCACCCATAGTCAACCATATCCAATCATGAATAACCAAATTCAACCATGGTCAATTAGTCAACCCAAGTCAACCATGATTAACCATGGTCAACTAAACTCAATTATGGCCAACCAAAGTCAATCGTATTCAACCATAGTCAAACATAGTCAATTAGTGAAGCAAATTTAGTGATATTCACACAAAGTCAACCATAACCAAGCATGGTAAACCGAAGTCAAACATAGTCAACCATCATCAACAAATACTCTATTCTGGTCAAACTAAGTCAACCACATTCAACCATGGTCAACAAATTCAACCATGGCCAACCATAGGGTCAGTGCAAGCTAATGAGGGTCACTTTTGGCATGTTAGATGCAATAGAAAACTGAAAAATCAGGCATCCCTCAACTTACTTGGATTTTTTGAGCTACTTATGCAAAATATCTTGCATTGAGTAAAAAAGATGAAATGTAGGAAATTGAATCACATTTCCAAATATATAATGTTTATGTATTGAAAATTTGCATAGCTATGTCAAGATACATTTTTCTTAACAGACACTTTTTATTTTTCAGGCAAATGATAAGCTATATGTTTTTGTGGGTGCAGCCTTTGAGGGCCTAAATGATGGAATCAAGCTACAAAAATCGACATGCATGTAGAGAACACATAGCACTTGTGTGCCATTATTTTTAGAAAATTAAATTAGTAATTTTATAATTTTTTTATAATTGTCTAAGTGATCAAACCTCGAAAATAGTACCTCTTTTGTGGGTGCAGCCTTTGAAGTCTTAATGCAAAAATCTTGAAATGGATTTTTCATAGAATGTGGAGGTTAGTGTCCTCTTGTGCACCATACAATTTTTTTTTGAAATGATCGAGAATTGAAAAAGTTATGGAAGAAACACTAACAATGTGTTTCACGAGTTAAGGACGTAGGACATAAAAGAAATTGAAAGAAAATAGGAAAAATTAATATTTCAAAATAAAGTTACATATTTGGAATCTGCAGAAAAAATGCTATTTGTGTCTAAGATTTCGTAAAAAATGACTGTGTGTAGCATATTGTAACGAGTGGCTAAGCACAGGCTTCTCTAGAAACTGGAAGAAATACCCAATTAGCTTTCGTTTTTCATTAACATAGCACAGGTTTGGAATTACCGAAGCAAACTCCAAAGCATACACATAGGATTATTGTTGACATGAGAGCAAGTGACTCGGCTTGGTTTAGGCTCTACAAAACACGAGCGTGTTCTATTTAAATTCAAAAATATTGTCGTGCTTTTAGATGTACATAACGCGCTCGCGTTATATAACTACATAACGTGCACACGTTATATAACTACAGAACGCGTACGCGTTATATAGTTCCAAAATGCGCTCGCGTTATGTAAATCATAAAATACATGTTTAATACTTGAGAAAGAGGGGGTGTGGAAGACTCAAGGGAATTTTTGTTTAATATTTGAGAAGGGGTGGGGAAGGGTCAAGGGAATCTATGGTTAATATTTAATAGGTGTGGGAAAGGGTCAAGGGCTTAGAAGGATGTTGGAAGCTTCAGTGGGGATAGATGAAGGGAATGAGAACATGATGGGTTATAGGGGGTGAAGGGAAGTGGAGCTTGAGAGCACTATTAGGAGTAGAATAGGTTCTGAAGAGGTATAGGGTTATAAGTTGAAAGTGAGACTTGAGTGACATGGGGGAATGGATGGAGGCAAGGGGGATGTGAGAGAGAAATAAAGAATACAAGGGGGGGGGGAGACATAGAGCGAGGGAGGGAGAGGGACAATGGGGAGGAATGGATTTAGAGGGAGTGAGAGATAGATGGGGATAGAATAAAATAAAGAGATAGGAAGGGAGGTATAGAAAGTGTTGGTGGGAGACATGCAAGGAGTGGTGGCAATGGAGAAAGAGAGAGAGAGAGAGAGAGAGAGAGAGAGAGAGAGAGAGAATATGAGAGGAGGGGGAAGGGACATAAAGTGTGTGAGAGAGAGGGAGTGATGGAGAGATTGGGATAGGTTGAGGGAAATATAACATGAGGGAGGGATAGAAGGTGAGAGAGAGATAGGCGATGAGAGAGGGAGGAAGAGAAGATAGGGTGAGGGATGGAGGGAGAAAGGTGGAGATAGATATGGATGGAGGGGGGATGGGTTTGAGAATGGAAAATGACATACTGTGTGTGTGTGTGTTTTTGAGAGAGAGAGAGAGAGAGAGAGATTGATGGTTGGGGAGAGAGAGACTAGAGGGAGTTGTGAGCGACAAAGAAAGTGGGAGGTTGTGTGTGTGCGTGTGTGATAGGGAAGGAGGAATCCGTGGGGTGGCAGGGACGAAGATGGTGTAAGGGAGAGAAAGCGACATAGAGGGAGGGAGGTAAAGGGAGTGAGGGACATAACCAAGGACAGATCTACAGAAAGAGATAGGGAGGAAGGGATACAAGGTGAGATAGAGAGGGCAGGGGGGATGGATAAAGGCACATAGGGTTTGTGATTAAGGATGAATGGAGGGAGATAATTCTATAGGGACTTGGATATTTGTGAATATATACATAAGGTGGATACCCTCCTCATCATCATCTTCATCACCATCACCATCTTCATCATCATCACCACCACCATCATCATCATCATCAACATATCCATCATCATTGTCATCTCTAGGTTCCTCATCAACATCTCCATCATCATCATCTTCTTCATCCTTATCATCTTCATCATCATCTTCATCACCATCACCATCATCATGAACATATTCATCACCATAAACATCTTCATCATCATTGTCATCTCCCCCTTCCTCATCAACATCTCCATCATCATCATCTTCATCTTCATCATCATCATCATCATCATATTCATCATCGGCACCATCATCACCAACGTCTTCATCATCATCACCATCATCATCATCATCAACAACATCTTCATCATCATTTTTATCTCTAAGTTCTCCATCAACATCTCCATCATCATCATATTCTTCATCATCATCATCATCTTCATGACCATCATCGTCATCATCAACATCTTCATCATCATCACCATCATCATCATCATCATATTCCTCATCAAATCAACATCTCCATCATCATCATCATCATCTTCTGAACATCATCATGATCATCATCTAAACATCACCATCACCATCACCATCACCATCAACATCTTCATCATCATCACCATCACCATCATCATCAAAATCTTCATCGTCATTACCATCACCATCTTCATCATCATTGTCATCTCTACGTTCCCCATCAACATCAACATCTCCATCATCATCATCTTCTTCACCATCATCATCATCATCATCAACATCTTCATCATCATCAACATCTTCATCATCATCACCATCATCATCATCATCTTCCTTGAATCATATCAACATCTCCATCATGTCATCATCATCTGAACATCACCATCACCATCATCATCAACATCTTCATCATCATTACCATCACCATCATCATCAACATCTTCATCGTCATCACCATCATCATCATCATTGTTGGAATTTGTAGGTTCCTCATCAACATCTCCATCATCATCCTCTTCTCCATCATCATCATCTTCATCACCATCATCATCAGCATTAACATCTTCATCATCATCACCATAATCATCATATTCATCTTCATCAGATCAACATATCCATCATCATCATCTTCTTCATCATCTTCTTCATCATCTTCACCATCATCATCATCATCATCATCATCATCATCATCTTCATCGCCATCTCCGTCATCTTCAACATCTCCATCATCATCACCATCACCATCATCATCATCTTCATGACCATAAACATCTTCATCATCATTGTCATCTCCCCCTTCCTCATCAACATCTCCATCATCATCATCTTCATCATCATCGGCATCATCATCATCACCATCTGAACATAACCATCACCATCATCGTCAACATCTTCATCATTATGACCATCAGCATCATCATCAAAATCTTCATCGTCATCACCATCACCATCACCATCAGCATCTTCATCATCATTGTCATCTCTAGGTTCCCCATCAACACAACATCTCCATCATCATCATCTTCTTCATCATCATCGTCTTCATCACCATCATCATCATCAACAACATCTTCATCATCATCATCACCATCATCATCATCTTCCTCATCAGATCAACATCTCCATCATGTCACCATCATCATCATCATCATCTGAACATCACCATCACCATCATCATCAACATCTTCATCATCATTACTAGCACCATCATCATCAACATCTTCATCGTCATCACCATCATCATTGGCATCTATAGGTTCCTCATAAACATCTCCATCATCATCATCTTCATCACCATCATCATCATCATCATTGGCATCTGTAGGTTCCACATCAACATATCCATCATCGTCATCTTCTCCATCATCATCACCATCATGATATTTTGAACATCATCATGATCATCATCTAAACATCACCATCACCATCATCATCAACATCTTCATCATCATTACCATCAGCATCATCATCAAAATCTTCATCGTCATCACCATCACCATCACCATCACCATCTTCATCATCATTGTCATCTCTAGGTTCTCCATCAACACAACATCTCCATCATCGTCATCTTCTTCATCATCATCATCTTCATCACCACCATCATCATCATCAACATATTCATCATCATCACCATCATCATCATCATCATCTTCCTCATCATATCAACATCTCCATCATGTCACCATCATTTTCATCATCATCATCATCATCCGAACATCACCATCACCATCATCATCAACATCTTCATCATCATTATCAGCACCATCATCATCAACATCTTCATCGTCATCACCATCATCATTGGCATCTGTAGGTTCCTCATCAACATCCCCATCATCATCATCTTCACCACCATCATCATCATCATCATTGGCATTTATAGGTTCCTCATCAACACATCCATCATCGTCATCTTCTCCATCATCATCACGATCATCACCATCATGATCTTCTGAACATCATCATGATCATCATCTAAACATCACCATCACCATCATCATCAACATCTTCATCATCATCACCATCAGCATCATCATCAAAATCTTCATCGTCATCACCGTCACCATCACCATCAACATCTTCATCATCATCACCATCATCATCATCATCTTCCTCATCAGATCAACATATCCATCATGTCACCATCATCTTCATCATCATCGCCATCATCATCATCCAAACATCACCATCACCATCATCATCAACATCTTCATCATCATTACCAACACCATCATCATCAACATCTTCATTGTCATCACCATCATCATTGGCATCTGTAGGTTCCTCATCAACATCTCCATCATCATCATCTTCATCACCATCATCATCATCATCATTGGCATCTATAGGTTCCTCATCAACATATCCATCATCGTCATCTTCTCCATCATCATCACCATCATGATCTTCTGAACATCATCATGATCATCATCTAAATATCACCATCACCATCATCGTCAACATATTCATCATCATCACCATCAGCATCATCATCAAAATTGTCATCGTCATCACCATCACCATCACCATCACCATCTTCATCATCATTGTCATCTCTAGGTTCCCCATCAACACAACATCTCCATCATCATCTTCTTCTTCATCATCATCATCTTCATCACCATCACCATCATCATCAACATCTTCATCATCACCACCATCATCATCATCTTCTTCCTCATCAGATCAACATCTCCATGATGTCACCATCATCATCCGAACATCACCATCATCATCATCATCAACATCTTCATCATCATTACCAGCACCATCATCATCAACATCTTTATCGTCATCACCATCATCATTGGCATCTGTAGGTTCCTCATCAACATCTCCATCATCATCATCTTCATCACCATCATCATCATCATCATTGGCATCTGTAGGTTCCTCATCAACATATCCATCATCGTCATCTTCTCCATCATCATCACCATCCTCACCATCATGATCTTCTGAACATCATCATGATCATCATCTAAACATCACCATCATCGCAACATCTTCATCATCATCACCATCAACATCATCATCAAAATCTTCATCGTCATCACCATCACCATCACCATCACCATCACCATCACCATCACCATCTTCATCATCATTGTCATCTCTAGGTTCCCCATCAACACAACATCTCCATCATCATCATCATCATCTTCATCACCATCATCATCATCAACAACATCTTCATCATCATCACTATCATCATCGTCATCTTCCTCATCAGATCAATATCTCCATCATGTCACCATCATCTTCATCATCATCATCATCATCATCCGAACATCACCATCACCATCATCATCAACATCTTCATCATCGTCACCATCATCTTCATCAACATCATCATCTTTATCATCTTCATCTGCATCATGATCATCTTCATTGTCATCACCCTCCTCCTCATCATCATCTTTATCATCTTCATCTTCATCTACATCATGATCATCTTCATTGTCATCACCCTCCTCCTCATCATCATCTTGTGCACTTGTGCACTTAGAGATTAATGTTTAGAAGAGGGTCTAAAGGCCTTTATTGGGGAGGGGCTCTAGGAACAAGGTAAGACAGAGAGGGCAGGGGGGAGGGATAAAGGCATAGAGGGTTAGTGATTAAGGGAGAAGAAGGGAGAGAGTGCTATAGGGACGGATAATGATGAAGATAAATAGAAGGTGGAGAGATGGAGAGTGGGGTGGTAGGGACATGGCTGGAGTAAGGGAGAGAAAGAAACATGAAAGAAACATGTAGGGAGGGATGTAGGGAGAATGGGGGACAGATATTTAGAAAGAGATAGGGGGTATCTAGGGATTATTGGGAGAGATATATGGGGTATTAAACCATACAAAACATTTGTCCCCACACTAAAAACATTTGTTTTGTATGTAACCATATAAAATATTTGTTTTCTTTTGATTTTATTCGTTGCCCTAGTCATGCACCTAACCTATTTATTGTGCTTAACAATATCGCGTACTCATTTTTACACTTCATATCATGCACACGTTTTAGCTTTATATAACGCGTGCGTGTTTTGTAACTCTATAAACAATGGACTGTCCCTATTAGAGAGCAACTTCACTCTGTCTAAGCCAAAACAACACTCCCGCGATTTTTCGAACAGCATGAGCCCGCCATTGGAAATTCTCACACTCTACACCATCTCCATCATTATTTTTTTATGCAGGTGCAGCATTGAGGACATCTTTCATGGTTGCTCAGTGTGGTGTTGGGTTATATGTCCATATTTGAAGAAGATAATCAACACGCTTGAAGAATCTCCAATTGAATAACACAAAAAATAAGGTCTTTGAAAGATTCATTTTGCCTATATTTGAGGAGCACACAAGATAAGATATCAAGCTTCAAGACCATTTCATGGTGATGGTGGATATACACAAGTGTACAAGAGAATCAAAGAGCCCAAACAATTTATGATTTAACTTCCATTTGGTTATTAATGAAGAGCTTGTAATTGAGGAGCAACAAAAACAAACTATATTGAATTGATCATTGTGGTGATGGGGAATACACTTAACCGAGTAATAAATTCAGCAAGGAAGAAGAGACCTCAAGAAGTCATTGAAGAAAAGAAAGAAAAGAAAAGAATACACATGATGAATCGGAGGCTTTCTTTCGAAACTAATCCAAATCCAATTGTAGAGGATACCATGGTTCATCCTATTAATCCACGACAAGAGGGACCTTCAATTTCCATAGTAGTTATTGAATAAGCACCCCATGGAAGTAATCAAGAAGCAAAACGTAGGTGCTCATTAGGGGATGTTTCAATTCCCACTTCAAGTCAAAGTGATAAGTTAACATCTCAAGATGAAGCTCATGAAGAAACACAAAATTTGCTATCTGGATGTGGTTTTACCAGCGATGAAGTCAGAGAGGCATTGGACATTTTGCCTATTGTTGAAGAAGAGAATGTTATCCAGACCATCGATGAGGATGTTGGACTTCCACCATCCAACTACCAGGAAGAGAATGAAGGACACCAAGCTACTACTGAAACGCTAGAGCATCTTGGTGATGCGCTACATGGTAGAATTCCAACCCCCTTACCTCCATTAGCAAGCACACGTCGAAGAAATCCGAAGCGTATACAAGTTGATGAAAGTCATATCAATTCCATTGAAGGTACGCTATCTAAACATAGTATTTCTTATCAAACTCAATAGATACTTGATAAATATTTTGTTTCTAAATGTGATGGAGATAAATGTAGATTATTTTTATCATTGTTAAAATCTAGGAGCATGAATGTTGTTAGGAAAAAGTTAGGGATAAAGGTGATAAAGAATTCTGAACCAAGTTCTCATACAGTTAAAATCCTAGTAGATGCATTTGGTAAAATTGGTAAGAACACACGTTCAAAGGACCGCAATGCTGCTCGTCGTGTGTTGTCACAAGCAATTGCAAATAAGAACACCAGGTCCTTCGTATTCTCAGGCCTACATCTGAACTAGTTAATTTGAATGTAAAAACCCTCCGTAGGTATTCTATTAGAAGAGAACATCTTGACACAACCGATCAGATAGATTTTTGGGCCTTTGTTGGTCGGTTGCCATAGCATGACACGAAGCTAGTTTATGCAGTAAAGGGACTAGTGCACAGTTTTTGGCATGATCACACAAGGCCTTCTTCAAACTGAAAGGATGTACTAAAACTAAGAAGGGGTTCAAAGGATCATGAACCACATACTAAGCATCTTCCTTATATAACACAGACAAAACTTTATGAGAAATTTAGGATTGAGCATAGACAATTGAACTTGGGGCAAAGATATTTTGAGAAATGTAAGCCATGGTATGTTAGAATAAATACTCTTCGTAACAATTTTTGTTGTAGATACCATGTAGAATATGAATATTACTATGAAACATTTTTGTACATTCATCGTGTGTTGCATACTAACCATGTGCAGGATTGCTCCATGACAATACCACCGACTTTATCAAGAGAATTCATTCATAGCATCATGTGCAATAGGCCCAAGGGGCAAACATACTATGCAAAATCTTGTTTAGATGGAACATGCTCCAATTGTGCTGGAATGGCATTATTGAGCCAATGTATGCACGAGAATGGAGACAATGAATTTGGGAAAATGGTTACAGACATGAAAAGTTTCAAATATATCAACTATGAAATAGTCCCAGGGAAAGAAAGCAAACGAATACAATTGGTGACATCTTAGGTATGCATTTATATCTATAAAATTATGTTGTAACGGTTACATTTCAATCCTTACTTACAAAAAAAACTGACATTGAGATCATTTTGTGTCACCGAGTACAAGTTAGTGACTTCATCAAGGAATTTATTGAAAAGACACATCAATATGTTCAGCATGTCCACGTGGCATGATGGCAGGATGAGAAGTTTAGAATATGCAGAGATACATTTCCCCTTGGTACTATAATTTCAGTTGTTGATTTTTCCGAGAACTACACTCTACAACCTCAAAATGAGATCCAAAGTCAGTATTATTACTCTAAGCAGGTTTCCTTGATGGTCCATATCACATATAGGCATGGCCCAAATAGCACTGAAGAGGAAAGAGAAATTCTGAAGGAATTTCACTTCTACATAACTGATGATAGGTGCCACGGCTTCCACTATGTACGTCATTGCTTCATCATGTTCTATGATCACTTGAAGGGAAGGAACATACAGATGGATCAACATTGGATTTGGTCTGATGGGTGTGCTGGTCAGTTAAAAAATGCACGCATATTTCAGTGGTTGTGTTCATTGCATAAAAACTACAAAGTTCCACATATGTGGAACTATTTTGAGACTGGGCATGGTAAAGGAGAGCATGATGGAGCCGGAGCATGTGTCAAAACAGCCCTAGGAAGAGAGGAATTGAAAGTATCTACAAAATCTACTATTCTAAATGCTCAATCTATAGTTAGGTGGTGCACATCAGTAATGGCAGAGGAATCAACTATACGAATAGAATCCACAAGAAAGAGACATGGGGAGAGATTTTTTTGGTAGGTGGTAGACATAGATCATTCACATGCATGGGAATGCAAGATTATGCCTGGGACTCATGGCTTCCATTCGGTTCGAAGCTCTGATAACCCAGTTTTTGAAATTTGGACCAGAAAACTTGCTAGTTTTTGCCTGCCTTGTTGTGATGGTGACTGGGATGGGTGTGAATCATTGGATTGGGTTGATGGATGGGATCGCATATCACTTCCACTTGATCTGCGTGCAATTGTTGAGTTAACTCCATTGGAAGAAGACCAATCATCTATTTCTAAAGATTTTGATCATGTCTTGGACCTTGTACAACCTGGTATGATGCATTTCCTTAACACATTTTTGTTTATTTACGTAGTCTTCAAATGCACATTAATGGCCTTGTGTTGCACGAAAAATATTTTGATCATATACCTACAATCATATTATGCAGGGCACATATACACAGTTGTTGCCTCAAAAGATAATGAATGGGATGGTGATTACTAGTTGGCACGCTGCATAGATGGAAAGCAAACCCTCATTATGTCCATGACTGATGATGAAAATAACCACTTCCCAAATGGGTCTATGGTTGTTAAAGGTGAATACTTGACACGGGACAACAATGCAAGAAAGAAGGGTGGATATGTTTATAGGGATTACAAACCAGGTGCAAGTGTGTATCACTTTACCAACTTAATCATTGGCACAAACCTCCAGGTATGAACAATGCCTAGCCGAAATACATCGAAGGTAGGCTACTTCTTACCGGATACAGAGCACGAGAGACTAATGGAGACCATCAGTATAAGAGATGATCCGGAGGGCTTGGTTGTATGATAATAGGTGGGATCTAGCATGATGAGGTATGTTACATACTTTTAATCCTATACTATTTATACTATTTGTAATTGAATATTGATATATGCTCAATTTTCACATGTATGTTTCATATGAATATGTCAATTTTGTGTTCTTGATATCCCAAATTTACGTTTACGTTGTTTATAAATATGCCAAAAGTTCTCTTGTATGTCAAGTTTATGAATATGCCATTTTTTACATATGATCAGTAAACCCTAAAATTATATTATGTTCATCATCTTGGTTATTGTCTTCACCCAACAAAATTAATTCAATTCATGCTCACTATATTAAACAATACACTTATATTAAATTTAATTCATGTCTTGTTAAATATTTCATAATAAATTAGCTATTTGAGAGCACCACCTTAGACCAAGCCATCATCATCAACATCTTCATCATCATCACCATCATCATCATCATGAAAATATTCATCATGGACCTGCAAAACCCTAGTTTCCAAGATGGAACTGCAAGGTGATACCTAGGCCATGGAATCAGAGGTGAGGGGCACCCCTAGCACTCTTTGGACGTCTTGAATCCAATGGATTCGACGGTTCGTCGATCCGAGCCACAGTCGTCATTCTATGGCTCATTCTGTCTCGCATCCAAAAGGCCTTCAGGGACACCTGATGGATACCTGCCGGGGGCATAGAACTCCAACCGTGCAACAAAACCGGGTTCTGGGGAGTCCTGCAGGTGTGTCTAGGTAGGTTTAGGCTGGGAACACTATCCATACCCGCTCGGTGGATGATTTTCCAAATTTGACCCCCGTGTGCAAAAATTTCACACTTCCACACTGAGCAAAACCTTAGTTTCCAAGATGGACCTGCAAGGTGGCACCTGGGCCACCAGACCGGAGGCGAGGGGTGCCCCTAGAACTATCTGGACATCCTGAATCCAATGGAGTTGACGGTTCGTTGATCCGAGCCATGGTCTTCATTCTATGGCTCGTTCCATCTCGCATCCAAAAGGCCTTCAGGGACACCTGCTGATATGTAAACAAAGTTAGAGATGCCATTCAGACCTAATTGAAGGTTGACAAAGTGGTTTTATGTGACGTCAGATTTGGAATAAACATTTATGTAAACCAACAGAAGCTCGGACAATACTCCGTGCTTTTAAACGCATTCTGGAGAGAGCAAGAGAACAAGTTCATCAAAGCGACTTCATTCATCTATATTCTCGTAATGTACACATAGTCCATCCTTATCTTGATAAACAAGAGTTTTATGATAGCTTGAATTTTTTGGGCGTGGTTATCTCCCTGTATTCAGTTGTCTGATTAGTTCACAAGCTTGCCTGAAAATCTGTATGTTGAACTTCTTTGTTTTGTTGTTGAAAATTGGAAGGGATTTTCAAGTCACCTGCAAAACGCTCGTTTGTTGAAATATGTAAGTTCTTCCAACAACATAGATTTGGCTAGTGTATCAAATGCTATCGTCCACACTAGAATTTATCTTTTGTCAAAGGAGTCACACATATTGTGGCTAACCAAATGGTGAGAAATTATATGAGTGGTTGAATCAATATCCTAAAATTACAGAGCCTTCTATCTCAAAGTTTGCTGAGCGGATCCTGGATGTAGTATCATACTCAACAGACAGTAAAATTGTTATCACCGCTACACATTTTTTGCACTATTCATCTGCAAATAACTATGTTTGGTCCGAAGAGCTTACCAGTCTTTGCAAGAATATTCCCCTAGTAGATGGAGGTGGGAAAATCATTAGGGTACGAGGCTCTCTGAAGTTTCTACAACCTGCATCCACGAGTAATTGGACCAAGTTAATGGGAAGGAATCCCTAGACTACCATGGGCTTTTCAACCCTTTCTGAAGGTCACCTTACACTACCATCTTGTGAAGGAGCTTTGATGTATTCAATTAATGATTTAGTTTCATTCTTTCGAAGACACCTTGATGTAGTAGATACTCCAGATCTATTTCCTCCGAATGCCAATATTTCTGGTGTTTCCCATGCTTTGACAAAGGAGAATGCATTTCTTCTGTTGCAGTGGATCCAATATTTGAAAAAAAATTGGAAGATGTTGGATGCTTTTATACATAGTATATTGGAAGGCATTTTAGTCGGGCTGCAAGTCGCATGAAAATGTCATTCAGGGACACTTGGTGAATTTCCGTCCAGGAGCCAAAAAGAAAACGGAGCAACAAGATTGTGTGTCGTTGGCTCTTGCAGGTGTGTGTGGGCAATGCCGACGTGGGAACACTGCCAATACTGGCTTGGGGGAGGGTTTTGCAGAGTTGACCCACCAATGCGAGATTGCATGCAATGAAACTGAGCAAAACCCTAATTTACAAAATGAATGCACAATGAAGCCACTGGGCCATGGGGAGATGAGAGAGAGGGCCCCCCAGAGGTAATCGCACGCTAGAAGACCAACGGAGTCGACGGGTCGTCGGTTCGACATCCGTTTTCCGAGTTATGTCGAGTTGCAAGTCGCATGAAAATGTCGTTCAGGGACACTTGGTGAATTTCTGCCCAGGAGCCAAAAAGCAAACAAAGCAGCAAGATTGCATGTCGTTGGCTCCTGCGGGTGTGTGTGGGAAATGCCGACATGGGAACACTGCCAACACTGGCTTGGGGGAGGGTTTTGCAAAGTTGACCCACCACTGCGAGATTGCATGCAATGAAACTGAGCAAAACCCTAGTTTACGAAATGAATGCACAATGAAGCCACTAGGCCATGGGGAGATGAGGGAGAGGGCCCCCTAGAGGTAATCACACGCCAGGAGACCAACGGAGTCGACGGTTCGTCAGTCCGACATCTAGTTTCCGAGTTATGTCGAGTTGCAAGTCGCATGAAAATGTCGTTCAGGGACACTTGGTGAATTTTCGTCTGGGAGCTAAAAAGCAAACGGAGCAGCAAGATTGCATGCTGTTGGCTCCTGCAGGTGTGTGTGGGAAATGCCAACGTGGGAACACTGCCAACACTGGCTTGGGGGAGGTTTTTGCAGATTTGACCCACCAATGCGAGATTGCATGCAATGAAACTGAGCAAAAACCTAGTTTACGAAATGAATGCACAATGAAGCCACTGGGCCATGGGGAGATGAGGGAGAGGGACCCCAAGAGGTAATCACATGCTAGGAGACCAACGAAGTTGACGATTCATCGGTCCAACATCGGTTTCCTAGTTATGTCGAGTTTCAAGTCGCATGAAAATTTCGTTCAGGGACACTTGGTGAATTTCCGTTTGGGAGCCAAAAAGAAAACGGAGCAGCAAGATTGCGTGTCATTGGATCCTACGGGTGTGTGTGGGAAATGCCGACGTGGGAACACTTCCAACACTGGCTCGGGGGAGGTTTTTGTAGAGTTGACCCACCAATGCGAGATTGTATGCTATGAAACTGAGCAAAACCCTAATTTATGAAATGAATGCACAATGAAGCCACTGGGCCATGGGGAGACAAGGGAGAGGGCCCCCTAGAGGTAATCGCATGCCAGGAGACCAACGGAGTCGATGGTTCATCGGTCCGACGTCCGGTTTCTGAGTTATGTCGAGTTGCAAGTCGCATGAAAATGTCATTTAGGAACACTTGGTGAATTTCCGCTCGGGATCCAAAAAGCAAACGGAGCAGCAAGATTGCGTGTCGTTTGCTCCCGTGGGTGTGTGTGGGCAATGCTGATGTGGGAACACTGCTAACACTGGCTTGGGGGAGTTTTTTGCAGATTTGACCCACCAATGCGAGATTGCATGCAATGAAACTGAGCAAAACCCTAGCTTATGAAATGAATGCACAATGAAGCCACTGGGCCATGGGGAGATGAGGGAGAGGGCCCCCTAGAGGTAATTGCACACTAGGAGACCAACGGAGTTGAAGGTTCGTCAGTCTGACGTCCGGTTTCTAGGATATGTCGAGCTGCAAGTCGCATGAAGATGTTGTTCAGGGACAAGAGACACAACATTTTATCCCGGGAAACCCTCATGGGGAAGAAAACCTAGCAACCTTTCTTAAAATAATTATATGTTTAGAAATCAAGTACAATGAAACCATGAACAAACCCTAACCCTGAAGGGTTTTACCACATGAAAAAACCTTAATGACACATGACAACAAGAGTACTTATCTACATGAAGATGACCTCCAAGCATATCCTTCCCAACCAACATTAGAAGGCACTTTATTTCTTGAATCCCGAGGTAACATTTGTTCCTTTCACTTATGTTGCTTTGAGCACTTGTATGTAGTTACTCATATGTAGTGTTGAATCTAATTGTACAATTAAATATTGGGCGTTGATGAAATGCGTAGCATGTATTGCACTTAGTTTTATTAAATTACACTTGAACATTGACTTAACTTGTAATTTAATCATCCAAACTCACAAATTTTAATTACACCTATCCAATTAGTGTGCATGAGTGAGTTCATTGAAACATTTAAAAACATTGTATTGCACTTAGTTTGATTAAATTACATGAGCAAGAACTTTGACATAACTTGTAATGATCATCCAAAATCACAAATTTTAATTAGATACCAATTAGTGCACGCATGTAGTGAGTTCGTTGAAACCTTTAAATATAATAGTTTGTTCTTTTGACATAGCGCATTCATGAGTAATAGATAATCCACACAAATCAACACATTAGATTGACACAAGAACATGTGGAAACCGAAGAACAAATACAAAGTGAAATGTATCATTCATTTATAAGTGAAATGTCAATGTGCATGTCTCCAAAAGTATAGGTATATCCAAAAGTGCATGTCTCCAAAAGTACATGTATCCAATGAAATCAATGTACATGTCTCCAAAAGTACATGCACAATGAAGTCAATGTACATGTCTCCAAAAGTGAATGTATTGAAAAGTACATATATATCCAAAAGTATCCAAAAGCACATGTGTCCAAAACTATCAAAGCCACATGTACATGTATCCAAATGTACATATATCCCATAAGACACATCAAAACTCAAGCTTCTTCTTGTTCTTTCCCGATGTTGATCCTCTAGGATCAGTGTGCGTCTCTGGATCCTGCAAATTAAATATCAATTGTTAAATTCAACTAACTATGTGTTAGAAAACAGGATCGCAGACCAATAACAATAAACAGAAATGCAAATATAATCACACATACACATTACAAGAGAGACACAGATATATCATGGTTCACCCAACTTGGGCTACGTCCACACTAAATTTTCCAGTCCTTATTATTATTACCGTCCAACAAAGTGAAGGGATACAACCTGCAGTACAACCACTGCACTTCCTCTTCTCTGTTTCACAGTCTCTCTCCTGATCTCAGAGATCTTTACAATGCATAAAACATAATACATCAACATGCCTAGCCGTATTACAATGTCTTTATTTTATAAGGGAAATACAATGGGAAAATACCATGGGATACCGAAAACCATGGGCCCGCAAACCAGCTGGCGAAAACAGCCCCAAAAATTTTCTTCGGGGGCGTTGCCCCTGGACCCCCCAGCCAAGGGGGATGATCCCCCCTGGAACCCCGTGGGGGGGCGATGTCCCCCCGCTAGGGTGACTGTACAGTCTACCTACATATCATATAAAACTGGGGTACAAACATGGCTGATACAATATCATATATGAGACTAGAAGATCTGGCTCCACAACCAACACTATGTACACTAATACATTAGCTCAACAATTACCAATTGATGCATGGAAAGTGCATGAAACACTTGGTCACTGAAGGACATATCACCTCAACTGAAAAAGGATATTGCGTTGCTTATGTAGCAGATGGAGCTGTTGGTTGAACATCCAGGATGGTCGAACCAGGGGGGCCAGGAACTGCTCCGGCTGGTGGTGGCTACATTGAAAAAATGTTGAAATAGTTAGAAATGCATGAATAAACAATAGAAAAAAATAATAAACTATGTAAAGATAATGTTGAAATAGTTACATACCTATGTGTGATCAGTTTCCATTGCAGATGCGGCACTGACTGCTGCATCAACCATTGATGCGAGGTTTTGAGTAGACAACTCGGGTTCCTGATGCAGTAAACATGCAATTCAAACATTAACAAAAATGATTTATGCACTGGATTTAAAGTTAAACAACAAATATCATCAAAGGATATACATTACCATGGTATGAGTAAGCCCATGGTCGTGGTCAGTTGGAGTCTTTCTAGGAGTAGAACACCTCACATACACACGACCCTTGTTCACGAATGGCCTAGCGGGAGATACAAATCCAGGAAATGGTCTAGATGTCTTGGATGGTGCCTACAGTCAACAAGTGCTCATGTAGTTAGACATGCATGATTCAACAAACAAACATGTATTTAAAAAATGTCATTTTTAATTGTTTACTTGGAGCCCATATGTTTCATCGGACGGTACGACCATGGGTGCTACCTCCACATTACCTTTCCCCAGTGAAGGATCTGCCATCTGCAAGTTTAATAATTGTAAATATTAGACCATAGATAGCATTACTGAACTAAAATGTAAAGTATGTGGAAATTAAAAATTTTAACAAGTATTAAAAAACTGAAATTTGAAAATGTTTACCTCGGTGTGAGATACGACAATAGGTGCTATATCAGATGGGCCTACCAAATGGGTAGCATCATGCCCCTCTGTAGAGTCTGGAACATCTAACTCTGAGGCGTCGCTACCGGCATAAAGCATCAACTGCAAGTTCACAAAATTAATATATTAGCTCAAACTATATATATGTGTACAAAGACGAAAATAAATGAAGAATTTATTACAATTAACCATCTACATACCTCTCTCAAAAACCCACTGAAGGAAACATCTGAGGCAAGATCATAGCAGGGATGACCACATGATGTGCACTCGTGAGGATCAGTACTAGGATGAGGATGTGTCGATGGTCCTGCACTAGTGGATGGTCCTGCATGGTGATGAGCTAGTGTATATACCACACCAGGGACAGATGTCCCTTCCTCACCCATATGCTGAACCATAGTGCCATGGCAAACAACCTCCCATGCCAAACTCAAAAATGAATCACGTGTCTATGGAATAATACGATGTGCAGGTGGGACATCTGACCCAGGAAACTGCCTGCGAGGTGCAAGGATAGGGCGATCCTGGTCTCGAAGCCTCGCATTGGGTCAGTTTTGGGGCATTCCCCCACCGATCCCCTAAAACTGTAAGATGTGAAAATAGTTTACGTGTTTATGTAACACGAACTATGCGTACATATTTTGAAGGAAATACAAGGGAATTTCCCTGTTGATATGTGGTGGCATATCAAAAACCATGTACCATATGTCCATCCAGTTATCAACAAATGGTTGAAACGTGCACCACTCAATGGAGATATGAGGCCTGTTTACATTTGGGATTTCCCCCATCCGAGGGTCCCTAAACAATGCAAATATGAGCTCTTTGGATATTTTCAACTTTTTTATTGCATTGTAGTCTAGCCCATCAACATATTGTTGTCTTTTTCTTTCTCTATATGATGTAATTGTTAAATTTTCAGAATTTACTTCAATATGATCTAGGATCTTAATTGAGAGAACAACATGTATAGTATATCAATCATGGAGACAATAATGCAAGCACACAAGAGACACAAATATTTACTTGGGGAAAACCATAAAGGTGAAAAACCCCAATAACTTCCTCAGAGATAGATATAGCAATGATACAACCCAACCATAAGAGATAGACATATCCTAGCAGCAGATCCTCCCCCTCCATAAGTGCGCCACTCCTCGTTTAGTGTAGGAGTGAGAAGTGAGTGATCAAATAGAGTGCCTCCCGCACTCTATTTATACTTGACTTGACTTGCCTTTTAAATAAATCATGTAGGCTCAAACTTAACCACATAACATAATGCTGACTGGGCCGACCCCCAATAGGGTGGTCTAATAACCCTTTGACCCACATGGCCAACCCCCAATAGGGTGGTCTAATAACCCTTTGACCCACATGACTTATACACGGTCGACCCCAACAAGGTGGTCTAATAACCCATCAAATATAAGTTACGACATTTACAATATAAATGACAACACTTCCGTATAGAGGAATAATACCATCTCTATAGGAGTACATACAACATACATATATGAAATACATTCTGAAGTTACATATACATCAACACTCCCTCTTAACTAGGAAGGTATTTCTCAGCACAGGTCTTCTAGCACAACTCTTCTTCTCTGGATCATCGTCACTGCTACTGCTATCTCAATCAATCTCTGAATCTACTCGTCATAGGAAGTTCTACAGAGCCAGTCCTTTTTCATACTGGATGTAGGCCCACCACTTGCAGGTCTTCATCATCACTGGCCATACTGTGGAATCCTTAGGACTGATTACGTGCGTCACAAAACTTCGAAAGAGCATCTGCCAGATATCCCAGGGCAACGAATTACATGCCATAGGCAAAACCTCGAAAGACTATCTGCAGATCTCCCAGGGCCATATTATATGTGACCTCAACACAAAACCTCGCAAGAGCATCCCAGGCTATTACGAGCACACAGCTCTACCTATAGGATCTCCCAGGGCACGAATTACATGTGGTCATGGAAAAACCTCGCAAGAGCATCCCAGGACTGATAACGGGCACACAGCCCAACCTATCGGATCTCCCAGGGACACGAATTATATGCCATAGGACAAAACCTCGAAAGAGCATCTGCCAGATATCCCAGGGAAACGAATTACATGCCATAGGAAAAACCTAGAAATACTATATGCAGATCGCCTAGGGCCAAATTATATGTCCTCCCAGAGCAAAACCTCGAAAGAGCATTTTCCAGATATCCCAGGGCAACGAATTACATGCCATAGGAAAAACCTCGAAAGACTATCTACAAATCTCCCAGGGCAACGAACTATATGCTCATCTACACAACCTGATCCACGGCCATAGAGTATCCACCTGATACTCACCATACATCATCTTGATGTATACATGATCATCCTGATCATCATCACTGCAACATCCTGCTACATGTCATCTGGAGCAACATCCTGAAGCTTGTCATCCACGATCATCCTGATCATATAATGCATCTACCTGATGCAAACCAAGTATCTACCTGATACATATCATCATACATGATCCACCTGATCATACAATGTATCCACCCGATATAAATACAAATACATGATACAGATCACCATACATGATCCACCTGATCATACAATGTATCCACCTGGTACATACAATGTATCCACCTGATACATATACAGATACATGGTCCAAGCATCCAACATGATGCATATACAAAAATACATACACATGATCCAACCGATCATATCCAGCATCCAACATGATGCGTACATATAAATTATCCAACTGATCATATCCAGCATCCAACATGATGCGTACATACATATAAATTATCCAACTGATCATATCCAAGCAGAAACCAGAACATCATCCTGATGCTCATCATGCAGCGCTTACATCCACATCCATGTGAAGGATCCTCCTTCCAACATGCTTGGAATGGCTTCAACAAATGTGTCCATCACTTCTTCCTTGAAGTGTCCTTGATCTGAAGAATGCCAAGCCTCTCTCTGAAGTACTCGAACTTCACCCTGGCTAGTGGCTTCGTCAGCACATCTGCAATCTACTCGTCCGTCGCAACATACAGGAGCTTCACAGCTCCTCTCTGCACCATATCCCTGATATAGTGATATTTGATCTCTATGTGTTTCGACCTGTCATGCAACACTGGATTCTCGGATAGCTTCACACAACTTTGGTTATCACAGAAGATACCAGTAGCATCCAACGGGAGATCAAATAACTCAGACAGTAGCTTCTGTAGCCATATTGTCTCACAACTAGCTGAACAGGCTGCAACATACTCTGCCTTAGTTGTACTTAGTGCTACGCAGGACTGCTTCCTGCTAAACCAAGAGATCACACCTGATCCCATATTGAAGCAGCACCCAGATGTGCTCTTCCTATCTGCAGCACTGCTAGCCCAATATGAATCAACATAACCCTACAGGTTAAACTTTTGATTCGCTTCATACTTGAGCCCATAATTCACTGTACCCTTCAGGTACCTCAGAACATGCTTTACAGAAACCAGGTGAACACTCCTCGGATCTGTCAGGAACTAGCTTAATGTGTTCACCGCAAAGAAAATGTCTGGTCTCGGGTTCGTTAGGTACATCAAGGACCCAATCATCTGACGATACATAGACACATCAACCAGCTCAGATGAAGCATCACATAGAAGCTTCAGATTCAATGCCATAGGTGTGTCCATGGCCTTGCAATCCATCATCCCGAACCTCTTCAGGATCTCTACTGCATACTTCCCTTGTCCAAGATTCCATATGCACTCTGCCACACCTCCATGCCAAAAACAAATAGTGCATCATCACCAAGTTCTTCATCTCGAACTCGGCAGTAAGCTTCCGCTGCGTGTCGGAAATCAATCTATCTTCACCTGTAACAAATAGGTTATCTGCATACAAAAGTAGTATCACTGGATTTCCTTCCTCAACCTTGTAGTAAAGGTTGGAATCTGCTTTACTCTTGGTAAAGCCCTAAACTGGATAGAAAGTTGTCTATCCCACCATCCCAAGTTCTGCACATATATGACTCACTGTCATGTGTCTCAGAACCAAGTGGCTGCACCACAAACACTTCTTCTTCAACTACACCATTCAAGAAAGCTGTCTTGAAATCCGTCTGGTGTATCTTCTATCTCATCACCTTTATATTTCTATATGCTTCCATCTGCAGTATGATTGATCTGATAGTTCCATTTGGAAGTCACAACAGACTTCCCTTCAGCTCTTGGGATCGCATCCCAAACATCATTCTTCATGATTGACGGATCATGGCATTCTTCCCATATCCTGGGAACTTCAATATCTTCAATAGATAATTTTGTTGCTGAACAAATGTTGTAGTTCTTCTTTTGTAGTTAATGGCATACGATCTTTCCTACACAACAAGTTAAATTGCATGATTAGAAAACATCTCATAGTTTTCAGCACAAATTCGTACACATAAAGAAATATGTCATACAGTCATGCAATTAACTTATCCAATGCTTCAATACAACATTTATCCATATCCCGTAACTTTCTAGATGCCTTCCAATCTCTACCAGAACATTGTTAAGAGTGTGCACAACTCCCAACATGTTAGCAAAGAGGTTTCATTCTAGATAAGTAGCAATGGAATGTTGTATAGTGCCATAGGCTACTTACCCATGCATATTAGTAGTATATTGTTCATCAATGCAACTATTCTAATATGCATAATACACAACCTAATTGTAGGAACATTAGTATATACATTATTGAACAGTATTATTTAAACAATAAACTATGCAAGTAATGAAAATTCAAATACTTATCTTTGTTTGTTTGTTGGGTTGACTCCCTCTCAGTCTTTGCTTCTTTTCTGCAACTCCATTCTTATGTGGATTGTGAGAAGTGGTCAACTCCCTCTGAATATCTGCATCCTTGCAGAAACTACTAAAGTGTGCTCCTTTGCTTTCTTGCAGGAACAACTAGAGTGTGCTCCCTCTTGATCTTTGCTTCCTGGATTACCTATCCTTGAACTTACATCCATCCTTAATCATTATGCATGCTTATTAGTATCATCATTGTGTTATCCTTGAGGTCTCATACATAATCACACATTTATTAGTATAATCTTAATACTATCAAAACACAATAATCTTAAACATGTATATTCATGATCATTCACAGATAATAAACATTAGTATTCAAGGTTTCAGGGAAGTCTTCTTTTACTCATACATATTCTTATTTGATCATAGGACTCTTCTGGTTAGTTGAATCATCAATCAAGATAAGAGATATAATATGCATAAAACCCGTGATTATTCAAACCTATGACTTCATGAATAATCATTATCAACAACACAACAGTATAAGATCCTAACACAAGGTAGGATTCTAGCTTGATATAGGAAAAACATACCTGGATTAGCATGCTATCTAGTTATGTCTAACATACCCGCATAATGTCTTCTGGTTCTCTTTAATGACTTGTGTTAGTAACCTACATGTCTCATAAGTTAACCATTGTAGAACCAAGTTATACATACCTCGAAAGTAGATCTTCTATGTGATCCATGACAATGGATGAATCTTTGTCTTCTTGTCACCATGAGCATACGTTCTTGAAGTAGAACGTGATTTGTCTTTCTTGGTGTACCTTTTATGTTAGCAGACAACATAAATCTCATACAACACCATAATGCATTAGTACAATCATAAGTGTCAACACCCTAACCAATGAATATCTTCTATCATGCATTCATAATTTTGTTAAGGTGATACGACAAATCTAAAATCAAGATTGTACTAACCGTAATAACATGAAGACAAACATACCATAAACTTAATCATGAACAAATATCGAAACATACCTCGATGAGTCATACCTGTCGAGATCGCTTGTAATATTCTTATGTAAGGCCTTAGCCTCATCTCCCTCTGAAACAGGAACTTCTTTACTTATGCAGATGATCAATCCATCTTCTTCTAGGATTAACCCAAATTATCCACTTGATTTGCAAGAACTGGACCTGGAACTGGATTAGGGTTTGTCAGAGAAACCCCAAAAATTCAAACTTTGAATTTCAAACTTTCGAAAGGATATAAATATGCACCTTGATGAGCTGATCACACCGGTATGCTCAGAATTTGAAAACTGCAAAGTTTCACTCCTCAATTTTTCCTTTGAAACTTCCGGATTCACTGGACGTAACCCTGAACTGGGGTTTGATGAAGCCCACTCTTCTGCCCCATCAAAAGGTTTGATCCAAATCTCTATGCTTCTATTTTTATGAGGAGCTTCCAATCGTGGTCACAGATTTCAAAAATTCCTATTTTTACAGAAGCCCTAATTTTCCACTTTTATGATCAAAGTCCCAAACTAGGGTTTGATCAAGCCCGGCCTTCTGCCCAACCAAAAATTCTGATCTTGGTCTCTAAATTTTGATTTTGATGAGTAGCATCCAGCCGTGGTCTCTAATTACAAAAATTCCAACTTTCTTCGAAGCCCTAAATTCCGGAAGCCATGAATGAAGGTACTCAAAAATAATTCTATTTTTGACAGAAATATGTACCTGATTGTTTCTGGTGTACCTATGAATTTTTGATCCACAGGGTCTAAAACGTTTGAGATAGCCCAACCTGTTATCTTTCCATCTTGACAGGTCTGACCTCAATTGGATTCTCTGAGAGAGAGTTATGCCAAGTGTCGCAATGTGACCTATTTATGGGATAATACAGGAGAGCGAACTTGTACGGTGTGCCACGTGTCACTGTTTCAACTTCGGCCTCTAAATTTTTTTTCCTTAGATAGCTCGACCTGTTATCTTTCTATCCTGACAAGTCTGACCTCAATTGGATTCTTTGAGAGAGAGTTATGCCAAATGTCGCAACGTGACCTGTTTATGGGATAATACAGGAGAGCAAACTTGTACGGTGTTCCACGTGTCACTGGTTCAACTTCAGCCTCTGAAAATGTTTCCTGAGATAGTACAGTCTGTGTACTACCTGTCACATTTTACGAAATTTCATTTGGATCTTCCTAGCCCAAGTTATGACCTTTTCCCCAAGTTCACTTGATTTTGACTCAGATCTGGAAGATGCAGAAACCCTATATTGTACAGATCATAAATCACAAAGTACAGTGATATAGAGGTTGTCCTTTGTACACAAGGTACATGGGGATTTAATCTTCGACCTGTAAATATTTCAGATCCGAAAACTTCTCCAAAACGGATTTATAGCAAAAGTGCTACGATGACTGGTTTTTGCTATATCAAGCCCTAGCATCGTAAGTGCAACAAGTGTCATACATGCCATATCATGCCTTCTTTCAGGCTAGCTCTGATACCATGTTAAATTTTTAGAATTTACTTCAATCTGATCTAGGATCTTAACTGAGAGAACAACATGTACAGCATATATACATCATATCAATCATGGAGACAATAATGCAAGCACACAAGAGACACAAATATTTACTTGGGGAAAACCATAAAGGTGAAAAACCCCAATAAATTCCTCAAAGATAAATAGAGCAATGATACAACCCAACCATAAGAGATAGACATATCCTAGTAGCAGATCCTCCTCCTCCATAAGTGTGCCACTCCTCCTTGAGTGCATGAGTGAGAAGTGAGTGATCAAATAGAGTGCCTTCCGCACTCTATTTATACTTGACTTGACTTGCCTTTTACATAAATCATGTAGGCTTGAACTTAACCACATAACATAATGCTGACTGGGCCGACCCCCAATAGGGTGGTCTAATAACCCTTCGACCCACATGGCCGACCCCCAATAGGGTGGTCTAATAACCCTTCGACCCACATGACTTATACAGGGCCGACCCCAACAAAGTGGTCTAATAACCCATCAAATATAAGTTACGACATTTACAATATAAATGACGACACTTCCGTATAGAGGAATAATACCATCTCTATAGGAGTACATACAACATACATATATGAAATACATTCCGAAGTTACATATACATCAACAGTAATATGATATAGTACATTGCTAGACTGTGAAATGGTGTCAACAATTGCATCCAAGGTTGATCCAAGCGAGCGACGAATCCTGTCACCACAACTAAAAGCTGCACTAATGCCCCTCAAGTGGGAAAACTCAATCAGTATCTCGGCATTTGTGTCCATAGCCGCAACTACAATAAAAACATCAATACGAAAATCATTAGAAACATATACATGGTATATAATGACGTCTCTTCAAAATTGAAAATTTATTAAATCAAACTCAAGTAAGCAATTTAATGGCATTCACTTACATACATTTAAAACTTAAAATTAAACATTTAACAATTAAAAAGTAAATTTCGTTCAACTTCTTTCTAGAAGTTAAGGCACTTCTTAACCCTCATTGGTGACTTTTCCATGCAAACTTTGGTTTAAACTTCTTAGAATTTAGGAGTGTTATTTTGACATGTTTTGGCTTTTACGTCCCTTGCAGAAAACAATATTTCCATCAACTTCATAAGCTAACATTAAATTTATTGATTTCAACATATTACGCCTTGTGGTTCGAGGGGAGGACAAAGTGGCATGGAATGAAATGGATATGTATGAGTTTGTCTTGCCAATATGATTACATATGTACTTGAGATGATTATCAATGATTAAGATGTTGAATAATCAACTAAAGATTGTGACTAGAATGACAATAACAACAATGTAAACTTCTCAAAACAGAGACAATTTCTCTCTACAAAATCGATCTCTACATTGTATGGCAAGTTCATAAAATTAAATAAAAAACATAGTGATCTTCTATATGAAGTCTTTGAGTTGAATTGACGGTCCCTGAGCGTTCAGTAGATTGATCGAGGGTGTGGATAGGGCAGGCCTGAGAGACACTTTGTTAATGTGTTTTGGCATTTAGTCAAGGGTGCTTAACTAAGAGGCAATGTATAGCTACATACACTTCTGATGAAATTTTGATTATGTTCATGGACAAATGATTGTGATGAAATTTTGAGAAACCAAGTTACTAATTTTTTTTGCATTTTTTCTATTCACATTTGTGCATGCATTTCATCTTGCTATGGCCATTACCAAGGAAAATTATTTAATTAGTATCACGGGAAATGGCCTTTGAGGGTTGGAAACTTGGGTTTCATGTGGATGGATACATTGTAGAAAGGGAGGAGTTCTATTTTTATCAATTTTTTATTGGATTATGAATTTTTGAGTTTTTGAAAAGGGATTCATTTTAATTATTCACTCATCTTGGTTGAGGGAGATGTGAATTTAATTAGAGATTGGGTTATTCCCAATTTTATAAATATTACAAAACTAGGTTGTTTTAAACAATAAAAAAATAGTAATTTAGGTTAAGAAATGACAAAAAAGTGGTATGGGTGAATGAATTACCTAATTAGATGACAATCCACCGGTGAATTTGCCTCCTCTCCAACTAAATCGAGCTCCATCGATACTCTAGGGAACACAAACCATCCTCGTCCAACCTCTAATTCGCGTTTCTGATGCGTGAAGAGCGCCACGGGTGGTCGGGGGTGGTCGGGACTGTGTTTTTAAATTGATTTTAGATTTCAATAACGCGTACCTATTTTGTAACTACATAACGCATATGCGTTTTGTAGTTCTATAACGAGTATGCGTTATGGTTACCTATCCTACATGTCAGGCTTGGGTTTTACAAGTCAAGTGCTAAGTATCAGAAACACGTTATGTTTTTGTGTATTAGAAACGAGTTTTGAAAAAGTAGTATTGCATCTAAAGTGACCCTCATCTTCTTGCACACACCCCATAGTCAACCATGGTTAACCATAGTCTAGCATAGTGAACTAGTTAACCAAAGTCAACCAAAATCAAACAAATTCAACCATAAAGAACCAACTTCAACCATAGTCGACCATAACCAACCAAATTTAACCAAAGTTAAAAGTCAAATAAGGTCAACCAATAGTCAATTATGGCCAAACAAAGTGAACCATAGCAAACCATGGTCAACCATAGCCAACCATAGTTGATTAGTCAAGAAAAGTCAACCATAGTCAAACAAAGTCAACCATATTCAACCAAATTCAACCATAGTACTATAGTCAAAAGTCAAAGAAGGTCAACCAATAGTCAATTATGGTAGAACAAAGTCAACCATAGTCATCCACAATCAACCATGGTTAGCCATAGTCAACCAAGGTCAACCAAAGGCATCCATAATCAACAAAAATCAACCATAGTCAACCATGGTCAGCCAAAAGCAACCATAGTCAACCATATTCAACCATGGTCATCCATACTCTACCATGGTCAACCAATAGTCAATTATGGCTAAACAAAGTCAACCATCATGTAGAAAATTCAATTGTGGTCAACTATGTTCAAACAATTTGGAAGCAAGGACAATCATTGTCAACCACCATCAACCATGGTTTACATAGTCCATCAATAATCAAAATTTAACCAATAGTCAACCATGGTTGGCATATAAAAACCATAGTAAAAAGTTCAACCATAGTAACCATGTCGAGCATTGCCAAAGATGGTCCAATGCTGTGCTTATCTTTGGAATATTTCAATCAACTTCTCCAACTATGGCAGGTTCCTTTACCATGTGAATGCTTCGACTATCCCTTTTATGAGGACAATCTTGATAGAAGTGACTTTCTGTAGGGCCCCTCCTATAGAGTCCTTCCATCTTAACCTGAAACTAAACAATCTTGCTACAAAGAGATTAGAAACCATAATTACTAGATATATAAAATAAATTAACTAAATAACTTAGCAAATATAAATAAAACCATAACCTTTCAACCCAATCCAGCTGGTCCATTTTCATCTTCGTCTTCTATAGGATCCCTCCAGCAAAGCTCATTAAACCATAGGCGAAGCAACCATTAGCTTCGCCACCCAACCATAGGCGCATGCTTTCAGTCGCATGCCTCCCCCTCGCGCCCACCCCCCCCCCCCCCCCCCCCGCCCCCTCGAGCAAGTTGCATCTATCGCAAGAATTACGATATCCATCCAAAAACTAGGTCCCTTCTCCCTTCCCAAGGCCTTCCTAGAGTAGGAAAATCCTTTGCGACACATGTCCCTCCATGCAATAATATTAATTTATTAAATTTTAATTAAAAACAACTCACCCATCCATGTGTTATTTTTTCTAGAAGATGCACCAATATTCTTAAGTTTGCTCATGTTTGTCCCCAAGATATTTCACTTAACTCCTAGATTTATGGTGAAGGTGGAGTTAACTAGATGTCCATGCTTAGGATTCCATTTTGCTCCTAAATAAGGATTTATATTATTTTGAATACTCAAAATAATATTTTATGTGCAAATGCATAAATAACAATTAATATTATTTTAAATGCTAAAATAATCTTTTAAGTGCAAACGTCTCAAGTACTAATTTCTATTGTTTAAAGTACTGAAAAGCATTTATTTAATTAAATGTTCTAGGTGCAAATTTATATGTCTTTATGCAATTTAGTTTAACAATCATTTTTACTAGGATCACGGTGCCGTGCCGTTGGGCCTTCCCGTTCCTTAACTTCATTTCCCCGACATGGCTCCACTCCATCGGGTCCATTCATCTGTCATTTCCATTTCTCGGTAAGGTACCACATCATCGGGTCCTTGCATCCACTCTTTTCATTCTCGACAGGGTACCACATCATCAGGCCCTTCTGTCGATATCCTTTCATTCTGACTTGTGCAAACTTCATGTAGGAATTTCAAGAGCTATTACCTTCTATCCTCTGTCTACACGCTATTAGGGACTAATGGCGATGAGGAGTAAGTCCGTACTTGCTGAGCGCCCCTCAAGTTGTACATGACCAACTCTGTTGTAGCCCACCCGCACAACCTCATGCTTCTCCTAAGTAAGCGGATCAATGCTTCACTACTCATGCGTGGTATTCCGTCGGAAGTCGACATTGTTGTCGCTCTCCTTGTGTGTGATTTATCCGTACTCTATGACCTTTCAATTCCCTTGTGTGTCCTTCGGTGAACCGTTTCACGTGTCGCTACACACATTTCTCACAAAGATATATCAATAGTACTATCCTCGATTATCATAATATGATTCATAAATCTGCTATTTCGTTAAGCATTTATAGTTTACTCATAACATTACTCATTCATCTAATCAGAAATGCATCTTGTCAATATTTACTTTCTTCATTCTCATCACATAATCAATCATATAGCTAGTTGTTAAGCATCATTCACATGTACATTTTTCATAATCAAAGTTAATCGGTAAATAACATGTAATCATTCATTTACATCAACTATCTCGATACACTTATATCATTATTTTATTGATTCACAATCAGTCGTAGTCATGAATATACTCAATATAACATCAAGGGGTAACTTTATTAATGTTTCAATTAGTCGGGTCACTCAATAGGTTCCCTCAAGGTCTGCAGTAGTCTAGGGGCACTACATACACCCCTACTTATTTAGAACTTCGTCCCAAAGTTCATAATAAATGTGGAAAGCTATGACGCATCTCAGTCGCGTCCTCCCAAGTCACGGAGCTAGGACTGTCACTGTCCCACTACGCTTTAACTTGATTAATTAAGGCTAATCATTAAGCAAGATGTAATCAATCAATTATCCCACTCCACACATATAATTTAATTCCTTAATTCATTTATCAATTATTGTCATCATTCACATCTTCAGGTTTTCCTCAATCATTTGAGACATAACAAGGCTCAAGAGACAACTATATCGAAGGTGTTCAACCGGGTCACTTGACAGGTGCCCTTAAGGTCCACAGTCATTCTAGGGGAATTACATACACCTGCTCATAAATAGAACTTCGTCCTGAAGTTAATTTTTGTTCTTGTACTTTCGACACTAGGATTTATCTTAATTTCTATTCTCATCTTCTGTCATTCTATTCTATTTTTCTCCAACAATCATGGGTATAAGCACAAGTGGTTCAAGTCATTAATTCCTATATCATCTAGTATGGCTCTAATACATTCAATAATTGTTTATCCCAGCTGGATTTCCTATATCTCTTATTCATTCACGAGGGTTTACGAAGTTCAAATTTCCAACAAGCTGCATTGCCTCAATAGCCACCCAATAATTTATTAACATAACTAGTCCAAGCAAGGTTTCAAATCTATTAGGTTATCCTCCCTTCAAGTCGAGAAGGTAAACATCATAAAATATTCAGTAAGATATAATCACAGTTTTAACATATCAGGAGAGACCATCTAATAACTGCCCAAAGCCAAATTCCATAAGACTACTTCCAAATACCTCCTAATGTTTTGATAATGTTGATTCTCAATTCGATAAGATTTCAGGCATCGAAATTTGGTAACTTAGTTTAACATGTTAAAATTTAACTCTTAGTCCTTTCTTTGGTAACATCATGTTTAGATCAATGAGCTTATCACATCCATGCTTCATTTCATCCTTTATGTTGTCTTAGGACCACTTCGACAGACTCATCGAATCGCACTATGTGTGTTTTCTTAACCTCATCAAGTTCCATTTCAAGGTTAGTTGTCTTTTCATCAAGGTTTCACCATGTCAGATGGTTAGCATAATTCCATTTAGCTAGTTGTGCTGGTCATATCCATACCTTGTTTCACCAAATTTGTCTTTATTTGTTTCTTTCGAGAGGTTTTCCAGTTACACATTTTTTTTTATTAGTAGGAGATATGTTACTCTAGGTTTATAACCCTAAATTATAATCCATTTGATTTCTCAATCTTTTTTACCATTACCAATCATTCCCAAAAGCGCAATTACCATAAACTCTTTCATGAATTAGTTATAGCTTACTTAAGTAACTTCTATCATTTAATTATGATTAGGCATTTCTACTTCTAGGCTACATCTTATCCTTCTGTATTAATCTGGTCTTACTATAGAGTTTTCTTTATAAGGAATAAAGTGATCACCAATTGCGAACATGATTCTACACTAAAGGTCATGATATGCGACAGATATGTGTTCTTTTCTTCAAGGGTATCAACTCTATTGATAGTATGAATTATAATAATTACCACACAATATTACCGATAGAATGCATGGCTCGATCATGGACTTATAAAATCCTACCCTCCCTTACATGGAATGTGAAATATAAGCATGATTCATCTTTTCCATCTAACTATGGTTATTCCATTAATGTAGTATGAAATATGATTGTTCTTGGCATTTATATGTAATTCCTGTCATTACATATTGTGAAATATAACATCATATTATGTTTTCAAAGAAATGAATAAGAATTCTTACTGAATCTAATACTAGATATTACAGTTTCCCAAACATAACATAAACACACTTTACTATATTCCTTAAAATAAAAGCATATCTAATAAGTCCTATATAAAGTAATTCTATTGCCATTTATTTCTAATGCATTACCAATACATAGGGATCAAGGATCAAGTAACAGAAGAATAATGATCTGCTCTATAAGTATTTATTTAAATTGGCTACAAATGAACATTTATATAGATACTTTTTCCGAACACTAGTTCTGAATTAACAATAATTATTCCACAAATGAAGTGTATTATTCATTCCATGATTGAATTATTATATAAGTACTTATTCCAAGCACTATAAGTGAATTAGTAACACTCATTTCATAAATGAACAATACATTCATTCTACCCATGTTATATGATACACTAAATAACATGAGTTTAAGCATTTCTTTTTCTTTTCGTCTTTTTTTTTACACATCTAAGCCTTTAGGTGTTCTAATTCATGGTGACTAATTTTAATTAGGTTCTACACAAACTTTTTTCCTTATTCGAATTTAGCACACACTCTATTTAATTTGATAAATACTATAGCATCTACGTACTCATTCTTCTATCTCATAATGCCTAGACACAATCAACAATTGTAATAACATATCTAATTTCTTCATCATTCTAATTAAAGTCATATAATACTTCACTCTAATTCAAATTTACTATAGTACAATTTTGTGTATCCATACATCATCTATTAAGTAAATGTTATATGTAATTCAATCCATTTAATATACCCTCTAATAACTAAAACTTATTAAAGCGAACATTTAGGTATGTTTTATTGCGTTTAAAAACCATGAGATACTTTGACTAAATTTTTGAAAATAATGTAAAGCAATTTAATTTATTTAAAATATCATTTATTAAATAAATGTTATAATGGTTTTTGAGTCATTCAAGATACCATCTAATAAATAGGATTTATTGTAAGCAAAGGAAATTACCAGCCGTAAGTTACTTCACTAAATTCTTCTTAAAGCAATAATACAATGCAATTTAATTTAATTGACTCATCATCGAATACTAAGATTAACTAATCAAGGTCAACAATCACTAAATAATAATAGATTTAAGCGCACTTACCATTTTGGTGCCATATTATAATCTATACTCTAGTTATAATATACATACCTGAACAGTCTGATTTTTCCAGGGTAATTATTCTAACAACCGTTCAAACTATAAAGGTGGAAGAGATGCAAATAATCACGCACTTAGTGGTGCTACTGGCGCTTCATTTGGCAAAGATCGTTTTGGCCAAGGTGGTCGTGGAGGAGCTGGGTATTCCTCAGGATATCAGAATTGAGACGAGATGGCGGAATTATTAGGGAGTTGGGATTGTGTATTGGTGGTCATAGTTTCGAATATGAATGTTGGGGAGAGATTTAATCAGTATGATTTTGACCAGACATTCGCACAGGAAGGATGCAGCTACGCTATCGGTTTAGGTAAACAGAGGCACGGCTTGAAAAGATTTTGTTTAGATGGAAACGCAGAGATCTGCAATGGCAGTCTAGACTTGCAAAACACTGAAATCTAATACCAACAACTCGCTCCATGCAATAATATTTAATTTATTAAATTTCTAATTAAAAACAATTCACCCATCCATGTGTCAGTTTTTCTAGAAGATGCACTCACATTCCTAAGTTTGCTCATGTTTGTCCGCAAGATATTTCACTTAACTCCTAGATTTGTGGTGTAGGTGGAGTTGACTAGATGTCTATGCTTAGGATTCCATTTTGCTCCTAAATAAAGATTTATATTATTTTTAATACTCAAAATAATATTTTATGTGCAAATGCATAAATAACAATTAATATTATTTTAAATGCTAAAATAATCGTTTATGTGCAAAAGTCTCAAGTACTAATTTTTATTGTTTAAAGTACTAAAATGTATTTCTCTAAGTAAATGTTCTAGGTGCAAATTTATACATATTTATGCAATTTAGTTTAACAATCATTTTTACAAGGATCTCGGTGCCACGCCGTTGGGCCTTCCCATTCCTTAAATTCATTTCTCCGACATGGCACCACTCCGTCGGGTCCAGTCATCTGTCGTTTTCATTTCTCGGTAAGGTACCACATCGTCGGGTCCTTGCGTCCACTCTTTCCGTTCTCGGCAGGGTACCACATCGCCGGGCCCTTCTATTGATATCCTTCCATTCTGATTTGCGGGAACTTCATGTAGGGATTTTAGGAGCCATTACCTTCTATCCTTTGTCTACACGCTATTAGAGACTAATGGTGATGAGGAGTAAGTATGTCCTTACTGCGCGCCCCTCAAATTGTACGTGACCAACTCTATTGTGGCCCACCCGCACGACCTCACGCTTCTCCTGATTAAGCAGATCAATGCTTCTCTACTCATTCGTAGTATTCCATCGGAAGTTGACATTGTCGTCACTCTCTTCGTGTGTGATTTATCTATACTCTACTACCCTTCAATTCCCTTGTGTGTCTGTCGGTGAACCGTTTCACATGCCGCTACACACATTTCTCACAAACATATATCAATAGTACTGTCCTCAATTATCATAATATGATTCATAAATCTGTTATATTTCGTTAAGCATTTATAGTTTACTCATAACATTTCTCATTCAGCTAATCATAAATGCATATCATCAATATTTACTTTCTTCATTCTCATCACATAATCAATCATACAGCTAGTCGTTAAGCATCATTCACATGTACATTTTTCATAATCAAAGTTAATCGTTAAACAACATGTAATCATTCATTTACATCAACTATCCGGATACACATATATCATTATTTTATTGATTCACAATCAATCGTAGTCATGAATATACCCAATATAACATCAAGGGTTTGTTTTATTAATGTTTCAATTAGTCGGGTCACTCATAGGTTCCCTCAAGGTCTGCAGTAGTCTAGGGGCACTACACTTTCCCCACAACCCCAACAATTTAAGGGCTCTCTTTTTACTTTTTTTTTTCTAAGGAAATTATCTTTAAACTCAGTTTTAATTGGTTGTTGTTTATCTCTAAAGGTGTTCTTTTGGTAACTCTCGTGTTTATTAAAGGGATTAAAATCTCTTTTTTTAAAGTTTTACCCTTCTCTTTTCTTATAGTTATTTATATTCTCATGTTTACTCTTACTTTAATCATAGGCCAATTTAGCTTTCCTCATTGCTTCATATAATGTTTTTGGATTATCAAATTCCAATCTATCTTTATAGAAACTTGGTAAAAAACCTAAGAATCTTTGTATTTTAAGCTTTTCTTCAATGAGGTAGGGTACATAGCCTAGTAATGATAGGAAATTGGTACATAAGTCATTCATCGACATCAAACCTAGTTTTAATTCATAAATTTATTTTTCCTTCCCTTCATAATAATATTCTGAAAGATATTCCCTTTTAAACTCTTTCTTAAACCATTTCCAATTTACTTTTCGATCGTTAACTCTTTTACATCTTTTTAAATATTTTCACCAAATCTTAGCTTTTTCGAATGGATTGAATATGGCAATTTTTTCTTTCATTGAGTTAGAGTAATTATAGATTGTAAAATATTTCTTCATTCTTGATACCCAAGCTTCAACTTCCTCTCCATTTTTTACTTTACCATCAAAGATGGGAGGCTTTATTTTCTTAAATTCACCAATTATTTCATCTTTATATTTTATCTTCTTCCTACATCTGCATTCACAACTACTCCTAGAATCATCTGACTCACTATCAATAGAGCTATCATTAGAGGAAAATGGTTCAGAAGACAAATTGATTCATTTACGTTTCTTTTTACCCATATCCTTAGATATCTTAGTTAATTTAAATAAAAGAGCTTCATTCAAATCCTCTTGAGTTCTCATTACTTGTTCGTATTCAATTTTAAATATTTGAAGTTTTTCCTGTAAATCCCTTATTGTTTGCAAAATCTCATCTTGGTTGTTGTTAATGTTATTATTGTGATGTTGTTCTCCTTCATTTAAAATTTATACCCATATAGGTGGGGTAGGGGGTCATCCTTCAACCATTTTCCTACAGTTTTAGTAACACAACTTTCTTCTATACAAATAAGAAGAACAACATACACACAAAGTTAGTTTTGTCATACTATGAATGGACTTCATGAGGTCAAATGTTGTTACCTAAGCTCTGATAGCACAGTGTAACATACCAAAAAAATCATAAAATTAAAATGTATTCCTTCTTTTAAAAACACTAACATAGTCATCCTCTATCCAAAGATAAGATACAAACCCTACACTAGGTTTCGTGTTTGATAATTGGATTTTTGAGTTTTATGTAAACTTCTCCATTTAAAATTCAAATGCATAAGCTATATGAATATAATTTGATGTATAAGACCCTATAAAAATACAACACAATGTATATGCTAACCTTTTTCAAAATATATGCCTAACATAACTTCAATTCTATTTTCCGATACTAATTTATTTTTACTATAATACAATGGATATATTCACATAATCCTTACTAACTCCTTTCAATATATTTCTACAATATATACAAAAATGCCATAGTCCTTTCCCTCTATCTAGGTATTCATATGCATAGTCTCATATTTTAATTAACTATTTAACATTGTGAAATTATTTAAAGACTTAGATATTAATCCGATTAATCCAACCACATTTGTGCTTCAACAAAAATCCATGTTCTCGACCATAATTTTATTTAACATAAAAAGGGAAACCTAGCTTTTATCAAAGTATTTCAAATTAATAACCCATTCAAGGGAAGAGCTAATAACCATTTATCTCTACTCAAAATCCAATCTATATTCCATGCTCACATGTTAATCATTTTAATAAATTTGTTAATGGATCATGCCTTTTTCTTTGCTATTGGAAGCTCTGTAATGGTCCATATTTGGGTAATGGGAATCCCGCAAACATTACAACTTATATACATTCTTGGAAACAAACCTTAGATACCGTACATTTAACTACCTCATCAATTCTTACCTTGAATATATATTTGCGCCGATTGGTGTTATTTCCCAAGGGTCGTTTTGAGAAACACTGTACACTTTCGTCGTCCCTCCAATGAATTAGAATCCCCCACTTGTTTGTGAGTAAGAAACTACCACGTGGTTTTAACGCTATTTCATTTTTACGTGTTTCGGAAGTTTTACACCATGAGAAACCCATTTTCCCGTTTTCTCTATGATGCGCAATTTCCCTTTGAATGGTAGCATCTATCAATCCAAAACTTCCACGCGGTTTCGGTTACAATTGCTTTGTTGGGAGGGCTATGGTGTTGTTTTCTTCTACGGCATGGACTCGGCAAGGGTCTTTGAAGGGTCCTGTGATGCCATCTGGAATTTATAACGCAACCCGGGTGGTTTTGAAATGCAAACACAATCCTTAGGGTCCGATCCGTACAATATTTTCTACTACGATGGTGCAAAGCAGGGGGCTCTTTTGATGTTGTTGTTTGTTGCGAAGGGAGAATAGTTGTATTTTGCCTCTTTGAATATGGAGGGGAAAAGGGTTGCTGCAAGCCCTCGACCTTGCAGTGGTCGGCGCGTTGTGGCCGCAAAATGGCAACGGGTGGATGCTTCTACTAACTACATGCGTAAGCTTTAGAGGCGGGAGATCGGTACCAATGGAAATAGGGATTTCGATATCACTAATTCCCAGGAGCAGTTTTGGAATTTTCAGTTGCAGGTTAGGGTTTTGGTATATTTTTTTCTTGCTTTAAATTAAATTTTTAAGACCCTACACCTCCATATTCTTATGCCCTCGTTCTTCCTGTAAGATTTGAACTGTACACCTCTTGAAGGAAAAAAATAGTACAGTCTGCTAGGTTTAAAACTAATATACCTTGAGTATGATTTAAAGCTACTATACCTTGAGTAGAGTTAAATAGTTTTTATTATTATTTTGAATAAAAGATGTAAGCATTGGACTGTGTAAGTTAATATCCTGTGGTGATGAGTGTATTGACAGGGTGGTCAAAAGGAAAAGGCAGCTAAGAGCCTTAGAGGATTGTGAAGATAGACATGACAAAATAATGATGACAAGAGGATTGAAGTTCAATGGGCATGAGCAGAAAGGAATGATGAAGAATGAGGTGGAAATTTGGGATAGAGAATGTAACGAGGAAGAAAAGAGTGAAAAGGATGGCAAGAAATATGCACAACAGGAAAGTGCACAACAACAAATGAGCAGAAATAGCATGTACTAGCAAAGGGAAGAACTGGATTGTGACATGGAAGATTTCTGGAGATATTTGATGACAATTTCCAAGTGCGAAAGAAAAGTGATGCAGAGAAGAGGGTGGGCAAGAGAACATGCAATCAGGTTAGGTAGAGGATAGAGAGGTTGAAGGATTTCTTAGTTTGTAGAAATCATGTACAGAGCCTTTTAATGAAATAGTGCATTTTTGAACTGTGTGGGTGAATGCTTCTCTGTATTAATTTGCTTTCATGTCAAAATCGATTTGTAGGTAGATTTGTTCTGGGTATGATTTCTGTCAATTTGAATGGATTGAATTACTGATGCGTTGATGGTGGAGGAAATAAACAAATCGTGTGTGTAGTGATTTCAAGCCTGTAGCGTTCAAGTTGAGCTTGAGATTAGTTTGGAAATTTCTGGGTGTGTATAGAGGAATTTCTAGAAATAAGAGCGACCTTCAGAACTAGATAAAGAGATAATGCCTCTTATGCCTCTTTTTCTTTGTTTACTCTGTTTGTATTTCTGCACATGATATTTAGATGGTGCGATTTCAGAAAGGAACACATCCTCTTGACAGATTATATTTACACTTGATAAAATGATGTATGAAACTATGTTTTGACTTGAAATAATGATTTATGACAAATTTGAAATAGGAATACATTTGTGCTTCATTGATTTTCCCTAAGAATGGCGTTTTTCGGTTATTAGGAGTGCTATTATTTGCAATTCTGTTGGTGGGTGATCCCAAGGTAAATACTTACTTGAATAAATATCAAGAAAAGCATAAACAAATTCTAAAAGCACATGATAGAGTTTTGTTACAAGACATAACGTTTTGATCATTAGAGTGCTGGAAAAAGGGATCGATGTAAGAAGGGTAAGTTCGTTTTCCTGACTTAGATTCAAACGAGGTGAAAATTGATTGCAATCGAATGAATGTGTGATTATCGAGAAGTTTCCTGACTTAGAGTTTGCTAGAGGTAGAGTTTGCTAGAGTTTTTGTTCTTTAAGAGTTTTGCACATTACTCTAAATCCTCATCAGTGAATCATGGCCCCATTAGCATCCCCTTAAAATTTATACTGTGCAAAGAAAAAAAAATGAATGTTTAAAGTCTTTAGTCTGTAAACTAACGAAATGGATAAGAAAATGATCCTATATTACCCATTGACACAAAGAACACCTCTGCTGGAATATGAGATGAAGGAAAAGATTATGAAAAGTCCTGCTAGATTTTTTCTTTTCATATCACTGCACAACTCCTTCTAGGGTTGTACAACTAGGTACTTTCTAGAGAGTCCTGGATGACATCATCGGTCTTTGGACGAGTCTCTTCACACTCCTTGATTAGGACATAAAGGCCTCTTCACCCTCATCTTCTTTTAATTGTATTTCTGCTTGTGATGTTAAAAAATGTTAAAGCATTGAACATTGATATTGTTAATTATTGGTTGGCTGCAAGAGAGCGTTGATCACCATGTACATGCCGATTACTAAACCACTAAACCACAAACCCGATGGATAAATTTTATTTAATTATAATCGTATAATTCCATGGAAATCCACTTGGTAATTATAATTATTATTATTTTTCTAGAGATGTGATTGGAATTCCTGAGTACAACCACAGTTCTCTTTCATTGCTTGAACCAGTGAGTCAATTGCTAGTTAACATTGGCTTCTCTATTTTGATCAAAGGTCCATTATTTTTTATCTTGTTTAGGGTTTCTTTCCAAACCGGTCGACATTCAAAGGAATAGATATGTTCGTGAAACTGGGTCCTTTATCGCCCAGGTTTTTGAAATCAAGGCCCTCTTGTTGTTTACCATTGAAATCAATGGTTAGCTCAGATGTTCTCCGTAGTTTGCACCCATGAAAGACCATATGCATCCGATACCATTTAACTTAGGAATTTATAGAGATCCGTGTCTGTTAAGTATCTATTTTCCTTGGAGAATCAAGTTCTTTGTAAGATCTTTTCTATAATTTTATCACACTTCAAGTTTTGGATTTTTTGAGTGATTGATAGATGCAGGGTTAAAATAGACTTATGCTAATTTAAATATCCATCAACAAGGTTTAAACTAATAATATATACACCTTACATCTTCCATAATTCCCCTTTAAATCATAAGCCGAGGCTGTTGGTTTTATCTCACTTTTAAAATCCCATGACCTAAGATATACCTTTGATGGGATGTTCTGTGCATAGTAGCAAGTATTGCCTATTTATTTTCCACATGTATGTTGAATGTGGCCATATTACATGCTAGAACTATTGTCGTCAAGGGAAGATAAGGGATCTGGGATAAGATTCGAGTAGCTGCATTATGTTTACGAAATTATACAGCTTTCAATTTGAATATCAAATTCCACACTTGAAAGGCAATGCCTTTTTAGAATCATAGTTCTGCAGTCACTGAAATATTTAATGGTAGCATTTCAGAATCAAGTGTAATAATTAATTTCATGTGTAACAATTATATTTCGTAAAAGATCATTTTTTTGTGGTAGCTATACAGTTAAGAGCCCTAGAGTGTGCTATTTCAAAATAAATGTAGTAATTTCCTCTATGCGACAAATAAAACTGGTTATGTGACTGGATTTACATATGGGAAATTTAAATTTAGAGACTTCTTAAGGTTTTATTTGTGCATCTCTCTAAGAATCTAAGATATGGCTACACAGAATATTGTAAGATTAGACTAAATGTGCAGCACATTCAACATATAGAAGCAATGAACCAGAGATCTCAAAATTTTATATGCCATCATTTATAAAGTAAGGAGATTTACGTTTTTTTTTCAAAGTGCTTCCTTTAATCTCAAAAGTAACATTACAACTGGTCCAAGGAGGCCAGGCATATGACGTGCAGGCCACTTGCACAGGAAAAAATGGTCTTCAAGGGTCAACTATTGGCAAAAACACTTCCATTTGGCTAAACTGTTGTTAAAGGGGGTACTATTCTATCAAAGTAACCCAGGGCTTGCGCCTGGCCCCAACTACTTGTTTTTGTCTCAAGGGAAATTGATCCTTGGTGGGTGGCCTGATGTGCTACCATATTCACTGTGAACCATGATTCTATTGATGTTGTGCCAATAGTTAGACAAGAATTTATGGTTTTCTGTAAGAGAGGAGAAATGCAGTTCTGGTGGAGATCTGAATATCAATGATTCTGTACTCTTTGAGCAAAATGGGCATTTTCCATTTACTCATACAAGTTAGAATCTTCAATACATATCCCCTGCAAAAGGGATCGATCAATCGTGTTCAAATATGTGAGTTAGCATTGTAAGGTCACATACTCAAAGGAGTTTTATAAGTGGTTGATAGTGATCATTGAGATGTAGGAATATTTAAGTTATAAGTTTATTTATGTTTGAAATTATCAAGTTTCCAAGTAGAGTTTGGCGTCCTCAAAATGAACATTAATAAGCTTCACCGTTCAACAATTTGTGCCTGCTTTATCTCTAGAGAACATCATGGCCTATTAAAAGCTTGTTGTCTGTGGACATAAGCCTGTTAACAAAAGAAACAATAATTTTTTTTGGATTGGATTCCTAGGATGGATTAGGTTACTTTTAAATTTGAGTAATATAAATGGAGAAGAGGTGTACACATAGCAGTAAGAATTATAGTTGGGACAAATACCATAGGTGGCTAGCTGAGAATGTATGCCCCTATGAGACATGCATTGCTTCATGGTTGGTTATCTAGCATGTGACAGTCACATTATTTTCCTATGGGATCAATATCAAATAAGAAAAAGCATAGAAGCTAATAATTTATTCTATTGTAGAAGGAAGCTACATGTTATTCACGGGTTTAAAGTTTGATTTTTTCCCCTTCTTTTCTCTAAGAGATAGATACGTTATTGCTGTCAGATGAACAATAAGCATGAAGCCTTATGTTCTATCTTTAAAAAATGATACCTATTCAGGATTATGAATTAAAATCGACCCTTGCACACATATTATAGTTCTTGTGATCCTTAGATTTTACACATGTTATTAAACGATGCTTAGACAAGCATAATTTAGGGGCAAGATATGCCTAGTTATCTCATAACCAAGTATGCTTGCATTCTCTATGTAGGAAAGGGATGTACGTAGGCAAGGAATGAAAATTTCAGTACCAATGACTTTATTTTATCATTAACAAATGAGGGTTTGTCATCAAGAGAGTAGAATGATGAAACTGCCAGATTGCCTCAGCCTCCAACATTTCCATCCTAATTTTTATCGAGAAATATTCTTACTGATTTCGAAAGGATCAACTCTGTTAGCTTCTGGAACTCTGTTAATTCATTCTCATTCATCATTATGATGGTTACATTAGACTTAGTGGTAGCCAACTGTGAAGACACTTTTATCCAAAATAAAATATAAAAACTAAAAGCAATGAACACACTCTTAGTCCCCTTTTAACTATTTTTTATTAGAATTGTCTCAACATAACAGTTATTGGTAACTTGTGGAAGTGATTAGTTCCCTTACTACATTTCCAAATAAATTTTAGGAATTTATCTTAACATAATCATTAGAGGGAAATTGATTGTTTTGCAATGTAATAGTCAATAGGCATAGATGGATGTTTCAAATTAAATTGAGGTGAAATAGTTGAAGGAGAGTAATGTAAACTAAATAGAAATAAATTTATTTAACCACCATTTCCATTGGAGCCATTTTGGAGTAGCCTTGTGCACTCCTACAGGGATTTATCATGAATGGACCTATTTGTTTGGTCATTTGTTGGATATAAATAAAATTTTATCATCTTATTTGATCTTAGCAGTGTGTATAATATAAGTTGATTCATAGTGAAATATTTTTTGAATTGTATGCAATAAACTTAGTTTCTGTTTTTGGAAACCTATTTCATGGTAACCATTTTCTATAAGTTACACTCTCAATCTTATGTTATTTCAGATCTGTCATGGAACTGTATTACTCACTTGTATTAAGGTTGCTCTTCCTTTCTTTTAGTAAATATTTTGTATGGTATTTTAACAATTGGTCAACTTGGAAATTTTCCTAAAGTTGACTAACATGTATAGTAGTTTGCATGTATACAGATGTACATATTTGATATTGTTAGTGCACTGATATTCACCATTTATAACTAGAATGTTCACATTATATGCACAAAGACTATAGATATTGAATATCATACCTTACTACACTCTGAATTTTTAAAGAGCCTTATTCATATCTTACACTAGTTGTTTCTGTGCTGGCTGGTCATTATCAGAGATGCTATATCTAAAGGAATTTCTCTTTGTTTCTCCACCTTCAAATAACCATTTAAAACTTTTGCTTACTGAACATATGAACACTTGAAGCTTGTTATTAAGTAGGGAATTGGAGAGCTATAACAATGTATAACTCTGTATTCTAATTTCTTCAATTGGTATTTTTCAATTACATTGATAGGTAAGTTTGGTCAAATATTTTATAAGTTTTAATTGTTTCCTATTAAAATTTTTAAACTGTTAGACATCTGACTGATGGAAGATTAAAATAAGCAGATATTTTACAGTTGTAGGCGAGTAGGGCACAGAGTTTCTAAGTCATATTTCTTGTTTCATAGGGGTGATTCTTACACCCATCTCTTTCGCTTGGTTATTATTCTTTGTTGTAGTCACTATCCCTTTGACCTATCTTGGCCTTTGTCGGACATTAATACAAATTTCGATTTCAAATTTAAATCTTTTTGAAAAAATGTCTCTGCAAGTTGTGAACAACATAAGTGGCAAAGGCAATCTAACAGTGACTATTTGGATCCATTTGCAATTTTTAATATAGGATTCTTGTTTACTAATTTCAATAGTTCTTAATTCCTGGTGCAATTTTACATAATACATGTTGTCAGGTGAAAATCTAAGTTGTCGTCATTTCCCTATGCAATTCCTTAGTGTCTGGGTATACTCGCAAACCATGTTTACAAAGTTGAAGGTAGAGATCTTCGGAAAAGGTTTCCATTTTGGCTTATGAATACATTATACACGTAGTAGTTTTCGTTGGCATATGAGGCAGATGCAGAGGTGGAGGAGCATGTTAAGGATCTTTGATCAAGAGTGGGCATCATGTACTTAAGGTTTTCCATGGGATATTAAGAAAGTTGAAGAAGAAAATGATAGATGGGATATTAAGAAAGTTGAATAAGAATACGATAGATTAGGAATGCTCACTCAACCTCACTATTTTCTTTCTTGTTTGGTTGATCTCACAGTAAGTGCAAATTTTGTACAAGATCATGAGATGTGTGTATGTCATTAACTCTCTCTAGATAAATCCTTTTATTTTTTTACTTGTCTCTGGTAAACTTGTATCCTGGTTGCAAAGGTTAAAGTTAGGAATGGTGGATCTATGCCTGGTTGATTTGCATACATTATTTACCTCTCTTTTACTACCTTATATCTTTGTTATGCTGTTAAATTCCATCCATTTGTTGCTACTCTTTTTACTTAGAATATTTTTTTCTTGTATGCAAATTTAACTCATTTCATAATTTGTTTATGTTTTTTCATGCTGCCAATGTTTTTTATTTTCTATCATGCCTTGATGTCTCAACCAAGTATCTCATAATTTATATATGACAATTTTTTTTATGATCCTTCCAGTGTAGTTAGGTTTTTTGTTCACATCTCCCATGTATCTCTTGCATTAATTTAATATGTATGAAAAATAACACAATTGCTCATCTTTTGCTACCAATTTCATTCAAAAACTTTCAAAGATGAAAGCTCTATTATGCCCTCCATGTTCCTGCAATATCTATTATTCTTGTGCTATAAAATTGATGGCAGTTATTTATATTAACTTAGTACTTTCATTTTATTTATATGATTACATATCGGCGTATTATTGCACCATTTTGGGGGAAATTGCTAGTTACATTGAAGGCGTTTCTTTCCCGAAGGCGGGTTTGTGGGCATGGTACTCGAATCGTCATCCCTCGTGCCAGTAAAAAATTGCCACACATGTTCTCCCATTAGTCAACACAAATCCGCCACGTTAGGTAGGGTTAAATCTAGTTTCTTTCGATTCGAGAGGTAACCAATGAGCAGGGAGCAACTACGGCTAAGCGACGGTGTGGTAACTGTGCCAGGTTCGAGCTTGCAATTAATACGTTCGATCTGATTATGAAAACATGGGTATGAGTCTTGCGGGTTTCCTATCTTTTCTTCCCTGTTATACCTAGATTTTTCGGTGTGTTGTTGAAGTATGCAGGAAAGAAACAAACCACAGATGTGAGCGTTGTTGAGAATCAGACTCGTGGGTCAGTTGGTGATTTTCAAATGGCCAGAACCTCACTTCAACGTCACAGAGAAAGAATTTCCAATCTTTGTCTACAACTGCATAGTAATTCAAGTGGGCGTTTTATTTAGGACTTTCGGCCATTTCGAGTTACAGGGAGTTTTGAAATATTTTTCTTACCCCTGCATTTGGATGGTTTCTTTTTTATGGTTAGTTCTAACCCTAAAGAAATTTCAAGGCCATCTTTACGGCCTCAATTTTCAATGTATGGTGTGAAAATTGGGGATTGAAATGCATGGTCATGGAAATGTATGATGTAGGCCATTTGCGTTTGGACTGAAGGATTGAAATGCAGAATTTGCAATTCATATTATTTGCAAATAAAAGGCAAATCCTGAATGCATATTTCATTCATCTGAGTGCTCAACAACGATTTGCTCCTGGGTGGGACTGGTTGCGGCCCCTCTGAACTTTCTGTGGAAACCGAGCTTCTATCTGAGTAAGGATTGTTGATTGTTTCTCGACACATTTTTTAACCAAGTTCTAGAATCCCCTTCCGAGGAATGCACAAAAAGAAATATAAGAACGTCCTCATACGCGACTACAAAGTTTTCCCTGGATCAGATGAGATGCTTTCCGCCAATAGATTCAAGAAGGCGAGCAGGGCATGAATTTGAACAATACCGAATAGAATAATGCATATCTTTGGTCTTCAAGCTTAAATAAGTCTTTGCAACTGTTCTTGAACAGGCACAATCTTTCTATCTCCACTGGAAAGCGCTAAAGCAAGAGCAAATTCACTCTCCCAATCCCTAAGAGCAGATTCTTAAACAGCTTTTTCTTATGTAATTTATGACTGTTAAGCTGAGTATTGCTATCATTCACAAAAGTCCATTTCTTTAATCATTCCAACCATTCCATGAGAGGTTGTTGGAGGCGGAATGCTCGCAATAGCAATTGTCATATATGCATGTTCATATGCAAAAAGGAAATGATATCCCCTATTATGCTAAAATGGAAGGCTTTTCTTTATCACATCTCAAATTGTATCAAATCTCAAATCATTTTGGTATTTATAAACATGTAGTATTTGTCTGTAATGTATAGACTTATAATGGCTATTTTAGCTTGATTTCTGTTATCTTTATATTAAAAAACATTTAAAATTTAGAAAGGTGTGATGGCGTCTCCGAATTGTTCAATTCTCAACCGGTTATGGACTTCTGCCAATTGGACATATTCTATCTCAATATATTAAAAAACATTTCAAATTCAAAAAGATGTTACGGTTGCCGCGGTTGGACATATTCATTACTGGTTATATTATTGGAACTGTATTTACTCTAAACCAAAAGAATATGTTAATTGATATTCATATATATATATATATGATTTTAAAAAATAATATACAAATATATGAAATATGTTTATAATTTTATATTGATTTATTATTTAAATAATTTTATATTAACTTATTAATCAAATATTAATTGATATTCATATATATGATTTAAAAAAAATAATAAACAAATATATGAAATATGTTTATAATTTTATATTGATTTATTATTTAAATAATTTTATATTAATTTATTAATCAAATATATAAAAATATGTTTATATTTTGTTTCTAAAAATATTTTTATATCCTAATATAATTTATTAATTTTTATTTACTATGTATTATATTTTATAATGAAAAGAAATAATTAATAACATGTTATTCGTTGAAGTAGAAGTAATACAGAAAATAATTAAGCTTATCAAGATATTAATAAAGTATTGAATAAAGGGAAGTAGAAGTAATACTGAAAATAATTAAGCTTATAGGATATTAATAAAACATTGAATAAAGGGATATAGATGTTTGTAGTTATTTATAAAAATTTAATTTTTTTTTAATAATCTACGGTTTTGGAATATAAAGATAATCTTTTATTTTATTTAATTAAATTAATATTTTAGGAAATAGTAAAATTTTGTTTCAACAAATAAAAATTATATCAAATTGTTTTATTTTTATTATATTATTTATTTTAATGGTTTGATAATATATTTTATAAAGCAACAGTTTGGTGAGTTAGCTCAAGTGGTTGAGTGTTGTAAGCTTGCAAACCATTCATAAAAACAACAAAATACATAACTTGTATGAAATTTATATAACAATAAACAATAAGAGTCCTCACAACACTCTATAAGTTGTATCTCCACATAAAAATTCTAAAATTTGTGTTTTATTGTTTCTTCAAAATGGTAAAGTAAACAAATCCAATTTGTTAGCATTTGGTGAAGAAGACAAAGTACAAATCCAAGTACCAATAAATATTTTGCATATCAAAAATACCCACTAGGAAATTGGTTATGTGCACTTAAGTGAATTACAATATCCCTAGTTGCTTTAATGATAAATTGCTAAAATCTCTTTAATGATCATATTCAACTTCGTGGTTATAGTAATTTATTATTTTTATCATTATGGTTTTCTATTGATCACACAAAACATGGATCCCAACGCCCAAGCCTATACTTTTATGTTTTCATGTTCTTGTTACCTTAGTTTTGTCAACATCCGCATTCGCATTCGCATTGGTGCCAAGACGTTTTGTCATTTATTGTTCACATTGTTGGCCTTCATGCAGTTGACCTTTCAACCTTTTGTCGATAACTTTGACCTTTTGGCCTTCAGATCATTAATCAATTTCTTGTTTATCCAAATCCATATTCCACATTACTTAGCCTCATATTCCACTTGAGCTAACCCATCTATACTACTACATGTTCGATGGGAAATAGTAAAGTTTTGTTTTAACAAATTAAAATTATATCAAATTGTTTTATTTTTATTATATTATTTATTTTAATGGTGTGATAATATATTTTATAAAGCAACAGTTTGGTGGGTTAGCTCAAGTGGTTGAGTGTTGTAAGCTTGCAAACCATTCATAAAAACAACAAAATACATAACTTGTATGAAATTTATATAACAATAAACAATAAGAGTCCTCACAACACTCTATAAGTTGTATCTCCACATAAAAATTCTAAAATTTGTGTTTTATTGTTTCTTCAAAATGGTAAAGTAAACAAATCCAATTTGTTATCATTTGGTGAAGAAGACAAAGTACAAATCCAAGTACCAATAAATATTTTGCATATAAAAAATACCCACTAGGGAATTGGTTATGTGCACTTAAGTGAATTACAATATCCCTAGTGGCATTAATGATAAATCGCTAAAATCTCTTTAATGATCATATTCAACTTCGTGGTTATAGTAATTTATTATTTTTATCATTATGGTTTTCTATTGATCACACAAAACATGGATCCCAATGCCCAAGCCTATACCTTTATGTTTTCATGTTCTTGTTACCTTAGTTTTGTCCACATTCGCATTCGCATTCGCATTGGTGCCAAGACGTTTTGTCATTTATTGTTCACATTGCTGGCCTTCATGCAGTTGACCTTTCAACCTTTTGTCGATAACTTTGACCTTTTGGCCTTCAGATCATTGCAAAAGCTTCTTGCCTCTTTCATAATCAATTTCTTGTTTATCTAGATCCATATTCCACATTACTTAGCCTCATATTTTTTCTATCTACAATGTTTTATATCTTGTAACAAAAATGTTTCTCACTTGAAATTGATTTCCGCATAACTTTTTCAACAAGATTTTTTGGGTCAAGATGGTATTATTAACATCTTGTTAGTGGTGTTAATGATAAATTGCTAAAACCTCCTTAATTACCATATTCAACTTATTGGTTATAGTCCTTTATTATTTTTATCATTATGATTTTCTATTGGTCACACAAGACATGGATCCCAATGCCCAAGCCTATAGCTTTATGTTTTCCTGTTTCTTGTTACCTTAGTTTTGTCTGCATTCGCTTTTGCATTGGCGCCAAGACATTTTGTCATTTATTGTTCACATTGTTGGCCTTCATGCAGTTGACCTTTCAACCTTTTGTCGATAACTTTGACCTTTTGGATTTCATATCATTGCAAAAGATTCATGCCTCTTTCATAATCAATTTCTTCTTTATCCATATCTAGATTCCACATTACTTAGTCTCATCTTTTTCCTATCTACAATGGTTTCTATCTCGCAACACAAATGTTTCTCACTTGAAATTGATTTCCGCATAACTTTTTCCAAAATATTTTTGGGTTGAGATGGTATTATTAACATCTTGAACAATTCCAACCATCTCTTCCAATTATATTCATTGATTTTCACACACTTTTTAGATGACATTAGATCTATAGCAATTGATTTCACTCTTCACTATTCAATGTGAAAAAGGCCTTTTCATTGGCTGTTGATAGTGCTCTCCCATTGATTCACACATGGTTTTCATGCTCTCCCTTTGACTACAAAAAGAAAATCATGACTTCCTCAAAGTCTATAATACTACTTCCTTTCATTCACAAAGGACACGTGATGATGATGTCATCATCACGTTTTTTCAGGTATTTTTTGTTTTTGGGGCAGCGGGGTCTGATGACATGATGATGATGATGTTGATAGACCCTGCTACCCCAAAAACAAGAAATACCTGAAAATGTCATCATCACGTTTTTTCCGATATTTCTTGTTTTTGGGACAGCGGGGTCCGTCAAAAATATGAAGTGTGGGTATTCGTTGGATGCAGAATTTAATTTAGCATCCAAAGAGATATGTTGAAAATACAAACAACAAAAGTATTTTTTTCTTTCTTCTTCCAAAAATAATAAATATTATTTTCTTATTTAAACTATTATTTCATTATTTTAACTAAATTATTTTATTATTTTCCTTAGGAGGCCCATTTTAGACCTCAAAATAGAAACATCAATGCCATTAACGTAATATTTAACTATCAATCTAGGAAAGAGTGACCCAATGACTGCGATATGTCACTACTGGACTTGGTTACTGTTAGTAGATATCACAAGGTGAGGCATGCAAGAGTTTTCAAGTATGGAAACAAAATCTTTTTAGGGACACAACAATGCACAGACTGTTCGTATTTCCCAACTGCATTATCGATGTGTTGGTAACTACAGTATGACGCTCTCGAAAGGATATATACATACACATGCTTAATAATAGATCGATGCTCTTCCGGAGATCGATGTAAAAAAGTTAACAAGCATCTAGCGGATCGATGCGCTTCCAAAGAAAATAAGCACGGGCTTAATAAAACAAACGACAGATCGATGCTCTTCCAGAGATCAATGTCCATCATAAAAACAAAATACACAAACTTAATATTCAACAATTGAAAGCGTTAAGTATGAAGGATCATGCCATACTTATCTATGGACTTATCCGATACATAAAGTTCGTTTTATGGTTAGGATTTCCCTCAGATTCAGGCTATCTGGAAGGATCCATCGCACAACAATGAGTACTTAACATATACATTGCTTTTTAACTGAAAGGCACAGAGATCGTGGCAGTATATATACACATTTGATCACAAGTGATTAATTAAAAACAAAAAATACAGAGATATCAACAATGTATAGACACAGTTTATCATAGGAAATTAGTTGAAAAACACATAGATCGCGGCGCTATAACACAAGCAGATGATTGAAAAACATACAGAGATTGCAGCACTAGATGTTATATCGTTTATCACGGGCAATCGATCAAAACACAAATACAGTGGTCGCAACACTATATGCTACATAGTTTCAATTGAAAAATATAGAGATCACATACACGTTTATTACTGATAGTTCAAACTAGGCACACGACTACCCGACATTCGAAGTTTGACCACTGAAAAATAGAAAGAAAATCAATACTAAACTCGATTTTCAAAACAAGAAACTCGCAGGATAACATCAATAGACAGAAAGCATTAAAGTATCACTATGTGATTCAGCAGTTTCAAAATAAAACCAAGACGATCAAAACTTATGCAAGGGTTTCAGATTAAGATAGAGGAAACTACATTATACACAAGTCTTGAAGAAAGAAACAGAAACAAATAACATTATGCAGTTTATTAATAACTGTCCCAAAAGCGAATGCGTCTCATAAACAAAATATATGCGAATAACACAAATATGAGATGAAACGATACTCCACGTATCATTCAACTTGGGTCATGAATCAAGAATAAAACTGTAGCCATACATACATATTCAAATCTCAATTGAAAACAAGACATACATGTAGACTGCACAATGGAAAAACAATAGGGGATTAAATAACACTTGGAGTCTCAGTTCCTCCCAACCATAGAAGAGGACAACTACTTTACTTGTCCAACTTCACCCCCGAGTTAGATCACCACCATAGACAATGAACTAGGTAAGAAAATCTGACTGCAGCACTCTTCCCAAGAGTCTGTAGTGTAGCAAATGATGAACTTTCTAACAAAGAAGGATAATACTGAGCAGCTTTCCCTCTTAGCACAACTTTCTCTCCATGCACTACACAACATCCTTGTCTTCTGAGTGCACCATTATATAGTTTTTGTCGAGGTCTTGTGCCATCTCAATAAAATCTCAAGAAATAACTTGATCCCTATAATTGTGGATCTTGTCCATTTGTTGATCTTTTGCCTTGGATTTAATTGATACAAAATATCTTGCTTGCTATCCACTTGTTGATTGTCTGGTGATGGTGTTCCCTCTTTCAACTAGTTGCTACAAATGTCTCTCTTTTATTAATAATGAAATAGTATTTCTTGTGCATAATATCACCCACATCACATGTGAGTATTGAGTTTTATAACTCTTTTACAAATAATAATTGTTTGGAGAGTATTTCAAAAACACTTAATCAAAAATAATCAAAAATTCTTGGGGGTATTACATTTCTTGTAATAAAATGATAGTAGGGTTAGTAGCTTTTATGAGTTTTGATAGGACACTAACCTTATCATCCCTACCCAAACCACGTATATTCAAAGAAAGCGCTGACATTAAAAACCCTTCTTCATGGGAATCTCCACTCTAAGATCCGGACTTTTGGAAGGATCATTCAAAAAGGGAGTAGAGTCAACAACTTCAGAAAGTCTGACATAAAGAGGGGTATATTGAGGATTTTTTGCAGTATCCATCTCATCTTTATTCTTCTTATTTTTGTTACAAATTGTAAGATTTTGAAACCGAATAGATTGTGCAGGGAAGACCCCTAAGGCATTTGAAAGACATTTGGAATAAATAGTCACATGGTATTTTTTTGCAAGGGGATTAAATATGATAAATAGCTCAAATAGGTAAAGAACCCAAATGACAATTGAATCGATTGTATTACAAGAATCCGAAATTATTTTCTCACTCCAAACCCTAGAACCACGACCAAAAGAAGAACAGGTGTAATGGTAATCAATGTGTGGAGGAGGATCATAAGATACAAAGGGAGTATCACCATTTCAAGTTATTGGAAGATAAACATAAATAAAAAATTATAGGAAAGTCATCAACATTTCCTGAAATGGAAAACCTATTATTCAAATACTTTTCAGCAGAGAGGTAAAAATTCAATTCTTCTTTAGATACACCTTCCTAAGGTGTAGGAGAATCAATCATTTGCATACCTCGTTTATTTGCAGAGGATTTGACTAGAATAGTTGGTAATTGTGAACGATGAGTATGTTCCCACTGATTCACAGCATCTTCACCAAAGTCATCTTTGGAGTCTGCCGACTTTAAACCAGATAGAAAACATGGACACTTTGCTTTAGCATGTCCATTTTCTCGGCAATAGAAACATATGAAGGGTATGTGTAAATAGTCCGATTTCTGGTAAAAGACCTTAACACCCCATTGAATCTCCAATTCTGCTGGAAGCCCCAACTTGGTATCTAATTCCACCATAAGTCTGGAAATATTTTTCTCCATTCCATATAAATTTTTTTTATCCAGCCAAATGAACTTTCCTATCGAATTTACTAACGCCTCAAGAACATTCTGAGTCCATAATTCAAGTGGAAAACCTGGAAACAACATCCATAAGTGATGTTGATAAATGCTTTATTTGTCTGGTGTGAAGGCCGAATGCTAATGTTTTAATACCAAAGAACCATGTTCATAAGCCAAATAGACTCCAATATCTATTGGATATGGTCATCACAATGGAAGACAATGCAAATCCAACCATTGACCAACATGTTGGTATGGGGAGCGCAACCATATAATGGGAGCCATGTTTGCTTTACCCATTCAATAATCTCCATCCTAGAAACCATATAAAATTCTAACCAACCAACTAGGGCACACTTTTTTAAAACCCCAACACAATCCAAATTCATATTTGCACCTAAAACATATCTCTGCAAACCCTCTATGGATTTGAAGGTCTTCAATCTCCCGCGGGCACGAGCCTACTCACCAGTAAGACGGTGATAAACTTTCCCGTTCAACTGTTCAATTCTTGGCATCTAAATCAACACCCCCCTCACAGATAGCCCATTTTCCTCCTTACGTTGCTCATCACAGATATGTAAAATCTGTCTCTCTTGTCAATTGAGTGTAGATCGGGTGGTTGGGAGGAATGCTGTTATCCTCCCCACTCGGGTTCAAATCTAGCTTTGTGACACTTGCTCCTTGGGAGCCAACTTTAATTATGTAATGATTGTAACTCTCAAATACCTTGATTCTCCAGAATATCAGGTAATGAAAAATCAAGCTAGTGTGGGTCCCACATCCTCCATATGTCTCCAAAACCATCTGTCACTTAGGATTTCTCTTGAATTTCTTTATTCACTCTATTTATTAAATACTTGAACCCTTTTAATGTATAAACATCATTTATTATCCCCCTTATTCCAAATCCCAAAGCTTCCACCCCAAACCTAGGAAACTAGTAATTTTCCTCCTTGGCAATTATTTGACCCTTAACATCAATTTTACAAACTCTAATGAATATGGCTAATGTGATTAGGCCATTGTGACCCAATTCCAAATTTGGGACATGACAAATCCTCCCTTCCCAATATTGCTTGTCCTCAAGCAATTTCAAACATGGGTGTTGAAGAACCTGCTTTCTGTATAATTCTTTGAAGTTGCCATTGAATTGCCAAACCTTGAGTCTTTGAGTTTCCATGAATATTTTAGAGAGGAACCACCATGCTTGCTGCTGCACTACTCTTATTAAAATCACTTTATTAAGTGGGGAATCCATCTCCCATGCTGCTTGCTTCCCCCAAAAAAATGAAACCAATGAGACAAAAATTATTCCAGGGTCCCATTGCTTGTATTGCACCCCAACATATAAGAGTGCTCTCCAACCTACACCATTAGATAAGAGGATTCCTGGATCCCATTTTCTTGTATGCATTCTTCCAAACATCATGAGTAACAAATATATATCATCAAAGTACATAACAACATAATGAAAATGTACATCAAGGATATGCTTCATCAAAGAGTCATGAAAGTGCTTATACCTCCAAGCAAGTAGACCACCATCTTCCAAGTGCATACAAGCTTCAAGTGACCCATCAAATCTGCTCCAATGGCATAGGTGAGGATCCCATGTCCTATAATGCTGCTCCAAAAGGGTGTGATATGCATCAAAAGATTCAGCCATGTATTCTTTCATCCAAGAAGTGAATGAAGAATCTCCACTAGAATCTGAACCAAATAATGAGCAGAAAAAACAAGGAGACTTCAAATGACTCAAAGAAGTCTCACCCATACATCCATGAATGTGAGAATCATAAAGATGTAACAAAGTATGTGGCTGCCAACAAAAATGTTCTCCCATCATAAATCTATTCATCCAAGTGTTGGATGAAGTTCCTCTAACATCAAATGAACCCAGTGTTGAGCAAGAAAAACCATGAGTATTCAAGTGACTCAAATCCATATCATAGGTGCATCCATGTAGATGTGAATCATCATAAAGTGACAAATTATGCTGCTGCAAATGTGAATAAGAATGTGCTCCAACCATGTCATCATAAAAGTTAAATCTAGGAGTTCCATACTCCTCATGTGGCACCATAAAAAAGAACCCTTTCACCCATACTTCATTGAGACTAATACTGCAAAACATGGAATTGTAGGATGTAGGAGAATGTACTAACTCACCCAAATGATCAAAAAGTTCAGGAGTTTCATCATGGGAAGGATCCATGTGGGTAGTATCATGCTGCTCCTTCAAAAGTGTGAACTCTTTGTCATAGTTTGGTTCCAATGTAGAGGAATCATGCTCTTCTTTAAAAATTGCATAACCTTCATCAAGAGGCAATTCAAATTCCTCTTCCACCACATCAAGTGTTTGGATCTCTTCAAGTTCATCTTCAAACACATCAAGAACATTCAAATTTTCACATTTCCCATGATCCACCATGTCATGAGAATCCTCCAAACAATCTACCATTTGACAATCTGAAACATAGGAGGAAAAACAAGTATCTTGCAACTTTTCAAGAAGTTGCTCATTTTGAATTGTGAGCTTATGAATATCCTCATTATTCTTCAAGTATGCATCATGTAACAATTCATTAAGCTCAAACAAATGGTTTCTATCAAAAAGCAAAGACATGAAATTACCTTTGATGTGGCACATTGCTCTTTGAATCTTCTCCATGTCTTCAAGGAAGGATGTTTCCTCCAATGAAGTAGCTCTCCAAGAAGAATTTGACACCAATGCTTGAGTGTCATGGAGAATGCTGAGGGACTCTTGGATCTTCTTTTCATTCATCTTTAAGGACCCTTCAAGAAAATGAGGCTCTTGCAAATGAACCTCCTCATCTTCTTCATTTTTTCTTGGACCAACTTCATGAAGCTCAAGTGGTGATGGAGAAGTTGATCTTGGTTCTTCTTCAACTGCTGCAAGGTCTTCATTATCATGCTTAATGGAACTTGGGCTTGCAGCAACACTTTCAAAAGTGATCTCTATGTCACCAACATAGAGGTGTGAGCACCCATCAGTAGGTACTCCTTCATAGTTTAAGCATCCATCAGTAGATGCTCTTTGGTTCATGTCTAAGCTAGAAGGTGTCTCGAAATGATCTTCCATATTTTCAATAGAATCTTCTTCATGATCTTGTGATGTCTCTTCCTTTTGCTCCTTCAAGCAAGCTGATGCATTTTTCCCCTTGGTTTCCTTAAAATCAATAATTTTTTCCACAAGTTCGATAGAAAACAATTCGAATCCTTCCTTAAGTTGCTTGGTCATATCTTCAAATATTGTTTTCATAATTTTTATATGCTCCTCACCATCATATGAGGCTCCCTTTTCATCCCTAGTCATAGTTTCCTCAAAAAATTTGCTCTTCTTCTCCTACTTTTTTTTTTTTCTTCAACAAAAGCACTTTCGGTTTCAATATCTAATGGTGGTACCTGAATTATTGTCCTCATGAATATTATACCACATCAGGTGCCAAGATCATGCTCTGATACCACTGTAATGTCCCTTGTTAGGAATTTTATTAAAATTGCAATTTTCCACTTTTTTCCTTAATTCGACCTTTGACTAGTTTCGATCTCTAGGTCCCAAATTTGCCCCAAATGATCCCAAATCTTCTGAGAAGGTATATGAATGATATTAGAACATAAATATGTGTTTCAGGGATGCCTTTGTACCTTTAAAACACTTCTGCAAATACTCTTTCAATTCTGGTCAATGTAGGTAACTTTACTAGTGATTTCCCTTTGACTAGTATTGGTCTCTAGGTCTCAAATTGACTCCAAATGCCTTCAAATATTCAATGAAGGTTTATGAATGATATTAGGGATTGAATATGATGTTCAGGGATAACATATAGCCACCAAAATACCTCTGCAAACTCTCTTAAGATTCTGGACCAAGTATGCAATTTTACTAGTAATTTGGGGTTCAAATCCCCCTAAGGTAAGTACTAAAAATGGCTTCCCAAATGCCTCCAAACCCACTCAAATTTATGAACAGAGGTATGTAATGTGTTAAGTATGTTATTAAGGTCTCATATGCACCATAAATGGTTTATTAAAACTTTTCTCACCCTCTCCCATTCAACTGCAAAAATCACCAATTCGACCCTTGGGGAAATGGCACTATTTCTTCTCCCAATGCAATTAAACTGAGTAAAAATGCTTCAAATGCTCAAGTACAGTACATGAAACTTGTAGAAGACATCCATGACAGTATATTTATCACAAATATATCATAGAATCATCCATTCATTCGAAATCATCATCAATACATTGGCTCACAACAAGGTAGTGGGGAAATGGCATTGTTCTTCCATTAAAAATGAGATTTATACATTTATACTTGGAATTTCGACCTGAAACTTCTTGGAGATGCAGAACAGAGTATTTACTTCATATTACAAAAGAAATGGAGCATTAAGAGCTTCCCCAAAGAGTACAATAGCTCACCAAAAACGCCCTCCCTCAAGAATCAAGAATATGCCATCAAAACTGGAAATGGTTGAAGGAGTGAGCTGCAATAGAAGAAACCATGAGCTGCCCTGTAGCTTACACCTGCAAATAAAGACTCCATTAAAGCTCCAAATGAAAGGTCTGAATGGCCTTTCCAATTACCAACTTGGATGGGAATCTTTCACCCTCGAAATTGGCTAAGGCAAGAAACTAGTCATCCACTAGCTCTCCCTCTTCACAAATGCAATTGCAAATTCTACAAATGATCAAAAGCCATTCTCATACTTCATTTCTACATTTTATAACCAACATTAGCCTTCTAAGGGTCGAAATCCTCTCAATAGATTCAATAGATTTTCATTTAGGAAATATTCCACATTTGCCACTTGTCTCCTAGTTCCAACCTTCCATCTTCTCCCAAATTCGATTTTGAGTCTCTTTGGCTTCTCCAACTCCCAAATTCGCCTTCTTTGAGCCTATTTTTGGGGCTGACATGTCATAGTGGTCAGATGTCAGAGGTCAGGTCTGCAATTTGTCATAGTTGTCATAGATTCTCCATCATTGGTGTCATAGGGGCTAGGGAATCTAGCCCAAGTGTCCACAAACTTCCACTTTGACTCTTTATCTTCCATGGAGGTTACCAATCCTTCCAAATTCGACCTAATATGCTCAATGACATGTGTTATGACTTACCAACTCACCCAAGAGTGTTCACATTCCCATTAATTCGAATTTGCAAAAGAGAGATACCATGTATTATGAAAAATCAAGCTAGTGTGGGTCCCACATCCTCCATATGTCTCCAAAACCATCTGTCACTTAGGATTTCTCTTGAATTTCTTTATTCACTCTATTTATTAAATACTTGAACCCTTTTAATGTATAAACATCATTTATTATCCCCCTTATTCCAAATCCCAAAGCTTCCACCCCAAACCTAGGAAACTAGTAATTTTCCTCCTTGGCAATTATTTGACCCTTAACATCAATTTTACAAACTCTAATGAATATGGCTAATGTGATTAGGCCATTGTGACCCAATTCCAAATTTGGGACATGACATATTATGACCCACGATTTAAGTGAGATGACAATATTCTTTTCAGTATAAATAGAAACCTGACAGACAGTTTCCAAATATCCTACGCCACTCTACCAAATCTAGCAGTATACATATACCTACGTAACACTACACCGTTGCACCTTATAGAGGCTTGTTTCAAATTCCGGATGATTATATACACATAGGTGATTTAACTCAAGGAGTCATGCTCATATACATGGACCATTATGATACAACAATCAATATTAACCTTAGTCCTAATGTACAGCAGATAAATAAAATTATGAGTCCACCCAACATGAAACCTATTTTACCTTAATGCACCTATTTTACCTTAATCCCCAGACTTCACGCAGCCAAAACATGTATCCAAAAACATATGGCTACCATTCAGTGTTGATGTATATGTAACTTTGGAATATGTATTATTATACTCCTATAGAGATGTATTATTCCTCTATACGGAAGTGTCGTCATTTGTATTGACAAGTGTCGCAAGTGTCGTAATTTGCCAATGGGTTATTAGACCACCATGTGTGGGATCGGCCCTGATTAAGTTAACCATGGGTTATTAGGGTAAGCTAGACAAGTCGGCCCCATTAGTTTATTGGGTAGGACAGGACAAGTATAAATAGAGATTGGGAGATCTCTATTTGGACATCTCATTATTCACTTGTACATCACTCAGAAAGTGGCGCACTAGTTGAGGAGGAGGAGGAGCTGCTTGTAGAAGACTATCTCTTGTACTTTGGTTGTACCTTGGTTGTATTATTGCTCTATCTATTTGTGAGGAAGTTGTGGGGTTTTTCACCTTAGGGTTTTTCCCACGGAAACTCTGTGTGTCTATTGTCTTTTATGTTTGTCTCTTGTCGTGATTGACATGCTTGATATGATTGATATGCTATACATGTTATCCTCTCAGTAAAGATCCTAGAGTATATTAAATTAATTCTAAAAAATTAACATGGTATCAGAGCTTCCTTGAGAAGAAGACATTGTGCAGTGGTAGAAACGAGGGTTTCTTGTTTATTGGGTTTCTCTCCACAGATTTTGGAAACGCAGTACGGTAGATTGACTCTACTCATCAAGAAGAATCTATTTGTCCAATCAGAATTCAATTCTGAGCAATTTCAGTTTTGGCCCTAAAAATTAGGGTTTCCACAAAATCAGGAATTTCTGAAATCTGAAGACATAGTTGGAAGCTCCTTGGAAAAATCAAAGTTTAGAGCTTTGTATCGAGTTTTTTGGTTGGGTAAATCTCTGGGAAACTCAAACCCTAATTCAGGGTCCTCCTCAATGAATCTGGGTGATTGAAAAGCATTTCTGAAGGGTGAAGCTTTGTAGTTCTGAAATTTTGAGTATACTAGGCTGATCAGCTCATCAAGGCACATCTTTCTATCCTCTCAGAAATTTGAAACTCACATTTTGAATTTTTAGGGTTTCTCTAACAAACCCTAATCCGGGACAAGATCTAGTTTTCAACAAATCAAGTGGTAAGACCTAAAAATTTCTATTTCTATTTGAAGTACTCTTTAAGATGTCTCACCACACCAAGCATGAGGATAAGCTTGAAGGGGCTGATAACTTCTGAGCATGGAAGTATAGGATTGGGTTAATCTTGGAAGAAAATGAGTTGGACATTTATATCAAGGAAGTGGTCCCTGTCCTAGAAGAAGAAGAGGCTAAGGCTCTTCACAAGAAGAACTTGGTCAAGGCAAAGAGGATCATTGCTGATTCTATCAAAGATCATCTCATACCCCATGTGTCTTCCCTAAAGACACCAAAGGAGATGTTTGATTCCCTGACCAAGCTATTTGAAGGGAAGAACATAAATCGGAAGATGACCCTGAGGAATAAATTGAAGAATGTCAAGATCTAGAATGCGGAGACCATGCAGTCTTATTTCTCAAGGGTCTCCCAGATAAAAGAACAACTTGAAGCTGTGGGAGAATATATAGAAAATGGAGAAGTGGTAATGACCACTCTTAAAGATCTTCCTAGGTCATGGGATTCCTTCATCCAAGGAACTTTTGCTAGGAAGAAACTTATCACATTCAGTAGACTGTGGGAAGAATGCTCACAAGAAGAAGCTCGGATTATAGTTCGAGAAGAGAAAATGGGGAATGAAGATCAAGCTCTCAGAGCAAACACCAGGAAAGATAATATCAAAAGGGAGCACTCTCATCACAGAAAAGGTAAACACTATCACCAAAGATAGAAGGAAAGCTATGGAAGGTCTATGAAAGATCTCTCTCATATTCAGTGCTATACTTGTGATGAAAGGGGACACATTTCCAGAAATTGTCCCAGGAACAAAAGGAAGAACAACAAGAAAAGACATCATGCTCATGCTGCTAAGGATGATGAACCTCCCAGGAAAAGGGCTAGAGAATATAGTGAAGATTCTTCAAGTGATGAAGAATATGTTTTGATTTCTGCTCTCACTGGAACCATTACTCATGGAAGTAATGATTGGCTTATAGATACTGGGGATTCTAAACACATGATAGGATTCAAGGAATCCTTTATGAACCTATCTGAATATGAATCACCCCACAAGGTGAAACTTGGGGATGACTACCAGTATCCAATAAAAGGGAGTGGTGAAGCCTCCTATAAACTAGACTCTGGGAAGTCTATGAAGATGAAAGATGTACTATATGTTCCAGGTCTCAAGAAGAATCTACTCTCCATATCTGCATTGGATGCAAAAGGCATGAGGGTTGCATTTGTAGATGGTCAAGTCCTAATGTGGCCAAAGGGTAAGACTATTGATGATGCAGTGGTGATTGGAGAGCAAGAGGGGGGATTATACAAATTGAAGGGCCAACCAAAACAAGCCATGATTCAGTAGAGCCAAGTGAACTTTGGCATAGAAGGCTTGCACACATGCATTATAGGGAATTACCAATTGCAAGAAAAGCTGTAGAAGGTCTTCCTGAAATTCAATCAAAGTATGAATATGTTTGCAAAGGATTTGAAAAAGGAAAGAACACAAAGAAGCCATTTACAAGCAAGTAAGGAAAAATGAATTATCCACTCCGATGTATGCAGTCCGATGTCATCTAGTTCTCTAAGTGGATATGTATACTATGGTTCTTTCATTGATGACTTCTCTAGGAAGACTTGGATTTATTTCTTGAAGAACAAAGATGAAGTATTCAACAAATTCAAAGATTTCAAATCCTTGATAGAAAACCACACTGAAAAGAAGATCAATGGTGGAGAATTCACTTCAGCAGACTTCAAGAAAGCTATGCAGTGATTCAGGGATTAAGAGGGATTTTACCACTCCTTACATTTTACAATAGAAAGGAGTAGAAGAAGCTACTTCAAAGTCGGACTCCAACAACTCTTACAAGGAAGCAAAGATTCAGAGGGAGTCCACCCAACAAACAAACAAATATAAGTATTTGAATTGCCATTTCTAGTATATTCTGTTTGTTTAAATAATATTATTCAATGATGTATATGCTTGTGTTCCTAGACTTAGCTTGTGTATTATGCATATTATAATAATTGCATTGACGAACAAGATACTACTAATATGCAAGTAATGGGTAAGTGACCTATGGTACTTGTTGCTTGGTTTTTCAACCAAGCATGTACAAGGATGCACCTACTAACTTGTAGTAGCAGTCTTCAAATTGAAATCAAATACAACTATAAATTAATCTGAATCTAACATGTGCATATAACAATAAACTTGAAAATATTTAAGAACAAGAACAAGAAACGAAATAAAAAATGACTTTTGTATTATAATATCTCAAATGGTGAGAATGTTTGGTGTTGAGCAACTCCAAGGTTGAGATGCTCTAGGCTCCAATGGTCTCTTCTCCAAGATTGCTACAATGGTCAAAGAACTCAAGAGAGATTTTGACAACATGAGGATAGGATGATGGATGGATGGAAAGTGAGGAGCCCCTATCACCTTTTTATAGTTTTTGATGATGGGGAATACCATTGTGGTTTTAAGGAAACCAATGGTATTAACCAACATGGTTTAGGTCACTTTTTATCTCTTTTTTTTTTTAATATTTTGAATATTTTTATTCCCTTTTAATATTTGGGAATTATAGACCCTTTTGAGGGTTTTTTGTGTTTTTTGAGGAAATATATATATTTTGAGGGGGAAAAAGGTGTATTATGGTCTTTTTGCTGACCTTTTGATGGCTTTAGAGGCTCAAATGGTGGAAAAGTGGACAAATGGGCCATGTGAATAAGGGAATGAGCTAGTGAGCACTTTTTCAAAAGTCATCTCTATGTCACCAACATAGAGGTGCGAGCACCCATCAGTAGGTACTCCTTCATAGTTTAAGCATCCATCAGTAGATGCTCTTTGGTTCATGTCTAAGCTAGAAGGTGTCTCGAAATGATCTTCCATATTTTCACTATAATCTTTTTCATGCTCTTGTGATGTCTCTTCATTTTTATCCTTCAAGCAAGATGATGCATTTTGCCCCTTGTTTTCCTTATGATCAATATATTTGGAATCTCTTTTTGAAGAATTCCCAAAAGCTCTCCTCAAGTGGGACATAATTTCATGCACACATGTATGATACTCACTCCAAGGTTCTTTACAAGAAGGGCATAAACCTTTCTTTACTAACTCCACGCCTTCATTTTTGGGCCTATTTTCAAAAACATGTTCAGCATAGTACTCGAAAGACATGGCATTTTGTGTATTTTTGCTCGAAGCAAGATATTCTTGATATTTTTTATATTGTTGGGGCAAGGTTTTATATTTTCCTCTCCATCTTTGGAACTCACTCATAGAATTATCCTTGGTTGGTGTGACACACTCATATTCATTAGATTTAAAGTCATAAGAATAATCTTCATTTCTCTTGAAATTGTAAGAAGTGTTGCATGATGGAACCTCTTCCTCGTACCATTCACATTCTACTTCATATTGCTCTTAAGCATATGCATATTCCTCATAAGAATTGTACTCATAGGATTCATCATAATAGTAAGACATGGCTGCCAATTATTCTTGAATGTATGTACATAATACATAGGTGAAAGGACCATGCTCTGATACCACTGTAGTGTCCCTTTTTTAAAATTTCAAGAAAATGCCCAATTTTCCACTTTTTCCCCAATTTCGACCTTTGACTAGTTTTGATGCCTATGTCCCAATTTTGGTCCAAATGGTCCCAAATATTCAGGGAAGGTGTATTAATGATATTAGGACTCGAATATTATGTTTAGGTATGAAATATGGCCACCAAAAGACCTATTTAAACTCTCTTAATAATTTGGACCAAGTATGCAATTTTACTAGTAATTTGGGGTTCAAATCCCCCTGGAGTAAGTACTGAAAATGGCTTCCCAAATGCCTCCAAACCCACTCAAATTTATGAAAATATATAGGTAAATTATTAAGGATGTCATTAAGGTCTCATGTGCACCATTAATTGATTATTATATCTGTTCCAATCCTCTCCAATTCAGCTACAAAAATCACCAATTCGACTCTTGGGGAAATGGAACTATTTCTTCTCCCAATGCAATTAAACTGAGTAAAAATACTTCAAATGCTCAAGTACAGTACATGAAACTTGTAAAATACATCCATGGCAGTCCATTAATCACAAATTCATCATATAATCACCCATTCATTCGAAATCATCAGCATTAGATTGATTCACATCAAGGTAGTGGGGAAATGGCACTGTTCTTTCATTAAAATTGAGATTTATACATTTCTACTTGGAATTTCGACCTGAAACTTTATGGAGATGAAGAACAGAGTATTTAATTCATATTAAAAGTACAATAGCTCACCAAAAATTCCCTCCCTCAAGGATCAAGAATATGCCATCAAAACTGGAAATGGTTGAGGGAGTGAGCTGCAATAGAAGAAACCATGAGCTTCCCTGTATCTTACACCTGCAAATAAAGACTTCATTAAATATCCAAATGAAAGGTCTGAATGTCCTTTCCAATTACCAACTTGGATGGGAATCTTTCACCCTCGAAATTGGCTAAGGCAAGAAACTAGTCATCCACTAGATCTCCCTCTTCACAAATGCAATTGCAAATTCTACAAATGATCAAAAGCTGGTTTAATTATTTGTTATTGACATTTATAAAGTTCTAATGTCCTTCATGGGTCTAATTTCTTCAAAGAAACTCATGCCAACTCAAGTTGGGAAGAGATTCCAAAGAATGCCACTTGTACAACAATTCCTAGTCTCCCACTTCCACCAAATCACACGTGGAAGCATCTTAGCTTCCCTAACACCCTTGAGCGCCCTTTTGGAGTCTATTTTTAGCCCTAACATTTCATATATGTCATAGGTCAGCCTTCAAGTCTGATTTGTGTCATAGGTGTCATAGCATCTTCATCATTGTTGTCATAGAACTAGGGAATTTAGCCCAAGTGTCTCACTAGCTCCAAATTGCCTTTTCCTCTTCCATGGGAGTTAATCTTCCTCTATATTTCGACCTTGGATGAGTCATGCCATGAATAATACCTTTTGGACTCCCCCAAGTATTTTACCATTCACCTTGAATTCGAATTGGTGAGAGAATGATACCAAGTGTAGTGGGGAAATCTAACCATATGTGGGTCCCACTTCCTCCATGTGTCTTCATGATCAAATGACACTTTGATTTTCACTTGTATATATTTATTTAGCTCATTTATTAAATATTTATGCCATTCTAATGTTCAAACATCATTTATTATCCCCATCATTCCAAATCCCAAAGCTTCCACTCCAAACCTAGGAAACTAGTAATTTTCCTCCTTGGCAATTATTTGACCTTTAGCATCAATTTGACAAACTATAATGAATAGGGGCAATGTGACTAGGCCATTGTGACCCAATGCCAAATTTGGGACATGACAATTACCCACCGTTTATGCTCTAAAACCCAGATTCGTGAGAGGTTTGTGCTACAATGCTTATGCAGCGTAAATTTCATTTTATATATGTTGCGTAAATTTGTTTTATATAATCCATTTTATATATGCTGCGTAATTTTTCAGAACTATGGAAAATCTATATATATATTTATATAAGTGTATATGTATAATTTCTTTGAGTTTTATGTTTATGTATTGAATTGCACATATATGCACATGATGTAGGAATATTTTAGGAAGAAATTTTATACTATAGAATGACTTTATTGTTATTATAAAGAAATATATTTCGAATGGAATCATGATGTTGTTTTTATAATTATCTTTTGAAATATTCCTAATAATTATCTTACGAAATACATTTGGAAATTAGAATGATTATAATTGTTTTTATAATTAGTTTATGAATTATACTTAGAATATAACGATTATATTGTTACCTTATGAAATATACTTAGATTAGAATGATATTATTTTTATCTTATGAAATGTGTTGAATAAAGTAAAGTTAGGGAAAGTGAATAAGTGTTAAGGTGTATATATATATATATTTTGATGAGTTAAATGGATAAATGATTGAAAAAAAAAATAAAAAAAATAATAAACAATAATTCTGGGTATGTTAATTTTGGGAGTATGACACTCTCCAAGGTGTGCGATCATGACTAGTGGGTTCCTGTTGGGCAAGCTTGGTCAATGTAGTCGACACTTCCACTTACGGGTTCTAACTAGAGTTGGATCATGTAGGTGATGCTCTAGGGTAGTCCAACAAAGGAAGGATAGGGTGTGGAAGTTAGTTGTGAATTAGATAGAATGTAGTAGGTAGATATGAATGTCATTAAGTTGTAGGGAGAAAACTTAATTAATTATGTGTGTGTGTTGAAACATTTTGCTTGATTCTTGTGTTTTAACTCATTATGTTATGCTTGTTTCATAGATTATTATGATATGAGTTAGTGAAAGTGACTAAACATTGCAGATTCATGGTTGAGTATGTGTCAGTAGATCGTAGTTTGTGTGATTATGTGTGATGAGTGGTTGAGTACTATTGGTGTGCCTATATGATGTATGTAAGCATTAGCTACACTTAAATAAATCATCTACATATATATTGTATGAATGATCTATTATACTATTATATTTGGGCTTGAATGTATTGTGATTGTTAATGATTACATTATAAATGTTAGTACTTATTAATTATGAATTGATACAACTGCATCAAAACATTAATGAAAGGCTTGGTTGTGGTTAAGGTTAATTGGTGATTAATTGGACTATTATTAACATGGTCAATAAGTATTAACTAGGTTTTAACTGTAACTAAGGTTGACTGCTGATTGTTGGGGGTAAACATTAAATAAATGATAAGCAGATTCTAGAAGGGTATTAATTACTTGATTAATTAAAGTAGTAATTAAGTTTTAACTATGATAAGATATTTGAGGTCAAATTAATGTCGCGTACAATATTAATGATAAGTTGTCATGTCAAACTTAAGTTGAATTACATAGTTGTTAAATAATTAAGTGGAATTATTTCATTATTTAATAATTATGTTTAATGGTATTATGTTAACATTCTAGTTTAACATAATTATGTCATGCTAATAATTTCGTTATTTGATAATTATGTTAAGTTGTGATGAAGTTGGATTTTTAATAATAATTATGTTAAATGGTTAATTATTAATAGTTGTATAATTGAAGTTATGAAGAAATTATATTGTTAAAATATAACTATGATAGGATTGATATAGATGGTGGCGGTAGTCCTTATTTTAAGGATTTTAAATTTTGCTTGTGAACCGTGTCCATAAATATTAAATAAAATTTAAAAAAAAGAATATACTTTATCGCTTGACAAATCAATTTTATATTATTCGAGTATTAATTAATTCTGACAAGGGAGTTGTGAATTGAATGAGGAGATAAGGGTAGTAAATGCTTAGGCGGGTGGAGTTAGTAAAGGAGAAGGGGGATTTGGGAAAGGAGAGGATTCTATTGCATGAAAATTTTAGCAGAGGAGGTCTGAAATTTTGTTAAGGGAAAAATTTGGTTGGGTTGTACTTAGGTTTTGGGCTCGGGTTTCCAAGAAACATAGTTTCTTGGAGCTAGGTGGTCGACGAGACTATTTTAGTTGGCAGGGTGGCAGATCGATTCGGGGTTGAGTTTTCTAAGTGTTTGGCTATCCTACATGTATTTTATTTACTGTTTCTAGTTTTATATTCGTTAAGAAAACTTGGATACTATTTACTTCAATGGATATGCTCTTAAAATTGATTATGCATCTATTTAAATTACAAGTCACATTGATTTAAATCAAATTTAAGTCAAATTGACTAACATAGTAGGTTCATGTGGGGATCACGACAAGTGTGACCTTGGGAGTTAGTGTGCTCACTAGTGATTTCCTAAGCTGTAAGGACTCGGATGCGATACCACTCTTAAACTAAGACATAATGTCTTACTCATGACTCACGACGGTGTCGTCCACGTAGATATGTAGTAGTGCCTCCGTACCCTTACCCTTTCAGTCATTTTCCTCAGTATCAAGTAAATCCCATTTAGGTGCGAAGAAAGAAATAAACTTTCACTCAATCTAGTAGGTTCGGGTATGTGTTTAATTGTGACCTAGTTAGAACCTCAAAACTTGCACTAATGACAACTTATGCCATGATACATGATAAGCATGGTAAGGACGCGAGTAGGTCAGGGGCGAGGTCAGGCGATGAAAAAAACTGAACAGAATGCATTAGCACTATCGCCAGAGACTGTTCTCATTTTGCGCTCTCTCGAGGAAATAAATGTTACACTTAGGGGACTTCAAATGGAAAGTGGTACACCAGAAGTAGAAGTAGAGGTCCCACCTATGAGGGAGGTAAATCCTGAAATACCATTGAATATAGTATAGAGACCTCGTCATCAAGACATCATGAGGGACGAGCTTAAGAAAATCAGGCTTCCATATTTTTTAGGGGGTCGTGTGGGGGTACGGGCATAAGCATGGTTGGAGGGGATGACCATGTGTTTAGCATTGTAGGAGTACACTTCCACATCCAAATCCAAAATAACCATATTTAAACTTAAGTACAATGGTTTGAATTGGTGGGGACACCAAGAAAGACAATTGCACCTTACCCCAGACACTGTTCCATGGGAACTATTTCTGGATAATTTTAAATGGAAGTACTTGCATGCCTTCTACTAGGAAGAACATGTAGGATGCCTTCATGCCTTGGTACAAGGGAATATACCTGTGGAGGATTATCAGGCAAGATTCATGGAACTAATTAAGTATGTTTCCTGGTTGGACAATGACCAATGTTAGGCTAACCGCTTTGTCTACGGGCTTAATCCTAATATCATGTCCAGCAGAGGTTGCTTTCATAGTGGGGGTGAGAGGTTGGAGATCACCCTTTCTGAAATTTACTTTCTTACTGGGTTTCCTCGCTTAGGGGAGGTAGGGGATCTTCTATCGAGGATCCCGACTGGTTTAGATATTGAGGATCTTCTGTAGAGATTCCGTGTGCTAGGTGCTATTGTGCATAACAACGCACTGAGCCTAATATCTCTGAGGGAGTGGGAGATGCGGGCTATTGGGGCATGTGTCCCGCGCGTGTTGGGTGCCGCGGTGCAACATAATTTGTCTGGGGGACAAACGATGATGGTAGATTCTGTGTTGAGAGGGACCTACTATGCGTGGGATTAGATGTTTTTGGCCCGTGTCCAGCGAGATCTGGACAAGGTCAGTCGGGAGGGGGGAGAGTTCTGCTATGCCTCCTTTATTTGTTGTTTTTTCTTTGAGTGGATACCAACCTTGCAGCCGCGTGTGCCAGTTCGAGACGGGTTGGTTAGTGAGCCGCGCATGGTGCGGTGGGGGAAGATGATGCCACGGGGTGGTGGTGGTATCTATGGGTTCTTTTTGGAGGACATGTATGAGCAGTGGGAGCAGATCCCCCTACTGATTGATGACTATCCATATGCTGGCATGGATTATTGAGGAGATCCGGAGATGCCTAGAGCTCAGGGGCAGGCCTGGGGTTTAGATGGTATGTCTTTATTTTTGGTTCTCTACTACATCATGTGTTTGGATGATTTTGTTATGATTCTAGTTAGAGATATTTATATGATATTGACTTAGTTCACTTGTGTGATTGTGCAGATGTTAGTTCGGTACCACCAACTGATCATGTGGGCCATAGGGGATGGGCGATGGTGGTCGTTCCTCCACCTGTAGCGGTACTGCCTCCATGTGCTCGGGGTGTTGTGCGTCCTCGATAAGATGTAGTTGAGGGCGTATGAGAGACACTGGACATGATTCTAGCAGGAGCACCAGAGGATGGGTGGAGGAACTTGGACCGGGACATCATCGAGCGTTGTTTCGATGCTCCTCGCGAGTGGCATTCTATCCTGCTTAGAGCAGCGGTGGTGATGGCCGAGAGGAGGGCTCGGGATCAGGAGGATCTGGAGGAGCCAGCAAAGGAGGAGATAGAGGATCCTGGGGATCGTGATGACTAGTTGATTGTATATTTTCCCCCAAATGATGACGAGCAAATGGGGATGTTCCTTTTTGTACGGTTATATGTTTTTGTATATTGGGTGCTGAGGGCACCTGTGACATTGTGACTATATGATTATATATATATATATATATATATATATATATATATATGTTTTGGTATATAGTCGTGTATGCACATGGATGCACATCTTGTTTATTTGTTTTCCCGTGGAGGCATGTTTGATTTGTTTTTGTGGAGGCACATGTTATGCACGTGGATGCAACATTTTAATTTTTTGTATATGCCCGTGGAGGCACATATTTGTTTTGTCTACATGGTTTGATTGGTGTGCCAATCAAGAATGTTGTTTTCCATATGGTTTGCTACACTGTTGAGATTCCTTGGGACATGTGTGAATGAAATGGACTCAAACTATCGAATCATTTATTTAGTGCCCAGGAATTTTTTGAATAGACAAAGATCGCATACCTGGTAATCATTGTTGAGCTAGGAAAAAAGGAGTTGGGAGTCCAAGAAAACGCTAAGGTGACTTATGTTCATTTGGAGAGCAGCAGCCAGGAGACCGGTCACGGCATCGTACTCAACTTGGTTGTTTGTGGCAGCACCTATGCACACTCCGTCGATGTGGATCAACTCATGTGAAGGGGAATATATTACCCAAGCTGCAGATGCGAGATTCGGAGACCAACGGCTTGCACCATCAGCGAAGCCAACGTAGCAAAGTGGAACAAGATCCATCTGTGGTCATGTAGGAAAAACAAATTTTTAGGTTTTTGTATTTTTTGTAAAAAACAAAAATAAGACTATACAATTGTGGACTGTGGTGTGCATCATATTTTCTATGGGTAAAATCGTTTGAGGTACAACCCATTACGTGGGTTGCGTAGGGTGTTTCCTTCTGAGTCAGTCATAATATATGTGTTAAATTTTGGGCATTAATTCACAATACTCTATGATCTTTACTGAGAGAATAACATGTACAGTATATCAATGCATATCAATCATAACAAGCATGACAAGCATCATAAGAATCAAAATCATGAGAGATAAGAGACACAAAGTTTCCGTGGGGAAAACCCTAAGGTGAAAAACCCCACAACTTCCTCAGAGATAGAGAGAGCAATGACTCAACCAAAGTACAACCAAAATACACAGAGATAGTCTCCTAGTTGCAAATGATCCTCGTCCTCACTAGTGCGCCACTTTCTGAGTGAGAGAAGTATGAGTTTCTGAGTGATCAAATAGAGATCTCCTGATCTCTATTTATACTTAACCTGTTTTCCCAGTTACACTATGGGGCCGACTTGTCTAGCTAGGTATATCCATAATATAATATATATTTCAAGGCCGACCCCACACATGGTGGTCTAATAACCCATCGGCAATTACACACACTTGCGACACTGTCAATACACATGATGACACTTCCTTATAGAGGAATAACACATCTCATATAAGGGTACAATAAATATATATGAAATACATTCCGAAGTTACATATACATCAACACTCCCTCTTAACTAGGAAGGTATTTCTCGACACAGATCTACTAGACAAGTATTTTTGTCAGGATCATCGTCATCATCATCATCACTGTTGCTGCTATCTCAACCAATCTCTGACTCTACTTGTCATAGGAAGTTCTATAGAGCCAGTCCTTTTTCATACTGGATGTAGGCCCACCACCTACAGGTCTTCATCATCTGTGCGAACGGTCTGATAGAGGTGGCCTCTCAAGACTAATTTTATGTGTGGATGCAATACTAGAAAGAATATCCCAGGAACATTTATGTGCCTAAGAACAACCGGAAAGATCTCCCAGGATTGATTACATGCATATCCTCCACAATACCTTTAAAGAGCATCCCAAGAACATTTATGTGCTGCAGCACGACTAGCAAGATCTCTAAAGAGCATCCCAAGAATTATTACAGGCATATAGCTCAACCTCCCGGATCTCCAAGATTGATTACATGTGGATAGACAAAACCTTTAAAGAGCATCCCAGGAACATTTATGTGCCGCAGCACAATCGGCAAGATATCTAAAGAGCATCCCAGGACTAATTACGAGCACACAGCTCAACCTCTCGGATCTCCAGGACTGATTACATGTCTCCATAGTAATACCTCATCACAGGACTGATTACGAGCACACAGCTCAACCTATCGGATATCTGAGGACTGATTACATACTACATAGCAATACCGGAAAGAGTATCCCAGGAACATTTATGTGCCGCAGCACGACCGACAAGATCTCCCAAGATTGATTACATGCTATTTGCACACTGCCACATATCATCTCTGACCTCCAAGTATCAACCTGATACTCATGATCCAACGGATCATCATCACACAAAGCATCATCCTGATGCTCATGATCACACTGATCATCATCATTATACCATCCTAATACATATCATCTGGATCAACACCCTGAAGCTCGTCATCATGATCATCCTGATCATACAATGCATCCACCTGATGCATACCAAGTATCTAACTGATACATATCATCATACATGATCCACCTGATCATACAGTGTATCCACCTAATACAAATACATGATACATATCAACATACATGATCTACTTGATCATACAGAGTATCCACCTAATACATATACAGATACATGGTCCAAGCATCCAACATGATGCATATACAAAATACATACAAATGATCCAACCGATCATATCCAGCATCCAACATGATGCGTACATACATATACATATAAATGATCCAACTCATCATATCCAGCATCCAACATGATGCGTACATACATATACATATAAATGATCCAACTCATCATACAAAGCAGAAACTAGAACATCATCTTGATGCTCATCATCCAGCGCTTACATCCATAGCCATGTGAAGGATCCTCCTTCCAACATGCTTGAAGCAAATGTGTCCACCACTTCTTCCTTGAAGTGTCGTCAATCTGAAGAACACCAAGCCTCTCCCTGAAGTATTCAAACTTCACTCTGGCTAGTGTATTCGTCAGTACATCTGCAATCTGCTCGTCCGTCGCAACATACAGGAGCTTCACAGCTCCTCTCTGCACCATATCCCTCATATAGTGATATTTGATCTCTATGTGTTTCGACCTGTCATGAAACGCTGGGTTCTCGGATAGCTTCACACAACTCTGGTTATCACAAAAGATACCAGTAGCATCCAACGGGAGATCAAATAACTTAGACAGTAGCTTTCGTAGCCATACTGCCTCACAACTAACTGAACAGGCTGCAACATGCTCTGCCTCAGCTGTACTCAGTGCTATGCAGTACTGCTTCCTGCTAAATCAAGAGATCACACCTGATTCCATACTGAAGCAACATACAGATGTGCTCTTCCTATCTGCATCACTGCCAGCCCAATCTGAATCAACATAACCCTGCAGGTTAAACTTTTGATTCACTTCATACTTGAGCCCATAATCCACTGTACCCTTCAGGTACCTCAGAACATGCTTTATAGCAATCAGATGAACACTCCTCGGATTTGTCAAGAACTAACTCAATGTGTTCACAGCAAAGCAAATATATGGTCTCATGTTTGTCAGGTACATCAAGGACCCAATAATCTGACGATACATAGAGATATCAATTGGCTCAAATGAAGCATCACATAGAAGCTCCAGGTTCGATGCCATAGGTGTGGCCATGGCCTTGCAATCCATCATCCCGAATCTCTTCAGTATATCTACTATGTACTTCCCTTGACCAAGGAAGATCCCACCCGCACTCTGCCACACCTGCATACCTAGGAAATCATGCATCATTCCCAAATCTTTCATATCGAACTCGGCAACAAGCTTCCTCTTAGTATCTGCAATCAATCTGTCATCTCCTGTTACAAATAAGTCATCCACATACAGGAGTAGAATCACATGATTCCCTTCCTCAACCTTATAGTAAAGGTTGGAATCTGCTTTACTCTTGGTAAAGCCCAAACTAGATAGGAAACTGTCCATCATACCATACCAAGTTCTGGGAGCTTGCTTCAAGCCATACAAGGCTTTCTTCAATCTGCACACATATGACCCCCTGTCATGTATTTCAAAACCGAGTGGTTTCTCCACATATACTTCCTCTTCAACTACACCATTCAAGAAAGCAGTCTTGACATCCATCTGGTGTATTTTCCATTTCATTGCTGCAGCCAGGGCAAGTACTGTTCTGATGGAAGTATACCTGGCTACAGGTGCAAAAGTTTCTTCATAATATATTCTATCTTTCTAAGAGAAGCCATGAGCTATGAATCTTGCCTTGTATTTCTCTACACTGCCATCTGCAGCATGCTTGATTTTGTAGATCCATTTACAAGTCACAACAGACTTCTCTTTAGGTCTTGGGACAACATCCGAAACATCATTCTTCATTATTGATTGGTATTCCTCGATCATGGCATCCTTCCATTCTTTCTTTTTTGCTGCTTCTTCATAACTGGAAGGTTCTTTATTCATGATGTCACATAGTAAAGCAACATAGCTGGTATGTGATCTGGTTCTCTTCTTTGCTCTGTGTTCTTCTTCTGGAATGCCAAATCTTTCTACATCTTGAATGAGCTCTCTAGCCAATGCAGGTTTCCTCTTGTGAAAATTATCCTCACGGGGTGGATCTACAGGTTCTTGCGGATCTTCAAACTCACGAACAACTTCTGGAATTGCTTCAGTCATGGTAGTGTCTTGAAATCTAGTTTCCTTAGGTTCTTCATAAACTTCGATAGGTGCCTTCCTTGATTTGATGAATGCTGAGTTTTCATCAAATGTTACATCCCTGCTGACATCAATCTTCTTGAACCCTAGAAAGTATATCCTGTAAGCCTTCGAGCTTTCACTGTAACCCACAAAGATACCCTTCTTTCCTGAAGGATCTAGTTTAGTCCTCTTTTCCTTTGGGACATGAGTGTATACTGGACAACCAAATATTCTAAGATGGTTGACTTCAGGTTTCTTACCAAAAAAGACCTCTTATGGTGTCTTGTTGTCCAATATCTTGTGGGGTGTTCTGTTCTGCACATATACAATTGTTCTAGCTGCTTCTGCCCATAGATGCATAGGTAGATCCTGGTCATGTAGCATTTCCCTTGTTGCTTCTATGATTGTTTTGTTCTTCCTTTCTACAACTCCATTCTGTTGAGGATTATAAGGAGCAATCAACTCCCTCTTAATCCCTGAATCACTGCAAATCTTCTTGAAGTCACATGAGGTGAATTCTCCACCATTGTCAGATCTGAAAGTTTTGATCTTCTTGTCAGTTTGATTCTCCATCAAGGTTTTGAATTCCTTGAACTTGTCAAACACCTTATGTTTGTTCTTTAAGAAGTAGACCCAAGTCTTCCTAGAGAATTCATCTATGAAAGAGACATAGTAAACACACCCACTTAGAGAACTAGATGGCATGGGACCAAAAACATCTGAGTGGATGATTTCCAAGATGCCTTTTGCCTTTCTTTCACTGCTTGGAAATGCCTTCTTAATGTTCTTTCCTTTTGCACATCCTTTGCAAACACCTTCATGCTTGGTCCCTATGTCAGGAAGACCTTATACAGCCTTACTTGCAATTGGTAATGTTCTGTAGTGCATATGTACAAGTCTTCTATGCCAAATTTCACTTGGCTCCATGGAATCATGGACCATGGCATGTTCAGGTTGTCCTTTCAATTTATACAAACCTCCCTCTTGCTCTCCAATCACCACTGCATCATCTATGGTCTTTCCCTTTGGCCACATTAGGACTTGGCCATCCACAAATGAAACCCTCATACCTTTTGCATCCAATGCAGAGATGGAGAGTAAGTTCTTCTTGAGCCCAGGTACATAAAGGACTTCTTTCATCTTCAAATATTTTCCAGAATCTAGGTTGTAGAAGGCTTCACCACTTCCTTTGATGGGATATTAATAATTATCCCCAAGTTTCACTTTATGGGGTGATTCGTGTTCAGATAGATTTACAAAAGATTCTTTAAACCCAGTCATGTGTTTGGAATCCTCACTGTCAATTAACCAATCATTACAACCATGGGAGATTGTACCTGTGAGAGCAGAGACTAGGACATACTCTTCCTCACTTGATGAGTCATCTTCACTTTCTTCCCTAGCTTTCTTCTTTGGAGTTTCATCATCTTCAGTAGCATGAGCATGGCACCTTCTTTTGTTACCCTTCTTCTTCTTGCTGTTGTTGAGGTTGTCCCTTTTGTTCTTGGGACATTCTGAAGCAAAGTGACCCTTCTCATTACAAGTGAAACACCTTAGATATTTCTTGTCTTTGTGATAATGATGAGAATATTTCTTCTTGTAATGGGATAGCTCCCTCTTGAACTTGCCCTTCTTAGTGTGAGCTATGAGAGCTTGATCTTCATTCCCCATCTTTTCTTCTCTTGCCACAAGCCTTGCTTCTTCTTGAGAACATTCCTCCCACAATCTGCTGAAGGAGATTAATTTCTTTCTAGCATAGATCCCCTGGATAAAAGAGTCTCATGACCTAGGTAGGCCATTCAAAGTGGTCACAACAATTTCACCATTCTCCACCATTTCATCTACAGCTTCAAATTGTTCCTTGATCTAAGAGACCTTGGAGAAATAGGATTGAATGGTTTCTCCATTCGACATCTTGACTCCTTTCAATTGATTCCGCAAGGTCATCTTCTGATTTATGTTCTTCCCTTCAAATAGCTTGGTCAAAGAGTCAAAAATCTCCTTGGGTGTCTTTAGAGAAGACACATGGGGTATGAAATGGTCTTTGATAGAATCAACAATGATTCTCTTTGACTTGACCAAGTTCTTCTTATGCATTACTTAGCCTCTTCATCCTCTAGGATAGGGATGTCTTCTTTTATTTATGAGTCCAACTCATTCTCTTCGAGAATCAACCCAATCCTATACTTACAAGCTCAGAAGTTATCATCCCCTTCAAGCTTATCCTCAAGCTTGGTGGGGTGAAACATCTTAAAGAGTACTTCAAATGGAAATAGAAAGGATTTAGGTCTTACCACTTGAATTACTGAAAATTGGATCTCGTCCCGAATTAGGGTTTGTTGGAAAAACCCTAAGAATTCAAAATGTGAATTTCAACTTTTTGAAAGGATAGAAATATGCACCTTGATGAGCTGATCAGCCTGGTGTATTCAGACTTTGAGATCAGCAAAGCTTTACCCTTTAGATTTTCCTTTTTGTCCTCCTGGGTTCACTAGGAAGAGCCCTGAATTAGGGTTTGAGTTTCCCGGAGATCTACCCAGCCAAAAATCTCGATCCAAAGCTCTAAAATTCGATTTTTGTAAGGCGCTTCCAGCTATGTCTTCCGATTTCAGAAATACCTATTTTTGTGGAAACCCTAATGTTTAGGGCCAAATCTAAAAATGCTCAGAATTGAATTCTGATTGGACAGATAGATTCTCCTTGATGAGTAGAGTCAATCTACTATATTGTGTTTCCAAAATCTATGGAGAGAAACCCAATAAACAAGAAACTCAAGTTTCTGTCACTGCAAAATGTCTTCTTCTTAGGTTAGCTCTGATACCATGTTAAATTTTGAGCATTAATTCACAATACTCTAGGATCTTTACTGAGAGAATAACATGTACAGTATATCAATGCATATCAATCATAACAAGCATGACAAGCATCATAAGAATCAAAAGCATGAGAGACAAGAGACACAGAGTTTACGTGGGGAAAACCCTAAGGTGAAAAAACCCACAACTTCCTCAGAGATAAAGAGAGCAATGGCTCAACCAAAGTACAACCAAAATACACAGAGATAGTCTCCTAGTAGCAGATGATCCTCGTCCTCACTAGTGCGCCACTTTTTGAGTGAGAGAAGTATGAGTTTCCGAGTGATCAAATAGAGATCTCCTGATCTCTATTTATACTTAACCTGTTTGCCCAGTTACACTATGGGGCTGACTTGTCTACCTAGGTACATCCACAATATAGTATATATTTCAGGGCTGACCCCACACATGGTGGTCTAATAACCCATCGCCAAGTACACACACTTGCGACACTGTCAATACACATGACGACACTTCCTTATAGAGGAGTAACACATCTCTTATAAGGGTATAATAAATATATATGAAATACATAGATGAAATACATTCCGAAGTTACATATACATTAACAATATGCCCCTTATCCGAGGCAGGTGTGTACAATATATGGGCCTTGCCACATGGACACAAACTTTCCTTTTCCCATTTTGTCATGAGATTGATCATAGGAAAGTACGAGGTCGCCTTCACTAAATACTTGTGGGTGAACATGTTTATCGTAGTGAAGTTTAGATCTGTTCTTGGAGGCTTTGATTGTTTGGAGAGCTGCACGGCGATCTTCGTCATCCTGCTCTAAAAGAAGCAAGTGTTCTTCAATCATTGATGTATTGGGGAGAAGTTCTACACACATTTGTAATGTGGGTATCTAGCATTCAATGGGGAGGACAGATTCCACGCCATGAACTAAATGGAATGGGGTAAATCCGGTGGTGGTCTTGGTCGATGTACCGTGCGTTGGAGGATGGTTTTCAAAATTTTGTTAACAAATTCGACTTGGCCGTTCCCTTGGGGGTAGTAGGCGGAGGAGAAATGGTGTTCAAACTTAAGGAGTGTGGACAATTCTCTCCAAACAAAGTCTTCGAAGTGAGAACCGTGGTCTGAGATGAGTTGTTTGGGTACTCCGAAACGAGCAATAACATGGTTGAGAAAAAAACGGGCTACAGTGTCGGCTTTGCAATTGTAAGTAGGCATGTCTTCCACCCATTTGGTAAAGTAATCAGCGGCCACAATAATGTGTTTGTGACCACTGGCCGATGTGAGATTGCAGTCCATGAAGTCAATGGCCCATTTACAAAATGGTCCAGCGGTGACGACAGGATGAAGGGGGCCGGGTGGGGTTCTTGCCTTTGGGGCAAAGAGATAGCAGTTTTGGCAGTGTTGGACTGATGTGATACAATCAGTGAATAATGATGGCCAAAAATATCCTGCACGGATTACCTTTTGGGCGGTGGCCATTCCTGAAAAATGGCCGTGCAGGCACCGCTATGACAGTTGTTAAGAGCTTGTTCTGCTTCGACTTGGGAAAGGCATCGTCGTAAGATTGTTTCGACGCCACGTTGATAGAGGACATCACCCAAGAGGAGATAATGGGGGGCATGGTGACGGATGCGTCGACGTCCATCATGGTCAATGTTGGGCTGAAACTTCTGTGTGCGGAGGTATACCAAAATGTCGCCATATCAAGGGTCGTCCGACGAGATAATGAACAAATGTTCGTCGATTAGATCAGTCTGGATAATTAGTGATGATGACGATGATGGTAAATCCGTAATGAGTTGAGCGAGTGCTAATGCTTTGGTGCTCTTCAAGGTTTTGAAAGTTAGGTCATATTCTTGTAAGATGATCACCCATTTGGCAACACGAGGCGACAATTCAAGAGATATACCATTGGGTTGGAATTGGCCACAACTGTGGTGTGGATGAGAAGGATGTAATGTCGCAGCTTTTGTCCTGAAAAGACAACGGTGAGGGCCATATTCTCTTCATGTGGGCAGTGGAGTGGTGGGCCTGACAAGGTCTGGCTCACATAATAAATGAGATGCTCTTGGCGAGCAGAGTCTTCTTAGACGAGTACTCCGGAAACAACGTAATCTGATGCCGAAATGTAAAGGGTAAAGATTTTCGTGAAATATGGTGGAGAAATCAACGGGGCACTTGTAAGTGCTTTTTTCAGGTCCGTAAAGGTTCCTTCTGCTTGGTTGTCCCATACGAAGCAGGTATGAAGACGTAGAAAATGGAGGAAACCATGTACTGTGGTTGCATAGTTTGGGACAAAACGACGAAGGAAGTTGGATTTCCCCTAGAGGCTTTAGAGTTGTCTTAATGTACGTGGTGAGGGAGGTCTACTATGGCTTGAACTTTTAGAGGGTCAATGGTGATCCCTTTTTCTGAAATGACATACCCCATTAGGCGGCCTACTATAACGCAAAATACACATTTAAGTGAGTTCAAGCGGATTTTGTATTTGCGACAACGCAAGAAAACCTGTCGAAGATCTTCTAAGTGGTAAGATTGTTTCTTAGATTGGGCGGTGAGGTTGTCTAGATAAACTTTAATGATTTTATGCAGATCATGAAAGCAATAAGTCATGGCTCATTGGAAAGTGGCTCCCGCATTTTTTAGACTGAAAGGCATGACGCGATAGGCGAAGGTGCCCCATGGGGTGGTAAAAGTGGTCTTGTATTGATCTTCTTTACGGATTTTGATTTGGTTGTATCTAGAGAAACCGTCCATAAAAGAGAGGACCTCATGCCCCGCACACTCATCGATTAGTTGGTCAATAAATGGTAGGGGGAAGTTGTCTTTGGGACAAGCTAGGTTAAGGTCATGGAAGTCAGTACAAACGCGGATGGTGCCTACTTTCTTATTAACAGGTACTGGATTTGAAACCCAGGTGGTATATGCAATCGGGTATATGAAACCCACTGCTCGAAGCTTCTCGATTTTTGCTTTAACGGCAGGAAGCTTGGATGGGTGAATGGGACGTTGTTTCTAGCGGACTGGTGATACGTTGGGCCAAGTGTCTATGTGATGTTCTACGATGGTAGGATCAAGACCAGGCATCTCGGTATAAGACTAGGTGAAGACATCTCGAAATTCTTGGAAGAGTTTCTTATAAGCTTGGGTTTCTTTTTCAGTGCAAGATGCACCCAAAGAGATAAGCTTAGGCTTTCTGGGGGTGGTGGAGATATCAATTTTTATAATGGGTGAAATGTTAGCCATGTTACCTTCTTGAAAGGCTTCTGGAGCTGGGATTGGGTCCTTGAACCAATTGACCTTGGTTGGAAAAAAATCTTTGGATTGAATAGATAATTGGTTTGCTGTGGTGGATGTAGATGCCTCAGGGAGGAAGTATTATTGATGGTGCATATCATCCCAAGGGTAATCCGGTGCCGTGAGTGTTTCTAAAATCTCCTCATCAGTGCGAAAGTAGTCGGTCCATAAATTCACTCGCTCGGGTTTATAAGTAGTTGAAATCATGTAAATGGTATTGATTTCTTCTGAATGGCACGATTCTGGAGGGAATATTTCCTTAACAAGTGGGGGGGATATCTCTAGGTCGGCATTATTCATCTCATATAGGGATGCTCTGTAATCTGGGAGATCCGGGCAGTGATGTGAATAATGACCGTAGATTCCGCATATTGCACAAGGGTGGTTTGTGCATAATGATTTATCACGAGGTTGACATGGTAATTCTAATTTGACAATTGGAATGTTGACATCATCGTCCAACATATTCATGTGTTCTTGAAGTGCTGGTAGTTGTGGACATAGATTTGTAGCGTGGCCAATATCGTCGCACAAGGAGCACTTAGAGAGTACACGGGTTGGGGATTCTTGGCTAATTTAGGAGTCACTCGGGGGGTGCGATTTGTGGGTGCAGTGTTGTAGGTTTGAGGACCTCTGCCCCCAGTGTGGCGAGATTTAGGGGGGACATAAGTAGATATTGATGTAGTGCCCCTTGTTGGAATTTATTAGTTTTGGCGGTTCGAAACACCAGGTGGTGGACAATTTTGGTGGTTTGGTATGCCAGGTGGTGGATGGTTTGACATATTCATGGGTTGTATCGGTTGTAAAACAACGATCGGAGCCAGCGACGGGTTTGGTGCAGGTAAGTACCATACTGGTAACCCTATTGTTAAACCTGGGAGGTTGAGTGTAGCCATTACTGGCGAGCTGACAACTCCTGAAAAAGGAAACAAGAATGGGATGGTATGGATTGGTGTTGTTCCGATATGAGTAGGCATGATGGGTGCTATTGGCGGTGGTTGAGGTTGTTGAGGATGTTGTTGTTCATTGTGCGATAAGATGCACAAATCGGATACTTTAGTTACCTGGTGACGAGGTGGAATAGAAGGGAAAGTGGTGGTCATGGGGGTATCCGAATATATCCCGGGTCCGGATGAGGAGACGAACGATGTGGGTGCACTAAGAATGGGTTGCTTGATCATGGGAAGAACATTTTCTGGCGCTGCGGGGGCATTGGGGTCATAGTATGTAATCTAGTCGATTTTAATTACACGTACTTCATGGGGGAACATTATGATACGTAAAACTGAAGAAGCGACAACTTTCATTTTGTACATGTAGCTTCGTCCCAGAAGGAGATTGTAATCAAGTTGGGCGTTAATGACCTCTATATCTATAAGAACCAATTTGCCCCCAAGTTGTATGGGTACGTTCACTAGCAAACCTTGAGGTTGAGCTGCACGACCATCGTATGCTCGTAACGCGGTAGTGGATGGTTGTAGTGTTGGGGATCCAAGTTTCTGCCATACGAAAGTTGACATGACACAGGTAGAGGCCCCTTCATCGATTATGCATCGATGGACAACGAGGTTGCGGATGGAGACTGGAACTTGAAAAGCTAGAGATGCAGGCATGCGAGGTTCAGCTTGTTCTAAGTCAAAAGCCATCATGTTAGAGTCGTTAGGATCTATAGCACCAATGGTAGATAACAACAACTTTCTCTGTGCAGGACAGTTTTTTAAGATTTCGAGAGCAGACATAGTAGCAGGGGACTGAGCTAAATCCTCTACAATGTTATAGTTGGAAGCTACACGAGCATTCGGGTTATTGTTAATCCATCTCAAAGGGAAACGAGGTGCTTTGGGGCCCCCGCACATTAGCATAGTGGGTATGTGAAGTGGTTGATCAGTTGGGAGAGTACCTGACGATGGGTCGGTATGTGTAGCCTCCGGGGTGGATCCATATTGATTGCGACGGGTTTGAAGATTGACATCATGAGAAAATAGTGAGTGTTGGACTTTGCATGCTGGTAGGCAGCTGCTGTGTAAGTGATTTGCTATTGTGTTGCAGCAGATCCTTGAGGGGGATCATTTGGACGAGTGTTGGCTGTGCCTTGGTTAGGTAAAGGATTTTGCAATATCATGGGTTGTTGCTAAGGGGGGGATAGCTGTGTAGCATGTCCTTGCCATTGGGCGTCGTCAGTCCAGAGTTGACGCACTCGATCTAAATGGGGGCAATTATGTGTGTAATGTCCGTAGACTCCACATATGGAACAAGGATGGTTTGTTCTCAAGTTATTATTTTTGGCTTGTTTCAGTGGGCGATTAGGGTTTTGATTGGGGGAAGCAGCGTTATTGTTATTTGGGGGATTAGGTGGTGGCCCACCTTGATTATGTTGCTGGTTGTTTCCATGGTTTTGTTGACCTCGCTAGTTGTTCTGGTTTGGAGGTTGGTTTTGCTGCGCGTAAACATGCCCTTGGGAAGTAGGTGGGTTTTGAGGTCGTGCAGGCTCTGGAGCATGTTGCGGTGGGTAGTAAATAGAAGGGTTCTAAGGTGGCCCTAGCGTTTGCTGCGGTTGTGGGTAACCTTGAGCTATTGGAAGTGTTGGAGCAAGAGGTGCTACCTGTTGAGGATAATAAGCCACTTGTGCTTGTGACTGGACCAGAGTCTGGTGGGCCAGTTGGTTATAATATGGAGCTGTTGCATAAGCTGGTGGTGCATGCCCATAACATTGTGGTGGAAACGAAGGTCCATGGATGTGATGGGTCTGTGTTACGAGAGCATACGAATTTGTAGCCTCAGAATTGGATGAAGCCCTAGAAAGGTCTAGGTTGTTGTTTGTACTCGTCATGGTAAAAGGTTTGTTTTTCGCCGTAACCTGGTCGATAATACCGTCAGCGGCATGGTATGCCCCCGACGCATCATGGAGGAATGGCTCGCCACGCGGGGCATCGGGTAAAATAGTGTATAGATATCCTGACTGGGCATATATGAGGTCGAATTGTTGAGATTTTAAGATAGCTTCTTCCTCTGACTGGGGTCGTTCGGAAGCTACATCTTTGGCTATGAGGGGTAGGAGTGATTTGAGAAACCAATACAAAAAGATACAGTCGTCCAGTTTTATCTTGCAGAGGCTACGATTCTTACGCCACTCATGGATATGATCGGTGATGTGTGTGGCTATGTTCTATCTACAAGACAAAAGGATTTCAACTCCTGCATCATAGCGTACAGGTAGTTGAAAAAACTGGAGGAAAGTTGAGGCGAGGGACGTAAATGTGTTGTGGGTCCCATGTGGTTGCTCAATGTTACATCTCTACTTATTTCCATATGATGAAAACCTGGTATGTAAATTCTGAAGGCTTTGGATGATTCACAATATCCAACAAATATTCCCTTCTTACCAGAGGGATCCAACTTGGTTCTCTTTTCTTTTGGAATGTGAATCTACACAGGACAACCAAATATTTTGAGATGAATTACCTCAGGCTTCTTTCCTGTGAACACTTCTTCTGGAGTTTTGAATTCAAGAGCACTATGGGATAGTCTATTTTGCACATAGACTGTTATCCTAGCTACTTCAGCCCATAAATACATGGGTAGATCTTGATCATGTATCATGGTCTTTACAGCTTCCATGATGGTTCTATTCTTTCTTTTAGCAACCCCATTTTGTTGGGGATTGTATGGAGTGTTTAGTTCCCTCTTGATTCCAGCTTCCTTACAAAAGTTTTCAAAGTCCTTTGAAGTATATTCTCCGCCATTATCTGTTCTGAGAATCTTGATTTTCTTTTTTGAGAGATTTTCTTTTCTGAGAGATTTTCTATTAAGGCCTTGAATTCTTTGAAATTTTCCAAAGACTTCATTCTTACCTTTTAGAAAGTATATCCAAGTCCTCCTTGAATAGTCATCAATTAATGAGAGATAGTATTCAAACCCACTTAGGGAAGTGGTGGGCATTGGTCCACATACATCTAAGTGTATTAGCTCCAAAATGTTCTTAGTCTTTGTTTCACTCTTTGGAAAAGGGTTCTTGACATTCTTCCCTTTTTCACATCCTTTACATGAGCCATTATGATCAACCTTCAAGTCTGGTAATCCTATGACCACCTTGCTTACATAGGGTAGGGATTTGTAGTTAATGTGAGCTAATCTTCTATGCCATAGCTCACTGGGGCTAGAGGTTTCATGAGCAAGGGAAACTTCTGGATGTCCCTTGATCTTATAGAGACCTCCTTCCTCTTCACCAATGACAACTGTATCTTCAATTGATTTTCTTTGGGCCACATAAGTACTTGACCATCTATGAAAGCAACTCTAAAACCTTTCTTATCTAGTACTGAGATAGAGAGTAGGTTCTTCTTCAAACCTGGTACATATAAAAAAAATTTCATCTTTAAGGGTGTTCCAGAATCAAGCTTATAGCTTGCTTCACCAATTCCCTTGATGGTATATTGGTAATCATCTCCTAGAGATACCTTTTGTGGAGAAGAATTTTCTTCAGGTTTTGAGAGAGTCTTCCTTTGACCTATCATGTGCTTTGAAGCACCACTATCAATGAGCCATGTATCTTCTCCAGGAGATACAGATCCAGAAAGTGCAGAGAATAAGACATATGCTTCTGGATCTTCTTTCTTTACTTTAGATCTTTTCCTTCGAGGCCTTTCCTCTTCCACTTCTTCTTCTTCTTCTTCTTCTTCTTCTTCTTCTTCATTATCATCTTCTGCCATATGTGCATGGTGTCTTTTGTGGAAAAACTTCGTCTTCTTTTATGAAGGACAAAATCTGGAAATGTGTCCTAGTTTAAGACAATTGAAATACTAGACTGTGGAAAGATCTCTTTATGGGTTGGGTCCTCTTCCCTTCTTAAATCTAGAGAAGGGTTGAGATCCTTTGTGGTAAACTTTCTTGAAGTGACCTTTTCTTCTTCTTTTGGTGTGAGTATCCAAGGCTTGGTCATCCTCCTTGAGGAGGGCTTCTCTATTGGCTACCCTAGCCTCTTTTTGAACACAATCCTCCCATACTTTATCAAACTTCATACTTTCTTTTCTGGCATACATAGTTTGTATAAATGACTCCCAAGGTCTAGTGTGACCATTTAGAGCAGTCATCACAAGTTCATCCTCATCAAGAGTATCATCAATGGAATCTAGTTGTTCCTTGATTTGGGAGACCCTTGAGAAGTAGTCTTGAATGGATTCTCCTTTGTGCATCTTGATACTCTTCAACTGAGTTCTTAGGTTCATCTTCCTATTGATGTTCTTTCCTTCATACATTCTTCTTAGGACATCATACATTTCCTTTGGAGTCTTCTTGGAAGCCACTTGGGGAATCAAGTGGTCTTTAATAGAATCAGCTATGATTCTCTTTGCCCTAATCAAATCCTTCCTATGCTTCTCTTTGGCTTCATCTCCTTTAGGTTCTGCAACTTCATCCTTGATATACTGAGCAAGATCATTCTCTTTAAGAATGAGACCAATTCTGTATTTCCATGCCCGAAAATTCTCTATACCTTCTAGCTTGTCTTCAAGCTTAGTGCTTGGATCCATCTTCTCTTGGGGGAGTCCAAGAGACAAGAGATAGAATAGTACTTACCCGGAAACTTTAACTTTTTACTTTTTCGGATCTGCAACAGAATTTTTGGTTTATCGCACTTTTGGTAAAACTAGGGTTTGACTTTCCCGGAGTTCTACCCAACCAAAAACCTCAATTAAAGGCTCAAAAGATAGATCTTTAGAAGGGCTATTCAGCCATGCAACCTGAATCCAAAAATACTAAATTTTGCAGAAAACCTAATTTTTGGGAGAGAGAGAAATATAATTTCAGCTTGTGAAAGATGTTCTATTCAGGCTAGCTCTGATACCATGTTAATTTTAAACCAAATAGACTAGAAAGATCACTGAAAGAAACATAATCACAAGATAGACACAGAATTTACCCTGGGAAACCCTCATGGGGTAGAAAACCCAGCAAAGCTTTCCTCAATAAGATGATCAGCCAAAATACAAGATGTGCTCCAAGACTTGTCCTTCTTCTCTACCTCACATGCAGACCTCCCAGACACAAGTGCACTACTTTCTGAGTTGTGGAAGTGTGTCAAATGAGGAGCTCTCCTCCTCTACTTATACTAGTTCTCGACTGACCAAAATCCCTAATGGGGCCAACCTCTCCTAGAGAAGTCTAATAACCCCTAAAATATAAATTCAGGGCCGACCCCCACATGGTGGGTCTAATAACCCTAGTTACCACAAACCATCTGAGGAATAAACATCTCTAGATACATAATAGAATCACCTCAGATGAATGAAACATCTCCGGAATAATAATGTACAAATATGATATTCTTAGAAGTTATAATATTCAACAAATGCACCACTTGGATGCAGAGCCAGTGAATATTCGTTGTAACAATCTCAGTCTAATGGAATCATCTACTATGGAGTTAGAGGAACACCGTAGGTGAAATGACATGATGTGGTTTTGGGGGTCTTCCCCAGCTTTTCCTTCAAACTTCGGGATGTCGGAGGGAAGCTTTGTGGGCATGGGTGGCCACATAGGGTTGTATCTAATAGGATCATTGGTTAACCTGGATAGGTCTGGTAAGTTCAGACTAGCCATGTATGGTAAACTGGAAGATGGGTGTGGTGTAGTGACTGGGACATAATTGTTAATGGTAGCATTATGTAGTGGTCCAGTGGCCCCTAAGGGTATGCTAGGCATGGAAGGGATGTGTCCTCCAACCGATATGATGTGGGAAGGGCCGATGCTCCCGAGTGAAACATGGGTTGCAGAGGGGTTAGGAATAGTGCCAGGAATTCTTGGGATTTGGGTTATGGTAATGAGAGGGGGTGTGACCCCTATGTTGGGCATACCCATAATAGGTGGTGGTCTTATGTTGGGCATACCTAAAGGGGAATGGACCCTATATTAGGCATGCCTAAGGGGGTTGTGGTTACCGTGGGTGGCACGACAGTAGTAGGGTTTGTTGATGTAGCTCTAATAGCACCGGTGAAAAGGGGATCGTATTGTGATCTAGCGGTGGGGTTGGTTGGTGGTGTCTCAGTAGGGTGTTCGGATTCAGCCTCAGAATCAGATGTGAAATGAGGCGCGTCATAATCGGATGACTGTGTTCTATGCCGATGATGTGTCAAGTCAAGGGATAACGCTCTACGTCTGTGACGTGTAGAGTCAAGTGTACCAAACTGAGGGGATTCACCCTGAAAACGAAGGGATCGTCTTAAATTCTCAATGGTGAGAAATGTATAAAAAATGTCAGTGGATGGTGGTGATGTAAAAAACTCAAAACCCTAGTGCAACAATGTGTGCAAGAGGGGAGTGAAAAAATAATGGCTCTCAGACCAACAACCAACCTCAAAAACACTTATTATAACAGTTGTGCTATAATAAGTGGAGGGATCCAAAAAAGTGGTCAAAATACCAAAAGTCAAACAGTTCCTAGAAAAAAGTGGTGCTCACTAGACCAAAGGTGGGTATTGTATCATGCAAACACCTAACTAGAAGTATTGTGAGTCGACAAACTATATCCTCTACAAGGTGATGAAATCCAAGTCAGACAATATAGAGTGTAGAATCAACGACTAGATATCCCCCTACTGGGAGGGATACTGGGTAGACAATCCTAAAAAATGGAAACTACGATACCCCGTTCATGAAACATTCGGTTGGGTGAATCTACAGTTTGGTTCAATCGCCGCTGTACCCCCATACGGGTGTACACCAAGAACTTCGAAAGGTATCCTTCGGTTACTGGATGGACTGCTGTATTCCACTCAGGCTTCCGGAACCAGTCTGGCTACTTCAACTCTCCTAAGGGAGAGGCCTTCCCGATAAATTGGTTGATAACCGTGTCAAAATTATAAGGAATTTTCGGTACCCTAAAGGACAACAACTATGTCTCAAATGTAAATAATTGAGGGGTGTTATTGGAACACCTATCCCTTCAATCCTACCTAACTGCAAGATTCTTTTAAGTGCTCCCCAAGTGGTGTTAAATTTTTTTGTTGAATTAAGGTACATTTTAAGGTTCAGTTAATTAAAAATGTGGCAGATTGGGTGCAAGTGTGATTATTTAACTGAAAATGATTTGCCTCACTTGGGCAATTGATTACAAATGAAAAACAAGATGATTCCAATTTGCAAAAAATAAAGGCGTTTTCTGAAATGTAAATGCTTTAACAAAAATACTTCAAAAACTATGGATTTTCGCAAAAAAAATTTCAAGGAAAGCAAATATTGTAAAAATTGTAAGAAATAAATGGATTTCTAAGTGTTTGCTTGGGCAAAATTATTGAGCAAATCTGAAGTGAAATCTATGATCTAACAGAGTGCAAAAAACCTTTCTTTTACTTACTGAAAATTTTGAAAAAGATTTTAATGGAGCATATGTAATAGAAAATGATTCACTATTACTGCAATAATTAAGAAAAAATAATGCTGAAAAATAGGCTAAATTGGCAAAAATTACAGTAGAAAATTTTCTAAAAAATTGGCCGAATTTAAAAAGACAGCATCGCGAGTTTTAGGGAAAAAGCCGCGATGTGCATCGCAGGTTTTGGCCGGGAAGTCACGATGGGCAGCGTGGAAAACTGCCGCGAAACCACGATGTGCAGTGTGGAAAATGGCCGCGATGTGCAGTGTGGAAAAAGGCCGTGAAGCCACAGTGTGCCGCGTAGAAAAGGGCCGCAAGGTCACGATGAGCCGTGCGACTGTCGGGCAAAAAGTCGCGATGCGAAAATCGAAAAACAAATCGCCGAAAACGAAACCAAAAATTGAGATTTCAGTTTGTTAGAGGCTACAGTAAGGGCCAACAACTAGGGAAGCAATGAATATGTTGTCTAGTATGACAGATCTGCTAATTTAAATAATAAAAACAAGTAAAAAACTAAGATCTAAAGAAAAAAATTAAAACTCGAAAGCCAACGGAGTTGCCAAAAAACTGTTGCTTGATTTTTCAACCAAGCATGTGCATGGATGCACCTACTAACTTGTAGTAGCAATCTTCAAATTGAAATCAAATACAACTATAAATTAATCTGAATCTAACATGTGCATATAACAATAAACTTGAAAAGATTTAAGAACAAGAACAAGAAATGAAATAAAAAATGACTTTTGTATTATAATACCTCAAATGGTGAGGATGTTTGGTGTTGAGCAGCTCCAAGGTTGAGATGCTCCAAGCTCCAATGGTCTCTTTTCCAAGATTGCTACAATGGTCAAAGAACTCAAGAGAGATTTTGACAGCATGAGGATAGGATGATGGATGGATGGAAAGTGAGGAGCCCTATCACCTTTTTATAGTTTTTGGTGATGGAGAATACCATTGTGGTTTTAAGGAAACCAATGGTATTAACCAACATGGTTTAGGTCTCTTTTTCCCTCTTTTTCCTTTTTTGAATATTTTTATTCCCTTTTAATATTTGGGAATTCTGGACCCTTTTTGAGGGTTTTTTGAGGAAAAATATATATTTTGAGGGGAAAAAAGGTGTATTATGGTCCTTTTGGTGACCTTTTGATGGCTTTAGAGGCTCAAATGGTGGAAAAGTGGACAAATGCGTCATGTGAATAAGGGAATGAGCTAGTGAGCACTTTTTGGGTGTTAACAGTACTGTACAACATTACATTGCTACTTATCTAGAATGAAACCTCTTTGCTGACATATTGGGAGTTGTGCACACTCTTAACAATGTTCTGGTAGAGATGGAAGGCATCTAGAAAGTTACGGGATATGGATAAATGCTATATTGAAGAATTGGCTAAGATAATTACATGATTGTATGACATATACCTTTATGTGTAATATTTTGTTCTGTAAACTATGAGAAGTTTCTAATCATGAATTGAATTTGACTTGTAGGAAAGATCGTGTACAATCACTTACAAAAGAAGGACTACAACATTTGTTCCAGCAACGAAGTTCAAACTATCTATTGAAGATATTGAAGAATATGAAGTTCCCAATATACGGGATGCAGTAATAGAAGAATGCCATGGTCGAGGAATACCAGTCAATCATGAAGAATGATGTTTGGGATGTGGTTCAAAGACCAGATGGGAAGTTTGTGGTGACTTCCAAGTGGATCTATAAGATCAAGGATGCTGCAGATGGCAACATAGAGAAATATAAGGCAAGGTTTGTAGCTCGTGGCTTCTCCCACAAAGAAGGGATTGATTATGAAGAGACCTTTGCTCTTGTGGCCAGATACACTTCCATTATATCAGTACTTGCTTTGGCTGCAGTGATGAAATGGAAGGTACACTAGATGGATGTCAAGACTGCTTTCTTGAATGGTGTAGTGGAGGAGGAAGTGTATGTGGAGAAGCAACTCGGGTTTGAGACACATGACTGAGGGACACATGTGGGCAAACTGAAGAAAGCCTTGTATGGTTTGAAACAGGCACCCAGGACCTGGTATGGCAGGATAGATGGCTTCCTATCCAATTTGGGCTTTACCAAAAGTAAAGCAGATTCCAACCTTTACTACAAGGTTGAGGAAGGAAATACTGTGGTTCTACTATTGTATGTGGATGACCTGTTTGTTATAAGTGAGTATAGTTTGATTGCCGATACGAAGAGGAAGCTTGCTACCGAGTTCGAGATGAAGGACTTGGGTATGAGGCACTAATTTCTTTGTATGGAGGTGTGGTAGAGTGCAGATGGAATCTTCCTTGGACAAGGGAAGTATGCAGTAGAGATCCTGAAGAGGTTCGGGATGATGGACTGCAAGGCCATGGCCACACCTATGGCATCGAACCTGAAGCTTCTGTGTGATGCTTCTTGTGATCCTGTTGATGCTATGATGTATCGTCAGATGATTGGGTCCTTGATGTACCTGACGAATACGAGGCTAGATATCTGCTTTGCGGTGAACACCTTGAGCCAGTACTTGACAGATCTGAGACATGTTCACTTGATAGCGGCAAATCATATTCTGAGGTACCTAAAGGGTATAGTTGAATATGGGCTCAAGTATGAGGTGAATCAAAAGTTTAACCTAGAGGGTTATGTTGATTCGGATTGGGCAAGCAGTTCCATTGATCGGAAGAGCACTTCGGGGTGCTGCTTCAGTATGGGATCCGGTATGATCTCTTGGTTTAGCAGGAAGCGGTCCTGTGTGGCACTGAGTACATCCGAAGCAGAGTATGTCGCAGCTTGTTCAGCTAGTTGTGAGGCAGTATGGCTTAGGTAGCTAATGTCTGATTTGTTTGATCTCCAATTGAGTGCTACTTGTATATATTGCGACAACCAGAGTTGTGTGAAGTTGTCGGAGAACCCAATGTTCCATGACAAGTCAAAGCACATTGAGATCAAGTATCACTATATCAGGGAAATGGTGCAGAGAGGAGCAGTGAAGCTCCTGTATGTTGCGAGCAGATAGCCGATGTGTTGACCAAGCTGCTTTCCAGAGTGAAGTTTGAATACTTCAGAGGGAGACTTGGTGTACTTCAGATCGAGATGCCTTCCAAGGGGAAGTGATGAGTCCAGAGACACAGATGCACATGTGCCATTTCGACATGGTTGAAGTGTGTCTTACCATGGTCGTTGATGTAAGTGCTAGGGCCATTCGAGCATGGTTGAGGTGTGTCTTCCCATGGCTGCGACATAAGTGCTGGGACCATTTGAGCATGTTTGAAGTGTGTATTCCCATGGCTGCGATATAAGTGCTGGGCCATTCCTAGCATGGTTGAGGTGTGTCTTCCCATGGCTATGGATATAAGTGCTCTACCATTCCTAGCATGGTTGAGGTGTGTCTTCCCATAGCTATGGATATAAGTGTCGTGCCATTCTTGCATGGTTGAGGTGTGTCTTCCCATGGCATAGATATAAGGGTTGATCCTTTCACGGATGTTTGAGGTGTGTCTTCCCATGCCGATAAGTGTAAGTGTTGTGTGATGTGCATCTGGGTTGTGCTCCGTGGACGATGAAGATGATTCAATAACGATGATATGAATACGATGACGTGACAGTAGGGTACATAGGTTTTTGCAGAGGCATGTAATCAGTCTGGAGATGCTCTTGAAGGTTTTGCAGAGGCAGTGTAATCAATCCTGGGAGATCTTGCAGGTTTTGCAGAGGCAGTGTAATCAGTCTTGAGGTGTACCTACTTGATGGCTTGCTCGCAGAGATGATGAAGACCTACATGGAGGCTAGGCCTACATCCAACATGAAAAAGCGCTGGCTCTGTAGATGTTGATGATATATATCCAACATGAAAAAGGGTTGGCTCTGTAGATGATGAAGACCTGTAGGTGGCGGGCCTACATCCAGTATGAAAAAGGACTGGCTCTGTAGAACTTCCTATGATGAGTAGATCAGAGATTGATTGAGATAGCAACAGTGATGTTGATTCGATGACGATATCCAGTGATGATGATCCAGAGAAGAAGACTTGTGCCTATAGATCTGTGTCAAGAAATACCTTCCTAGTTAAGAGGGAGTGTTGATGCATATGTAACTTCGGAATGTATTTCATCTATATATTATTGCACTCCTATAGATATGTATTATTACTCTATACGGAAGTGTCGTCATTTGTATTGACAAGTGTTGCAAGTGTCGTAACTTGACGATGGGTTATTAGACCACCATGTGTGGGGTCGACCCTGATTAAGTTAACCATGGGTTATTAGGGTAAGCTAGACAAGTTGGCCCCATTAGTTTATTGGGTATTATAGGACAAGTATAAATAGAGATTGGGAGATCTCTATTTGGACATCTCATTATTCACTTGTACATCACTCGAAAAGTGGCGCACTAGTTGAGGAGGAGGAGGAGTTGCTAGTAGAAGACTATCTCTTGTACTTTGGTTGTACCTTGGTTGAATTATTGCTCTATCTATCTCTGAGGAAGTTGTGGGTTTTTTCACCTTAGGGTTTTCCCCACAGAAACTCTGTGTGTCTATTGTCTCTTATGTTTGCCTCTTATTGTGATTGACATGATTGACATGCTTGATATGATTGATATGCTGTACATGTTATTCTCTTAGTAAAGATCCTAGAGTATATTGAATTAATGCTCAAAAATTAACATTCAACATTCAGAACAACGCAAAGACATTTCCTATAAACACAAGGATAGACAAATATATATAATTTAATTGTATTGGATACCTGCCGGGGGCATAGAACTCCAACCGTGCAACAAAACTAGGTTCTGGGGAGTCCTGCAGGTGTGTCTAGGTAGGTTCGGGTTGGGAACACTAGCCATACCCTCCCGGTGGATGATTTTCCAAATTTGATCCCCGTGTGCAAAACTTGCACACTCCCACACTGAGCAAAACCTGAGTTTCCAAGATGGACTTGCAAGGTGGCACCTGGGCCACCAGACCAGAGGCGAGGGGCACCCCTAGAACTATCCGGACGTCCTGAATCCAATAGAGTTGACGGTTCGTTGATCCAAGCCATGGTCTTCATTCTATGGCTCGTTCCGTCTTGCATCCAAAAGGCCTTCAGGGACACCTACTGGTATGTAAACAAAGTTAGAGATGTCATTCACACCCAATTGAAGGTTGACGAAGTGGTTTTATGTGACGTCAGCTTTGAAATAAACGTTTATGTAAACCAACAGAAGCTTGGACAATACTCCATGCTTTTTAACGCATTTTGGAGAGAGAAAGAGAACAAGTTCATCAAAGCGACTTCATTCATCTATATTCTCGTAATGTACACATAGTCCATCATTATCTTGATAAACAAGAGTTTTATGATAGCTTGAATTTTTTGGGTGTGGTTATCTCCCTGTATTCAGTTGTCTGATTAGTTGACAAGCTTGCCTGAAAATCTATACGTTGAACTTCTTTGTTTTGTTGTTGAAAATTGGAAGGGATTTTCAAGTCACCTGCAAAATGCTCGTTTGTTGAAATATGTAAGTTCTTCCAACAACATAGATTTGGCTAGTGTATCAAATGCTATCGTCCACACCAGAATTTATCTTTTGTCAAAGGAGCCACACATATTGTGGCTAACCAAATGGTGAGAAACTGTATGAGTGGTTGAATCAGTATCCTAAAATTACAGAGCCTTCTATCTCAAAGTTTGCTGAGCGGATCCTGGATGTAGTATCATACTCAACAGACAGTAAACTTGTTATCACCGCTACACATTTTTTGCACTATTCATCCGCAAATAACTACGTTTGGTCCAAAGAGCTTACTAGTCTTTGCAAGAATATTCCCTTAGTAGATGAAGGTGGGAAAATCATTAGGGTACGAGGCTCTTTGAAGTTTCTCTAGCCTGCATCCATGAGTAATTGGGCCAAGTTAATGGGAAGGAATCCCTAGACTACCATGGGCTTTTCAACCCTTTCTGAAAGTCACTTTACACTACCATCTTGTGCAGGAGCTTTGATGTATTCAGTTAATGATTTAGTTTCATTCTTTTGAAGACACCTTGATGTAGTAGATAATCCAGATCTATTTCCTCCGAATGCCAATATTTCTGGTGTTTCCCATGCTTTGACAAAGGAGAATGCATTTCTTCTGCTGCAGTGGATCCAATATTTGAAAAAAAATTGGAAGATGCTGGATGCTTTTATACATAGTATATTGGAAGGCATTCTACTCGGGCTGCAAGTTGCATGAAAATGTCGTTCAGGGACACTTGGTGAATTTCCGTCTGGGAGCCAAAAAGAAAATGGAGCAGCAAGATTGCGTGTTGTTGGCTCTTGCAGATGTGTGTGGGAAATGCCGACGTGGGAACACTGCCAATACTGGCTTGGGGGACGGTTTTGTAGAGTTGACCCACCAATGCGAGATTGCATGCAATGAAACTGAGCAAAACCCTAGTTTACAAAATGAATGCACAATGAAGCCACTGGGCCATGGGGAGATGAGAGAGAGGGCCCCCTAGAGGTAATCGCACGCTAGAAGACCAACGGAGTCGACAGTTCATCGGTCCGACGTCCATTTTCTGAGTTATGTCGAGTTGCAAGTCACATGAAAATGTCGTTCAGGGACACTTGGTGAATTTCTGCCCAAGAGCCAAAAAGCAAATGGAGCAACAAGATTGCATGTCGTTGGATCCTGCGGGTGTGTGTGGGAAATGCCGACGTGGGAACACTGCCAACATTGGCTCGGGGGAGGGTTTTGCAGAGTTGACCCACCAAAGCGAGATTGCATGCAATGAAACTAAGCAAAACCCTAGTTTACGAAATGAATGCACAATGAAGCCACTGGGCCATGGGGAGACAAGGGAGAGGGCCCCCTAGAGGTAATCACACGCCAGGAGACCAACGGAGTCGACGGTTCGTCAGTATGACGTCCGGTTTCCAAGTTATGTCGAGTTGCAAGTCGCATGAAAATGTCGTTCAGGGACACTCGGTGAATTTCTGCCCGGGAGCCAAAAAGCAAACGGAGCAGCAAGATTGCATGTCGTTGGCTCCTACGGGTGTGTGTGGGCAATGCCGATGTGGGAACACTGCCAACACTGTCTCGGGGAAGGGTTTTGCAGAGTTGACCCACCAATGCGAGATTGCATGCAATGAAACTGAGCAAAACCCTAGTTTACGAAATGAATGCACAATGAATCCATTGGGCCATGGGGAGACGAGGGAGAGGACCCCCAAGAGGTAATCACATGCCAGGAGACCAACGAAGTTGACGGTTCATCGGTCCAACTGTAATGCCCCTAAAATGACTATGGACTTTAAGAGCACCTGTCGAGTGACCCGGCGTAACAAACTTCAATAAAGTGGCCCTTCGAGTTAGGATGTGTCTTAATAAGGGAGAATCACCTGATGATGTGCATGACTATAGTTGATAAATAAATTAATGAATTGAATTATATGTGTGGACTGGGTTAATTGATTAATCAGTTCTTGCTTAAATGCTTAGCCTTGATTGATCAAGTCAAAGTGCAGTAGGACAGTTACAGTCCTAGCTATGCGACTTGGGAGGACGCAACTAAGATGCGTCATAGCTTTCCATTTTATTCTGAACTTCAGGACGAAGTTCTAAATAAGTAGGGGTGTATGTAGTGCCCCTAGACTTGTGTAGACATTGAGGGCACCTGCTGAGTGACCAGGCTGATTGAAACATTAATTAGATAACCTTTTGACCTTATTTTTGAGTATGTGTATCTGAACTGTTGAGGTAAATGAATAATTGAATATGTTAAACGATTAGCTATGACTATGGAAAATTATGTTGATGGATAATGCTTAACGACTAGCTGTATGGTGATTATGTATTTGGCGACGAAATGTATACTTAATAAGATGAATGAGCAGTTTCAATAAATCATAAATGTTTAACAATGCTAGAGTTAGAAACCAGATGATGATTGTTGAGAACAGTGCTACTAATAATTTGTTGTGAGAAGTGTGTGCAGAAACAAGTGGGACGGTTCACCAACGGACACACAAAGGAACATGGAGGGTCGTAGAGTACGGGTAAATCACACACAAGGGAAGCGACGACGATGTCGACTTCCGACAAGAATACCACGCATGAGCAGATAAGCATTGATTCGCTTGCTCAAGAGGAATGCGTGAGGGCGTACGAGGTGGGCCACGACGGAGCTGGTCACGTACGAGTTGAGGGGCGCGCAGTGAGAACGGACTCACTCCTCAGCGCCATTAGTCCCTAGATAGCATGTAGATGGAGGATGGATGGTAACGATTCCTAAAATCCCTACAAGAGTTCCCGCAAGTCAAAACGGAAAGATGGTGGCAGAAGGGCCCGACGATGCGGTACCCTATCGAGAAATAAAAGAATGGACGCAAGGACCCAATGATGCGGTACCATGCCAAGGAATGGAAACCATGGATGACTGGACCCGACGGAGTGGTGCCATGTCAGAGAATTAAGTTAAGGAACCAGGAGCCCAACGGCGCGGCACCGTGATCCTAGTGAGTTTGATTGTTAAATTAAATTGCATAAAAACTTAGGAGAATAACTCTAGATTATTACTTAGCAAATGCATAACAATAGCTTAGACATTTGCACATGAATAGTTATTTTGTTGAGCATTTAAAATAATAGAAATTATTATTTAGGAGCAAAATAGATTAGACACCTAGTCAACTAAAAGCTAGGAGTTGATTAAAATATCTGGGGGACAAACTAGAGCAAACTTAGGGGTGTAGGTGCACTTCCCAGAGAAACTGACACTTGGATGGGTGAGTGTTTTAATTAAATAGTTAATTAAAAACATTTAATTATGCATGAAGCGACACGTGTCGCACGAGATTTTCCTTTATAAGGAAGGCTCAGGGAATGGGTAAAGGGCCCATAATTTGGATGATTGTCGTAACTTTCGAATGCCTCAAAGACTTGCTGCTATCTAAGGGTTTGGCTTAGAAATCCTGGTGGGAAGGGAAGCCCAAGCTGAATTTCTGAAATACTTGTGTGAGCTCTATGACCCAAAGCTCGGGGGAGGCCATGCGACTGAAAGCATGAGCCTATGGTTGGGTGGCGAAGCTAACGGTTGCTTCGCCTATGGTTAAACGAGCTTTGCTGGAGGGATCCTACGGAAGACGAAGGCGACAATGGACCAACCGGATCGGGTTGACAGGTTAAAGTTTTGCTTATTTTTGTTAAGTTATTCACGCTTTTTATTTTATTTTTCCAATAACTATGATGGCTAATTTGTTTGTATGAAGCTTTTAAAGTTTCAGGTTCAGTTCAAGGGGACCCTAAAGGAGGGGTCCTACATTTGGTATCAGAGCCGGTCGAGCCTTGAGGGCACCGAACTCATATTTTTATCAGAGGTATTCTTCGGTGAATCATCAAGCAAGGATTGATCCAGATCGAACAAATCTCCAGCATGCTCATCACCATACTACCGATCGTCAAAACAGGTTTATCATTTAGTGTATTTGTTTTGTTAAATTCCTTATAGTTGAATATGTGAAAATGAATCTCTGCATGTGTATTTATTTAGAAAATTCGATTGTTGGTTCAGGATTGAACATTCCAGAAACAGGTTATTAGATCTATATATATTTTCTTATTTCAATCTCTGTGGGTATTTTTATTTAGATATTCTAGTTGATAGATCCAGATCAAAACAGTATGTAAAATGGAATAGAAGATCTCTAATAAATTCTTATGTAACCTCCGTATGCATCTGTTTCATTCTGACACTATATGCGTATCTACTGAAACCTATTTGCGATTTATTTATGGAATGCCCCGGTAAGAAGAACCAATGGAATCGCTGTGTATATTTCTTTTCTTCGATGACTGAGGATCTGTGGTGATAAAAACGTTCTGGCTCTGTATAAAGTGTAGATCTCTATTAATCGATTCTAAAAGCTCTGTCTGAAATTGCATTTGGATATGAACCTGAGAGAGATTAGATCCCTGTCAAATGATTTTAAAACCCTGTCTGAGATTGTTTAAGGTTTGATCTACCCGTGAGAACGGTTAGATCAGTGTACAATGATTGTAGCTCTCTGTATATATGCATCACTGTAATAACGTAGTAGATAAGAAAGAAATATTGTGAAACGTTTAAAATTCTCAGGGTATGGAAGTGTGTTTGTAGACTACGGTAGATCTCTATTGATTTTACTTACATGCGTTAACCCCATTTCCAGAATTTGATTTGATCTCTATTGTGATCACTGTACCGACATTTTACTATGAATCTGGAACATTTGCATCCTGTTGCGAACATCGTATTAATTTCTTTATACAGAAAATCTGAAATATGATATACTCTGAATTTTATTATCTCTGTTGATCAGTTACTTCACGCTCCAGTAGCGTAGATCCAAATTTGCATACTCTGAATTTTTATTATTATCTAAAACTCTGTGTATCAGTCACTTCACGCTCTGCAGCGAAAACCCAACCTATCATACTCTGCAAGTTACTATCTACAATTATGTTGGGTAGTTACCGCACGCCCAGCTACGTAGATCCGATCCTCTTGATCTACCCTTAATTTATTCATTTAAACAAAAAAAAGGACTGTCAGATTCAATTCGTCACGTCCTGGGCAGCGTTGGTCTATATCCCCATTATCTGCAATTGAATGATTTTAAATTTTATTTTCCCCATTCCTCCATTCACTTCGATTGTTTCGACATCGAACTCTATGGTTTGCACTCTCACACTTGGGTAGAGATAGCCTGTATCACCATATTCCGTGTATTTAACACACAAACTATAGGCATCATATTTATGTCGTATTTTCCCAAACCGTACTCATACCTTCAATCTCACGGATTTCGGTAAACAAGTCTGCACCCGAATTTGATTTACATTCTTCTACAATTTTCCTATGAAACCTCTTGATATAAATCTGAAGTCTAATTTCTATTATCATATCGACAGCTATAAATTTGGAGCTGGAACTCTGTTTATGATTTCGATTAACATTGGGATCTGGAGCTCTAAATTCTGTATGATGTTAATCTATAATTAGTGTGAATGCATATTCTCTTGATCTTTGTGTTTACGCTTCAGCGAAGGAATAAGATCTGAAATCTTCTGTTTCAAGAGTGTGACGGATCTGCATTTTGTTCCAAATTAAAATTAGATCCATAACCTTATTCGCCGAATTTGATTTACATTCTTCTACGATTTCGTTGTGTTCACATAACTCTGTCTAATATATTTATTAAGAGTATGAATACAAACTGAAGTACTTGTTCTTGTGAAATCTTAGATACAGAATCCATTCAAGTTTTAACATGTTTCATGCGCTTATTTGATGGTCGACTGTTGAATATGGCCTTCAAGGAAGATAGGTGCGCCTACACTGCTTCCAAAGTCAACCTGAAAAACAGAGTCAATCTCTATTTCACCCTCATAGAGATTGAACAAAGATCTAATCTTTGTTCTTGACTGTTTATTGTCTAGTTGGGAGTGCGCCAAATCCTGTGGTTAATTTTTTTTCAGATCAGCAAGTGTGCAAATGCTAAGTTTATTCGCCCGTGTTCTCTTCTAGAAATCGATTGCCATAGTGATGATTGTTTTATACTCGAGTTTTGATCCAATTCCTCTTCACTGTTAATTCCTGAATCTTTGTCAATTGGATGAAAACCGATTTTAATCAGCAATCTGCCCAGACATTAAACTTTTAAATTCATCTTTGCGATTGAGCATTGAATTAATACTCTTCTAGACATTAAACTTTTAAATTCATCTCTGCGATTGAGTATTGAATTAATACTCTGCCAGGCATTAAACTTTTAAATTCATCTCTGCCATTAAGCATTGAGTTAATACTCTGCCAGGCATTAATACTTTAATTCACTAAGATCGAAAATAATGCTTTAACTCTTTTTTTAACCACTTGTCTTACATTATATCTGGTGTTTTGATGCAATTCAGTTATATATGGATAAAGAAATAACGCAATAATAACGAAGGACTCGCTGTAGATTTCCTGACCGCCGATCAAACTAACCCCAGACTCAGTAAATATCAACCCCGGATGAAGTTAGTAAATCTCTTTTTCCTTTCCTACTCTGTTGCATTAAAGTCCACTAACTATAGGCTATGTGCAAATGCTTACACTTGATCTCCGGATGACAAGTAACTATAATTTGTGGGTATGCCACAAATTTTGGTCAAAATCCGCATTATTCTCAGCGATGCATGGAGAAAATCTCGCAATCACCAAGAGAAGCTTACAGTCGTGAAATTAATGACTGTGTAACGTCTGCGGTTCATTGTGTGAAGTATTAAGTGTTCGTCCTGCAGATTCATCGAATATGTATTGGTTAATGTAGTATTTGTTAAATTAATGGGGTACCCGTTCCAATCAATGAGTAAAACTGAACTACGTATGCTATATTAATGATAGCGGAGTAATACATGATGTGTGCATTTACATATATATAAAATATGATTCTAGTAAATAAGAACAGTATCATATATATGTACATTGTATCATAATGCCGAATGTGCACACATAAAATGTGATATGGGTGTAGTTAGGTATAAACATCTCACCGTATTAAAATTTTAGTTTATAAGTGAATTACGATACGTGTCAACGAATCTTTATTTAAGTTAATATTTGAGTTAGTATATCCAAACTAGCCGAGAAGTGTAAGTCCCTTATGAATCATTATAATCTAGAAGGGAAGAATATACGTGTTACTATATCAAGTTAAATAAGGGTGGACGCAACATATGTGTCAATGCATTCATATTTGAAATCAACACAAAAGTTATTATATCCAAGTGAACCATGAAGTGATACCCGAATTATCACATTAAAAGACAGTCAAGAAGTAGAGGTCAATGTGTGCCTTGTATTAATTGTAGTTAAGGAATGGGATTGAGACAAGAATGATTGTTCATGTACATAAAGTGATTGTTATAGTATTTAATAGGAAAATAATATATGTCCCTTTTATATCGAATTACAGTTTATGTTATAGAAGTTTCGACGATGGATTCCACAAATCCATTATAGTCATATTGTAGAGACAATGCACCACTATATATATATTTTATATTCGAATGAAATGCATTAAATAGGATATGTCTTGTTATATTTCATGTATACATGAAGTTAAAAGATCAGATTTGATGTGGTGCTAAAATGAGGTTCCATACATATATTATATATTTTATATTCCAATGAAGTACATGGAATAGAATATGTTATATTTATAATTCATTTGAAATTTTTTTTTTATATAAAAGGTTCATGGTTGAAGTATGTTAATCTGGTGGAGTTTTTATTTTTATTTTTTTTATGTTAAACTTTATGAGATGATTTAAGTTGATTATTTTATTAGAGTAGTAACAATGATAGAAGTTGCTTTTATTTGAATATTAGATTTGAAGCTTGCATTATAAGTATAGGTATACATATAAAGTTAATAAAAATGGAAAAGAATATATATATATATATATATATGATATGTTAGGTACATGTTATCACAATTAGTTTATTAAGGATATGATTGTGATGAGTTAGGAAAAATGGAAAGGTATATATTTAGATTGCTAGGTTGTTATTTTATAAGTTTATTTATTAATGGTTAAATAATGTTTAATATTAGTACAAAAAAGGGAAAAGTACATTTTAATTTAATACAAATGACATGGCATCAGTTTAGTCGAGAAGGAAATTCTAGTGAAAATGTCATCTAATTATGGTTAAAAAGTAAGGGAAAGAATGGATCTAGGATAAGATAGGCTGTAGAGACTATATTGATCACATAAATTATATTTCAAGGGAAATGCACTAGGAGAAAGGAACCAACATGAAGGATATTTTTAAACTTTTCCTACATAGCAGTGACGAGAATACTAATGGACTGATGCATTGGGAGAATTTATTAAATGTTGGGAAATTGAAAAATTCTTAATTGACGAAACACCAAGATGATTACATTGACGAGACTTTGATAGGCTGTCAAGGAAGTGAAACAAACTTAAAATTTGAAAAACGAGATATCACTATGATCAGAAGGATGAGATGAACTCAACAACATTTTTTTTCTTTATGAAAACTAAAGACTACAGAATTGACTTTAACCATGATATGACAATGGGGAAAAATAAACTTAGCAAAACTAATGAAAGAGCCAAATGAAGACGACTTTAGTAAAACGAAGTATGGAGACAATCAACACGAAAAGGTGAGCACAACGATGCTAACCACCTGACAAGATGCACTTAAGTGAAGAGATGACTAGTTCTGATGATAGGACTCAATGAGATTAACGATGGCCCATACGGTTAAGAAGACGTTGCTGAATCGATCATATGGATTTGAAAATAATGAATGAAGTAAGAATGTGATGAGCTCATTAACCTAGACATGATATTATCGATGAAAGAGATAGGTGTTAAAGTTTAATATGTTCGACTAAGTTGCCAAGTTCCAACACTAGGGACCATGTCATATTGAGAATCAAACACATTAAAATTTATGGAATTGGAGTAGTCTTACGGAAATCGGTTTTGGATTATTTGACAGTCGCTCTTGATTTGATGATTCGTATTTTACTAAATACTATAGGATGTTTATCTTCACGCCTTGGAGGAAGGGATAGCCAATAGATTTGCATTCTTGTTCGGATTCATTGTGCGAAGGGATGATTGAGTAACTGTGGTATGGCCATTGGTGCCTTATAACTTGTAGTCAATTTGGATATTATGGATCTTTGCACATGACTAGAAGACATAGAAAATCTAGTGTGGTATTGACAATTATGAGGGCATTATTGGAGTTGCATTGCACAAAATTACAATTGAGAATGTATTATAACCATACTAGAAGATTTGGAAAACTAATTATTAGAACATGGCCATGATTGCTTAAAAGAAATAGAAGAAAATGGCAAGAAGGTGAGAATAGGAAATTAAAAGTTAAGCCTAGTGTCGGAAGTACGAGAACAAAATTAACTTCGGGACGAAGTTCTATACAAGAGGGGGTGTATGTAATGCCCCTAAAATGACAATGGACTTTAAGAGCATCTGTCGAGTGACCCGGCGTAACAGACTTCAATAAAGTGGCCCTTCGAGTTAGGATGTGTCTTAATAAGGGAGAATCACCTGATGATGTGCATGACTATAGTTGATAAATAAATTAATGAATTGAATTATATGTGTGGACTGGGTTAATTGATTAATCAGTTCTTGCTTAAATGCTTAGCCTTGATTGATCAAGTCAAAGTGCAGTAGGACAGTTACAGTCCTAGCTATGTGACTTGGGAGGACGCAACTGAGATGCGTCGTAGCTTTCCATTTTATTCTGAACTTCGGGACAAAGTTCTAAATAAGTAGGGGTGTATGTAGTGCCCCTAGACTTGTGTAGACATTGAGGGCACCTGCTGAGTGACCAGGCTGATTGAAACATTAATTAAATAACCTTTTGACCTTATTTTTGAGTATGTGTATCTGAACTGTTGAGGTAAATGAATAATTGAATATGTTAAACGATTAGCTATGACTATGGAAAATTATGTTGATGGATAATGCTTAACGACTAGCTGTATGGTGATTATGTATTTGGCGACGAAATGTATACTTAATAAGATGAATGAGCAGTTTCAATAAATCATAAATGTTTAACAATGCTAGAGTTAGAAACCAGATGATGATTGTTGAGAACAGTGCTACTAATAATTTGTTGTGAGAACTGTGTGCAGAAACAAGTGAGACGGTTCACCAACGGACACACAAAGGAACATGGAGGGTCGTAGAGTACGGGTAAATCACACACAAGGGAAGCGACGACGATGTCGACTTTCGACAAGAATACCACGCATGAGCAGATAAGCATTGATCCGCTTGCTCAAGAGGAATGCGTGAGGGCGTACGAGGTGGGCCACGACGGAGCTGGTCACGTACGAGTTGAGGGGCACGCAGTGAGAACGGACTCACTCCTTAGCGCCATTAGTCCCTAGATAGCATGTAGACGGAGGATGGATGGTAACGATTCCTAAAATCCCTACAAGAGTTCCCGCAAGTCAAAACGGAAAGATGGTGGAAGAAGGGCCCGACGATGCGGTACCCTGTCGAGAAATGAAAGAATGGACGCAAGGACCCAACGATGCGGTACCATGCCAAGGAATGGAAACCATGGATGACTGGGCCCGACGGAGTGGTGCCATGTCAGAGAATTAAGTTAAGGAACCAGGAGCCCAACGGCGCAGCACCGTGATCCTAGTGAGTTTGATTGTTAAATTAAATTGCATAAAAACTTAGGAGAATAACTCTAGATTATTACTTAGCAAATGCATAACAATAGCTTAGACATTTGCACATGAATAGTTATTTTGTTGAGCATTTAAAATAATAGAAATTATTATTTAGGAGCAAAATAGATTAGACACCTAGTCAACTAAAAGCTAGGAGTTGATTAAAATATCTGGGGGACAAACTAGAGCAAACTTAGGGGTGTAGGTGCACTTCCCAGAGAAACTGACACTTGGATGGGTGAGTGTTTTAATTAAATAGTTAATTAAAAACATTTAATTATGCATGAAGCGACACGTGTCGCACGAGATTTTCCTTTATAAGGAAGGCTCAGGGAATGGGTAAAGGGCCCATAATTTGGATGATTGTCGTAACTTTCGAATGCCTCAAAGACTTGCTGCTATCTAAGGGTTTGGCTTAGAAATCCTGGTGGGAAGGGAAGCCCAAGCTGAATTTTTGAAATACTTGTGTGAGCTCTACGACCCAAAGCTCGGGGGAGGCCATGCGACTGAAAGCATGAGCCTATGGTTGGGTGGCGAAGATAACGGTTGCTTCGCCTATGGTTAAACGAGCTTTACTGGAGGGATCCTATGGAAGACGAAGGCGACAATGGACCAACCGGATCGGGTTGACAGGTTAAAGTTTTGCTTATTTTTGTTAAGTTATTCACGCTTTTTATTTTATTTTTCCAATAACTATGATGGCTAATTTGTTTGTATGAAGTTTTTAAAGTTTCAGGTTCAGTTCAAGGGGACCCTAGAGGAGGGGTCCTACACCAACATCCAGTTTCCTAGTTATGTCGAGTTGCAAGTCGCATGAAAATGTCGTTCAGGGACACTTCGTGAATTTCCGTCTGGGAGCCAAAAAGAAAACGGAGCATCAAGATTGCGTGCCGTTGGATCCTACGGGTGTGTGTGGGCAATGCCGACGTGGGAACACTGCCAACACTGGCTCGGGGGAGGGTTTTGCAGAGTTGACCCACCAATGCGAGATTGCATGCAATGAAACTGAGAAAAACCCTAGTTTATGAAATGAATGCACAATGAAGCCACTGGGCCATGGGGAGACAAGGGAGAGGGCGCCCTAGAGGTAATCGCATGCCAGGAGACCAACGGAGTCGACGTTTCGTCGGTTCGACGTCTAGTTTCTGAGTTATGTCGAGTTGCAAGTCGCATGCAAATGTCATTCAGGGACACTTGGTGAATTTCCGCCGAGGATCCAAAAAGCAAACGGAGCAGCAAGATTGCATGCCCTTGGATCCCACAGGTGTGTGTGGGCAATACTGATGTGGGAACACTGCCAACACTGGATTGGGAGGGGTTTTTGCAGAGTTGACCCACCAATGCGAGATTGCATGCAATGAAATTGAGCAAAACCCTAGTTTATGAAATGAATGCACAATGAAGCCACTGGTCCATGGGGAGATGAGGGAGAGGGCCCCCCGGAGGTAATTGCACACCAGGAGACCAACAGAGTCGACGGTTCATCAGTCTGACATCCGGTTTCTAGGATATGTCGAGCTGCAAGTCGCATGAAGATGTTGTTCAGGGACAAGAGACACAACATTTTATCTTGGGAAACCCTCATTGGGAAGAAAACCTAGCAACCTTTCTTAGAATAATTATATGTTTAGAAATAAAGTACAATGAAACCATGAACAAACCCTAACCCTGAAGGGTTTTACCACATTAAAAAACCTTAATGACACATGACAACAAGAGTACTTATCTACATGAAGATGACCTCCAATCCATAAGGATATCCAAGCATATCCTCCCAACCAAGATTAGAAGGCACTTTATTTCTTGAATCCCGAGGTAACGTTTGTTCCTTTCACTTATGTTGCTTTGAGCACTTGTATGTAGTTACTCATATGTAGTGTTGAATCTAATTGTACAATTAAATATTGGGCGTTGATGAAATGTGTAGCATTTATTGCACTTAGTTTTATTAAATTACACTTGAACATTGACTTAACTTGTAATTTAATCATTCAAACTCACAAATTTTAATTACACCTATCCAATTAGTGTGCATGCATGAGTTCATTGAAACCTTTAAAAACATTGTATTGCACTTAGTTTGATTAAATTACATGAGCAAGAACTTTGACATAACTTGTAATGATCATCCAAAATCACAAATTTTAATTAGATACCAATTAGTGCACGCATGTAGTGAGTTCGTTGAAACCTTTAAATATAATAGTTTGTTCTTTTGACATAGCTTATTCATGAGTAATAGATAATCCACACAAATCAACACATTAGATTGACACAAGAACATGTGGAAACCGAAGAACAAATACAAAGTGAAATGTATCATTCATTTATAAGTGAAATGTCAATGTGCATGTCTCCAAAAGTACATGTATATCAAAAAGTATCCTAAAGTGCATGTCTCCAAAAGTACATATATATCCAAAAGTACATGTATCCAATGAAATCAATGTACATGTCTCCAAAAGTACATGCACAATGAATTCAATGTACATGTCTCCAAAAGTGAATGTATTGAAAAGTACATATATATCCAAAAGTATCCAAAAGCAAATGTGTCCAAAACTATCCAAAACTATCAAAGCCACATGTACATGTATCCAAATGTACATATATCCCATAAGACACATCAAAACTCAAGCTTCCTCTTGTTCTTTCCCGACGTTGATCCTCTAGGATTAGTGTGCGTCTCTGGATCCTGCAAATTAAATATCAATTGTTAAATTCAACTAACTATGTGTTAGAAAACAAGATCGCAGAACAATAACAATAAACAGAAATGCAAATATAATCACACATACACATTACAAGAGAGACACAGATATATCATGGTTCACCCAACTTGGGCTACGTCCACACTAAATTTGCCAGTCCTTATTATTATTACCGTCCAGCAAGGTGAAGGGATACAACCTGCAGCACAACCACTGCACTTCCTCTTCTCCGTTTCACAGTCTCTCTCCTGATCTCAGAGATCTTTACAATGCATAAAACCTAATACATCATCATACCTAGCCGTATTACAATGTCTTTATTTTATAAGGGAAATACAATGGGAAAATACCACGGGATACCAAAAACCATGGGCCCGCAAAATAGCTGGCGAAAACAACTCCAAAAACTTTCTTCAGGGGTGTTGCCCCCGGACCCCCCAGCCAGGGGGGATGATCCCCCCTAGAACCCCGTGGGGGGGCGATGCCCCCCTGCTGGGGTGACAGTACAATCTACCTACACATCATATAAAACTGGGGTATAAACACGGCTGATACAATATCATCTATGATACTAGAAGATCTGGCTCCACAACCAACAAGCTCCCACTTGGAGACTGATCACAGCAACTCCACCGCTGTTGCACTTGCTGGACTTGGACTTGGAAAATTTCTCCTCTTCACCTTCATGCTAGAAGGCCAACTGAAACCGAGCACGAACTCAGTTTCTCTCTGGTCACTACCTTTGTGAACATGTCTGCAGGATTCTGGCTAGTATGTATCTTTTCCAGCTTCAACAGTTCATCTTCCAGAACAGAGCATATGAAATGGTACTTGAGCTGTATATGTTTAGTCCTGGAATGGAATGCTGAGTTCTTTGCAAGGTGAATGGCACTCTAGCTGTCACTATACAATATGCTATCCTTCTGCTTCTTACCCACTTCCTCCATAAACCTCTGCAACCAAATCATCTCTTTACTAGCCTCTGTAATGGCAACATACTCTGCTTCTGTTGTTGAAAGTGCAACAACCTTTTGTAGTTTCGAAATCCAGCTTACTGCTATTCCACGTACAGTAAACACATACCCTGTGGTGCTCCTCCTGCTATCCTTGTCACCTACCATATCTGCATCAGCATATCCCTGTAGAACAGTGTGTGAACCTCCAAAACATAATTCCTTAGTGGTAGTACCTCTCAAATACCTGAGAATCCACTGTACTGCCTTCCAATGTTCTTTACCTGGATTGTTCATATATCTGCTCACAACTCCCACTGCATGTGCAATATCTAGTCTTGTGCACACCATGGCATACATCAAGCTGCCAACTTCATATTGATAGGGAATCTTGGACATGTAATCTGTCTCTTCTTGTGTCTTGGGACACATTTCCTTACTTAGACTGAAATGGCTAGCCAAAGGTGTACTTACAGGTTTTGTATTCTGCATTCTGAACCTCTCCAACACCTTATGTATGTACTCACTTTGAGACAATGTCAATTTGCGATTTTTCCTGTCTCTCGTTATTCTCATACCAAGGATTTGCTTTGCAGCACCCAAATCCTTCATTGCAAATCAATTAGCTAGCTTCATTTTGAGTACATTTATATCCTGCATGTCAAACCCTGCAACAAGCATGTCATCCACATACAATAACAAGATAATATATCTTCCATTGTCTAGCTTCTTGAAATAAACACAGTGGTCAGAATGACATCTACTATAACCTTGTTCTGTCATAAACCTATCAAAATTTAGATACCACTGCCTTGGAGCTTGCTTCAAGCCATACAAGCTCTTTTTCAACCTGCATACCAGATCCTCCTTACCTTTGACCTCATACCCTTGTGGCTGCTTCATATATATTTCTTCCTCCAAATCTCCATGGAGGAAGGCTGTGTTTACATCTAACTGTTCAAGATGCAAATCTTCTACCGCCACTAGACTTAAGATAGTCCTAATTGAAGTCATCTTAACAACAGGAGAAAATATTTCATCAAAATCTATACCTTTCTTCTGTGAAAACCCCTTTACAACAAGTATGGACTTGTACCGCTTCTTACCTCCTTCTTCTTCCTTCAACCTGTAAATCCATTTTATTTGCAATGCTCTTTTACCAGCAGGCAACTGAACCAAATCCCAAGTTTGGTTTCCTACCAATGAGTCCATCTCCTCATTCATTCCTTGCTCCCACTTCTTTCCAGTTGCCACCTGCATTGCTTCTTCATAACATTCTGGTTCACCAGAATCAATCATCAATAAATAATACATTGAAGGAGAGTATCGTTCAGGGAGTCTACTTAACCTGGTAGATCTTCTTACAGTTGCAGGAGTTTCAGGTACTTGCTGCTGCTCTTGATTTTCTGGCACCTTCGAAACTTCATTTTCTTTAATTTCATCAAGCACTATGTACTCTGTGTTTTCCTTTTCCTGTTTCTTTCCCTGCAACTGATCTTTATACATGACCTTTTCATTGAAAATCACATCTCTACTCCTGATGATTTTGTTATTTTCATAATCCCATAAACAATAACCAAATTCATCAACCCCGTATCCAATAAAGGTACATTTCTTGGATTTAGCTTCAAGCTTTGTTCTATTTTCTTTATCTATATGGACAAATGCTTCACAACCAAATGTTCTCAGAAATGAGTAGTTTACCTTTTTATCTGTCCATGCTTCCTCTGGAATACCACCATCCAAAGCACTTGAAGGTCCTCTGTTTATTAAATAAACAACAGTATTTACAGCATCCACCCAAAACTGTAAGGGCAACCTTGCATGCAGTCTGATACACCTTGCACGCTCCATGGTCGTTCTGTTCATCCTTTCTGACACACCATTTTCCTGTGGTGTTCCTAGGACTGTCTTCTCTCTACGAATCCCATGGTATGAACAGTAACTATCAAACTCCTTGCCGCAGTACTCACCTCCATTATCAGATCTGAGACACTTCAATCTTTTTCCTGTCTCATTCTCAACCAAAGCTTTCCACTTCTTAAAAGTAGCAAACACATCATATTTCTGTCTAATGCAATCAACCCAAGTTTTTCTAGTTGCATCATCAATAAATGTAACATAATAATGAGAGCCACCAAGAGATTGTACTTGAGCCGGTCCCCATATATCTGTATGCACAAGCTCTAATTTTTCATTCTTCTTATGTTTCCCAACCCTGAGAAATTTGACTCTCTTCTATTTTCCATAAACACAGTTTTCACAGAATTCCAAACTTACCTGCTTCAAATCTGGCAGCAACTACCTTGAGTGGAGAATCTGCATCCCCTTCTCACTCATCTGACCAAGCCTATGATGCCACAATGCTGTATCTGTTCTTGTGGAAGCTAAAGAGATAGAATGGTCAGTATTATGAGGACATAAATACAACGTACCTACTATGTCTCCTTTTGCTATCACCATTGATCCTTTAGTGATCTTCCACCACTTTTCTCCGAACGTAGATAGACAACTGCCATCTCCCAACTTCCCTGTTGAGATCATATTTCTTTTCATAGCAGGAATATGCCTAACTTCTTTCAACAACCAATCAGTTTCATTCTTAACTTTTATCCATACCTTACCCATTCCAACAATTTTACATAGCTCATCATCACCCAATAAAACATGTCCAAAGTCGCCAGGAACATACTCATGAAAGTATTTCCTATGGGGTGTAGCATGACATAAAGCTCCTGAATCTACTACCCAATAATCACTAGTATTATCTAATGCAAGAATCAAATCATCTTGTAACACATCACCTGCTACATTTGCTTCCTAGGTAGTTTCCTTCTGTGCATCTCCTTTCTTCTTTAGAGATTTGCAGTCTTTCTTCAGATGTCATTTCTTTCCACAGTTCCAGCACTCTATCTTTCCCAGTCTGGACTTGGATCTGCCCGTTTTAGACTTTCCATGATTACCTTGGCTCTTTCCTCTCTCCTTTTGTCTTCCCTTGCTCTCCATGGTCAATGCATTACCTGATGTCTCACCTGTGCTTTTTCTTCGCATTTCCTCGCTAAGAATAACACCAATAATATCATCAAATTTCAAGGTGTTTGAACCAGAGACAGAGTTACTTACAGCCATGACTAAGCTATTCCAGCTTTCTGGCAATGAACACAAGATTAGAAGAGCCCTAACCTCATCATCAAAGTTCACACTTACAGAACTTAGCTAATTTGTAACAGTATTAAACTCATTTAAATGATTAGTAACAGATCCACCTTCAGACATCTTCATATTAAATAAACACTTCATTAGAAATACCTTGTTGGAGGCCGAGGGTTTTCATACAGCTTACCCAATGCGCTCATCAAACCCTCTGTTGTCATTTTTTTTTAGATATTGAAATCCATTGACGAATCCAGGCTCAACCGTATTTTTCCCAAAGCCTTTCTGTCAAGAACCGCCCATTCTTCATCCTTCATAGTCGTCGGCTGCTTTGCTTTTCCTCCCAATGGTAGGAATAGATCTTTCTGGTACAGATAGTCCTCCATTTGCATCTTCCATAACCCAAAGTTTTGGCCGTTAAACTTCTAGACCTTAAACTTTCCTTCTTCTGCCATTGCTCCCACTCGAACCAGAAACCCTAGCTTCCTGCGGGTTTAACTGCCAAATAGACCTTTGGCTCTGATACCAATTGTTAGAAAACAGTATCGCAGAGCAATAACAATAAACAGAAATGCAAATATAATCACACATACACATTACAAGAGAGACACAGATATATCGTGGTTCACCCAAGTTGGGCTACGTCCACACTAAATTTGCTAGTCGTTATTATTATTATCGTCCAGCAAGGTGAAGGGATACAACCTGCAGCACAACCGCTGCACTTCCTCTTCTCTGTTTCATAGTCTCTCTCCTCATCTCAGAGATCTTTACAATGCATAAAACCTAATACATCATCATACCTAGCCGTATTACAATGTCTTTATTTTTTAAGGGAAATACAATGGGAAAATACCACGGGATACCCAAAACCATGGGCCCGCAAACCAGCTGGAGAAAACAGTCCCAAAAATTTTCTTCGGGGGTGTTGCCCCCGGACCCCCCAACCAGGGGGAATGATTCCGCCTGGAACCTCATGGGGGGGCGATGCCCCCCGCTGGGGTGACTGTACAGTCTACCTACATATCATATAAAACTGGGGCACAAACACGGCTGATACAATATCATCTATGAGACTAGAAGATCTGGCTCCACAACCAACACTATGTACACTAATACATTAGCTCAACAATTATCAACTGATACATGGAAAGTGCATGAAACACTTGGTCACTGAAGGACATGTCACCTCAACTGAAAAAGGATATTGCGTTGCTTGTGTAGCAGATGGAGTTGTTGGTTGAACATCCAGGATGGTTGAACCAGGGGGGCCAGGAACTGCTCCTACTGGTGGTGGCTACATTGAAAAAATGTTTAAATAGTTAGAAATACATGAATAAACAATAGACAAAAATAATAAACTATGTAAAGATAATGTTGAAATACTTACATACCTGTGTGTGATCAGTTGCCATTGCAGATGCGGCACTGACTACTGCATCAACCATCGATGCGAGGTTTTGAGTAGACAACTCGGGTTCCTGAAGCAGTAAACATGCAATTCAAACATTAACAAAAACGATTTATGCACTGGATTTCAAGTTAAACAACAAATATCATCAAAGGATATACATTACCATGGTATGAGTAAGCCCATGGTCGTGGGCAGTTGGATTCTTTCTAGGAGTAGAACGCCTCACATACACACGACCCTTGTTCACGAATGGCCTATCGGGAGATACAAATCCAGGAAATGGTCTAGATGTCTTGGATGGTGCCTGCAGTCAGCAAGTGTTCATGTAGTTAGACATGCATGATTCAACAAACAAACATGTATTTAAAAAATGTCATTTTTAATTGTTTACCTGGATCCCAGATGTTTCATCGGACAATACGACCATGGGTTCTACCTCCACATTACCTTTCCCCAGTGAAGGATCTGCCATCTTCAAGTTTAATAATTGTAAATATTAGACCGTAGATAGCATTACTGAACTAAAATGTAAAGTATGTGGAAATTAACAAATTAACAAGTATTAAAAAACTGAAATTTGAAAATGTTTACCTCGGTGTGATATACGGCAATAGGTGCTATATCAGATGGGCCTGCCAAATGGGTAGCATCATGCCCCCCTGTAGAGTCTGGAACATCTAACTCTGGGGCATCGCTACCGGCATAAAGCATCAACTGCAAGTTCACAAAATTAATATATTAGCTCAAACTATATATATGTGCACAAAGATGAAAATAAATGAAGAATTTATTACAATTAACCATCTACATACCTCTCTCAAAAACCCACTGAAGGCAACATCTGAGGCAAGACCATAGCAGGGACGACCACATGATGTGCACTCGTGAGGATCAATACTAGGATGAGGATGTGTCGATGGTCCTGCACTAGTGGATGGTCCTGCATGGTGACAAGCTAGTGTATGTACCACACCAGGGATAGATGTCCCTTCCTCACCCATATGCTGAACCATAGTGCCATGGCGAACAACCACCCGTGCCAAACTCAAAAATGCATCACGTGTCTGTGGAATAATACGATGTGCAGGTGGGACATATGGCCCAGAAAATTGCCTGCGAGGTGCAGGGATAGGGTGATCCTGGACTCGAAGCCTCGCATTGGGTCGGTTTTGGGGCATTTCCCCACTGATCCCCTAAAACTGCAAGATGTCAAAATAGTTTATGTGTTTATGTAACACGAACTTTGCATACATATTTCGAAGGAAATACAAGGGAATTTCCTTGTTGTTATGTGGTGGCATATCAAAAACCATGTACCATATGTCCATCCAATTATCAACAAATGGTTGAAACGTGCACCACTCAATGGAGATATGAGGCCTGTTTGCATTTGGGATTTCCACCGTCTGACGGTCCCTAAACAATGCAAATATGAGCTCTTTGGATATTTTCAACTTTTTTATTGCATTGTAGTCTAGCCCATCAACATATTGTTGTCTTTTTCTTTCTCTATATGATGTAATTGTTAAATTTTCAGAATTTACTTCAATCTGATCTATGATCTTAACTGAGAGAACAACATGTACAGCATATCTACAGCATATAAATCATGGAGACAATAATGCAAGCACACAAGAGACACAAAGATTTACTTGGGGAAAACCATAAAGGTAAAAAACCCCAATAACTTCCTCAGAGATAGATAGAGCAATGATACAACCCAACCATAAGAGATAGACATATCCTAGCAGCAGATCCTCCTCCTCCATAAGTGCGCCACTCCTCCTTGAGTGCATGAGTGAGAAGTGAGTGATCAAATAGAGTGCCTCCCGCACTCTATTTATACTTGACTTGACTTGCCTTTTACATAAATCATGTAGACTCAAACTTAACCACATAACATAATGCTGACTGGGCCAACCCCCAATAGGGTGGTCTAATAACCCTTCAACCCACATGGCCGACCCCCAATAGGTTGGTCTAATAACCCTTCGACCCACATGACTTATATAGGGCCGACCCCAACAAGGTGGTCTAATAACCCATCAAATATAAGTTACAACATTTACAATATAAATGACGACACTTCCGTATAGAGGAATAATACCATCTCTATAGGAGTACATACAACATACATATATGAAATACATTCTGAAGTTACATATACATCAACACTCCCTCTTAACTAGGAAGGTATTTCTCAGCACAAGTATTCTTCTCTAGATCATCGTCACTGCTCCTGCAATCTCAATCAATCTCTGAATCTACTCGTCATAGGAAGTTCTACAGAGCCAATCCTTTTTCATACTAGATGTAGGCCCACCACCTGCAGGTCTTCATCATCACTGGCCATACTGTGGAATCCTCAGGATTGATTACGTGTGTCACAAAACCTCGAAAGAACATCTGCCAGATATCCCAGGGCAACGAATTATATGCCATAGGAAAAACCTCGAAATACTATCTACAGATCTCCCAGGGCCATATTATATGTGACCTTACCACAAAACCTCGCAAGAGCATCCCAGGTTGTTATGAGCACACAGCTCTACCTATAGGATCTCCCAGGGCATGAATTACATGTGGTCATGGAAAAACCTCGCAAGAGCATCCCAGGACTAATTACAGGCACACATCCCAACCTATCGGATCTCCTAGGGACACGAATTATATGCCATAGGAAAAACCTCAAAAGAGCATCTGCCAGATATCCCAAGGAAATGAATTACATGCCATAGGCAAAACCTCGAAATACTATCTGCAGATCTCCCAGGGCCAAATTATATGTCCTCCCAGAGCAAAACCTCAAAAGAGCATTTGCCAGATATCCCAGGGCAACGAATTACATGCCATAGGCAAAACCTCGAAAGACTATCTGCAAATCTCCCAGGGCAACGAATTATATGCTCATCTACACAACCTGATCCACGGCCATAGAGTATCCACCTGATACTCACCATACATCATCCTGATGTACACATGATCATCCTGGTCATCATCACTGCAACATCCTGCTACATGTCATCTGGAGCAACATCCTGAAGCTCGTCATCCACGATCATCCTGATCATATAATGCATCTACCTGATGCAAACCAAGTATCTACCTGATACATATCATCATACATGATCCACCTGATCATACAATGTATCCACCTGATACAAATACAAATACATGATACATATCACCATACATGATCCACCTGATCATACAATGTATCCACCTGATACATATACAGATACATGGTCCAAGTATCCAACATGATGCATATACAAAAATACATACACATGATCCAACTGATCATATCCAGCATCCAACATGATGCGTTCATATAAATGATCCAACTGGTCATATCCAACATCCAACATGATGCGTACATACATATAAATGATCCAACTGATCATATCCAAGCAGAAACCAGAACATCATCCTGATGCTCATCATCCAGCGCTTACATCCACAGCCATGTGAAGGATCCTCCTTCCAACATGCTTGAAATGGCTTCAACAAATGTGTCCATCACTTCTTCCTCGAAGTGTCCTCGATCTGAAGAATGCCAAGCCTCTCTCTGAAGTACTCGAACTTCACCCTAGCTAGTGGCTTCATCACCACATCTACAATCTGCTCGTCCGTCGCAACATACAAGAGCTTCACAGCTGCTCTCTGCACCATATCCCTGATATAGTGATATTTGATCTCTATGTGTTTCGACCTATCATGAAACATTGGATTCTCGGACAGCTTCACACAACTCTGGTTATCACAGAAGATACCAGTAGCATCCAACGGGAGATCAAATAACTCAGACAGTACCTTATGTAGCCATACTGCCTCACAACTAGTTGAACAGGTTGCAACATACTCTGCCTCAGCTGTACTCACTACTATGCAAGACTGCTTCCTGCTAAACCAAGAGATCACACCTGATCCCATATTGAAGCAGCAGCCAGATGTGCTCTTCCTATCTGCAGCACTGCCAGCCCAATCTGAATCAACATAACCTTGTAGGTTAAACTTTTGATTCGCTTCATACTTGAGCCCATAATCCACTGTACCCTTCAGGTATCTCAGAACATGCTTTACAGAAACCAGGTGAACACTCCTCGGATCTGTCAGGAACTAGCTTAATGTGTTCACCGCAAAGCAAATGTCTGGTCTCGTGTTCGTCAGGTACATCAAGGACCCAATCATCTGACGATACATAGAGACATCAACCTGCTCAGATGAAGCATCACACAGAAGCTTTAGATTTGATGCCATAGGTGTGGCCATGGCCTTGCAATCCATCATCCCGAACCTCTTCAGGATCTCTACTGCATACTTCCCTTGTCCAAGGAATATTCCATCTACACTCTGCCACACCTCCATGCCAAAAAAAAATAGTGCATCATCCCCAATTGCATCATCTCGAACTCGGCAGTAAGCTTCCACTGCCTGTCGGCAATCAATCTATCTTCACCTGTAACAAACAGGTTATCCGCATACAAAAGTAGTATCACTAGATTGCCTTCCTCAACCTTGTAGTAAAGGTTGGAATCCGCTTTACTCTTGGTAAAGCCCTAAACTGGATAGAAAGCTGTCTATCCTACCATACCAAGTTCTGTACATATATGACTCCTTGTCATGTGTCTCAGAACCAAGTGGCTGCACCACATACACTTCTTCTTCAACTACACCATTCAAGAAAGTTGTCTTGAAATCCATCTGGTGTATCTTCTATCTCATCACATTTATATTTCTCTATGCTGCCATCTGCAGTATGATTGATCTGATAGTTCCATTTGGAAGTCACAAAAAAATTCCCTTCAGCTCTTGGGATCGCATCCCAAACATCATTCTTCATGATCGACGGATCATGGCATTCTTCCCATATCCTGGGAACTTCAATATCTTCCATAGATAATTTTGTTGCTGAACAAATGTTGTAGTTCTTCTTTTGTAGTTGATGGCATACGATCTTTCCTACACAACAAGTTAAATTGCATGATTATAAAACATCTCAAAGTTTTCAGAACAAATTCGTACACATAAAGAAATATGTCATACAGTCATGCAATTAACTTAGCCAATGCTTCAATACAACATTTATCCATATCCCGTAACTTTCTAGATGCCTTCCAATCTCTACCAGAACATTGTTAAGAGTGTGCACAGCTCCCAACATGTCAGCAAAGAGGTTTCATTCTAGATAAGTAGCAATGGAATGTTGTACAGTGCCATAGGCTACTTACCCATGCATATTAGTAGTATACTATTCATCAATGCAACTATTCTAGTATGCATAATACACAACCTAATTCTAGGAACATTAGTATATACATTATTGAATAGTATTATTTAAACAATAAACTATGCAAGTAATGACAATTCAAATACTTATCTTTGTTTGTTTGTTGGCTTGACTCCCTCTCAGTCTTTGCTTCTTTTATGCAACTCCATTCTTATGTGGATTGTGAGAACTGGTCAACTCCCTTTGAATATCTGCATCCTTGCAGAAACTACTGAAGTGTGCTCCTTTTCTTTCTTGCAGGAACAACTAGAGTGTGCTCCCTCTCGATCTTTGCTTCCTGGATTACCTGTCCTTGAACTTACATCCATCCTTAATCACTATGCATGCTTATTAGTATCATCATTGTGTTATCCTTGAGGTCTCATACATAGTCACACATTTATTAGTATAATCTTAATAATATCAAAACACAATAATCTTAAACATGTATATTCATGATCATTCACAGATAATAAACATTAGTATTCAAGGTTTCAGGGAAGTCTTCTTTTACTCATACATATTCTTATTTGATCATAGGACTCTTCTGGTTAGTTGAATCATCAATCAAGATAAGAGATATAATATGCATAAAACCCGTGATTATTCAAACCTATGACTTCATGAATAATCATTATCAACAACAAAAAAGTATAAGATCCTAACACAAGGTAGGATTCTAGCTTGATATAGGAAAAACATACTTGGATTAGCATGCTAGCTAGTTATGTCTAACATACCCGCTTAATGTCTTCTGGTTCTCTTTAGTGACTTGTGCTAGTAACCTGCATGTCTCATAAGTTAACCATTGTAGAACCAAGTTATACATACCTCGAAAGTAGATCTTCTATGTGATTCATGACAATGGATGAATCTTTGTCTTCATGTCACCATGAGCATACATTCTTGAAGTAGAACGTGATTTGTCTTTCTTGGTGTACCTTTTATGTTAGCAGACAACATAAACCTCATACAACACCATAATGCATTAGTACAATCATAAGTGTCAACACCCTAACCAATGAATATCTTCTATCATGCATTCATAATTTTGTTAAGGTGATACGACAAATCTAAAATCAAGATTGTACTAACCGTAATAACATGAAGACAAACATACCATAAACTTAATCATGAACAAATATCGAAACATACCTCGATGAGTCATACCTGTCGAGATCTCTTGTAATATTCTTATGTAAGGCCTTAGCCTCATCTCCCTCTGAAACAGGAACTTCTTTACTTATGCAGATGATCAATCCATCTTCTTCTAGGATTAACCCAATCCACTTGATTTGCAAGAACTGGACCTGGAGCTGGACTAGGGTTTGTCAGAGAAACCCCAAAAATTCAAACTTTGAATTTCAAACTTCCGAAAGGATAGAAATATGCACCTTGATGAGCTAATCACACTGGTATGCTCAGAATTTGAAAACTGCAAAGTTTCACTCCTCAATTTTTCCTTTGAAACTTCTGGATTCACTGGACGTGACCCCGAACTAGGGTTTGATGAAGCCCACTCTTCTGCCCCCTCAAAAGGTTTGATCCAAAGCTCTATGCTTCTATTTTTATGAGGAGCTTCCAGCCGTGGTCACAGATTTCAAAAATTCCCATTTTTATAGAAGCCCTAATTTTCCACTTTTCTGATCAAAGTCCCGGACTAGGGTCTGATCAAACCCGACCTTCTGCCCAACCAAAAATTCTGATCTTGGTCTCTAAATTTCTATTTTGATGAGTAGCATCTAGCCGTGGTCTCTGATTACAAAAATTCCAACTTTCTCTGAAGCCCTAAATTCCAGAAGCCATGAATGAAGGTACTCAAAAATAATTTTGTTTTTTACAGAAATATGTACCTGATTGTTTCTGGTGTACTTCCAAACTTTTCGATCCACAGGGTCTGCAAACATTTCCTGAGATATTCCGACCTGTTATTTTTCCATTCGGATAGGTCTGACCTCGATTGGATTCTTTGAGAGAGAGTTATGCCAAGTGTCGCAACGTGACCTATTTATGGGATAATACAAGAGAGCGAACTTGTACGGCATGCCACGTGTCACTGTTTCAACTTCGACCTCTGAAACATTTTCCTGAGATAGCCCGACTTGTTATCTTTCCATCCTGATAGGTCTGACCTCAATTGGATTCTCTGGGAGAGAGTTATTCCAAGTGTCGCAACGTGACATGTTTATGGGATAATACAGGAGAGTGATCTTTTACAGCGTGCCACATGTCACTGGTTCAACTTCGGCCTCTGAAGACTTTTCCTAAGATAGTACTGTTTGTGTACTACGTGTCACTTTTTATGAAATTTCATTTGGATCTTCCTATCCCATGTTATGACCTTTTTCCCAAGGTCACCTTATTTTGACTCAGATCTGGAAGAGGCAGAAACCCTATATTGTACAGATCATAAATCACAAAGTACAGTGAATTAGAGGTTTTCCTTTGGACACAAGGTACATGGGGATTTAATCTTTGACCCGTAAAGATTTCAGATCCGAAAACTTTGCCAAAACTGATTTATAACGAAAGTTCTATGATGACTGGTTTTTGCTATATCAAGCCCTAGCATCATAAGTGCAACAAGTGTCATACATGCCATATCATGCCTTCTTTCAGGCTAGCTCTAATACCATGTTAAATTTTCAGAATTTACTTCAATCTGATCTAGGATCTTAACTGAGAGAACAACATGTACAGCATATCTACAGCATATCAATCATGGAGACAATAATGCAAGCACACAAGAGACACAAAGATTTACTTGGGGAAAACCATAAAGGTGAAAAACCCCAATAACTTCCTCAAAGATAGATAGAGCAATGATACAACCCAACCATAAGAGATAGACATATCCTAGCAGCAGATTCTCCTCCTCCATAAGTGCGCCACTCCTCCTTGAGTGCATGAGTGAGAAGTGAGTGATCAAATAGAGTGCCTCCCGCACTCTATTTATACTTGACTTGACTTGCCTTTTACATAAATCATGTAGGCTCGAACTTAACCACATAACATAATGCTGACTGGGCCGACCCCCAATAGGGTGGTCTAATAACCCTTTGACCCACATGACTTATACAGGGCTGACCCCAACAAGGTGGTCTAATAACCCATCAAATATAAGTTACAACATTTACAATATAAATGACAACACTTCCGTATAGAGGAATAATACCATCTCTATAGGAGTACATACAACATACATATATGAAATACATTCCGAAGTTACATATACATCAACAGTAATATGATAAAGTATATTTCTAGACTGTGAAATGGTGTCAACAATTGCATCCAAGGTTGATCCAAGCGAGTGGCGAATCCTGTCACGACCACTAAAAGCTGCACTAATGCCCCTCAAGTGGGAAATCTCAATCAGTATCTCGGCATTTGTGTCCATAGCCGCAACTGCAATAAAAACATCAATACGAAAATCATTAGAAACATATACATGGTATATAATGACGTCTCTTCAAAATTGAAAATTTAATAAATCAAACTCAAGTAAACAATTTAATGGCATTCACTTACATACATTTAAAACTTAAAATTAAACATTTAACAATTAAAAAGTAAGTTTCGTTTAACTTCTTTCTAGAAGCTAAGGCACTTCTTAACCCTCATTGGTGACTTTTCCATGCAAACTTGGGTTTAAACTTCTTAGAATTTAGGAGTGTTATTTTGACATGTTTTGTCCTTTACGTCCCTTGCAGAAAACAATATTTCCATCAACTTCATAAGCTAAGATTAAATTTATTGATTTCAACATATTACGCCTTGTGGTTGGAGGGGAGGAAAAAGTGGCATGGAATGAAATGGATATGTATGAGTTTGTCTTGCCAATATGATTACATATGTACTTGAGATGACTATCAATGATTAAGATGTTGAAGAATAAACTAGAGATTGTGACTAGAATGACAATAAAAACAATGTAAACTTCTCAAAATAGAGACAATTTCTCTCTACAAAATTGATCTCTACATTGTATGGCAAGTTCATAAAATTAAATAAAAAACATAGTGATTTTCTATATGAAGTCTTTGAGTTGAATTGACGGTCCCTGAGCGTTGAGTAGATTGATCGAGGGTGTGGATAGGGCAGGCCTGAGAGACACTTTGTTAATGTGTTTTTGCATTTAGTCAAGGGTGCTTAACTAAGAGGCAATGTATAGTTACATACACTTCTGATAAAATTTTGATTATGTTCATGGACAAATGATTGTGATGAAATTTTGAGAAACCAAGTTACTAATTTTTTTTGCATTTTTTCTATTCACACTTGTGCATGCATTTCATCTTGTTATGGCCATTACCAAGGAAAATTATTTAATTTGTATCATGGGAAATGGCCTTTGAGGGTTGGAAATTTGGGTTTCATGTGGATGGATACATTGTAGAAAGGGAGGAGTTCTATTTTTTTCAATTTTTGATTGGATTAGGAATTTTTGAGTTTTTGAAAAGGGATTCATTTTAATTATACACTCATCTTGGTTGAGGGAGATGTGAATTTAATTAGAGATTGGGTTATTCCCAATTTTATAAATATTACAAAACTAGGTTGTTTTAAACAATAAAAAAATAGTAATTTAGGTTAAGAAATGACAAAAAAGTGGTATGGGTGAATAATTACCCAATTAGATGACAATCCACCGGTGAATTTGCTTCCCCTCCAACTAAATCGAGCTCCACCGATTCTCCAGGGAACACAAACCATCCTCATCCAACCTCTAAATCGCGTTTCTGATGCGTGAAGAGCGCCACAGGTGGTCGGGGGTGGTCAGGACTGTGTTTTTAAATTGATTTTACATTTCAATAACGCGTACGCATTTTGTAACTACATAATGCGTACGCGTTTTGTAGTTCTATAATGCGTATGCATTATGGTTACCTATCCTACATGTTAGGCTCGGGTTTTACCAACCAAGTGCTAAGTATCAGAAACACGTTATGTTTTTATGTATTAGAAACGAGTTTTGAAAAAGTAGGATTGTATCTAAAGTGACCCTCATCTTCTTGCACACACCCCATAGTCAACTATGGTTAACCATAGTCTACCATAGTGAACTAGTTAACAAAAGTCAACCAAAATCAAACAAAGTCAACCATAAAGAACCAACTTCAACCATAGTCGACCATAACCAACCAAATTTAACCAAATTTAAAAGTCAAATAAGGTCAACCAATAGTCAATTATGGACAAACAAAGTGAACCATAGCAAACCATGGTCAACCATAACCAACCATAGTTGATTAGTCAACAAAAGTCAACCATAGTCAAACAAAGTCAACCATATTCAACCAAATTCAACCATAGCACTATAGTCAAAAGTCAAAGAAGGTCAACCAATAGTCAATTAGGGTAGAACGAAGTCAACCATAGTCATCCACAATCAACCATGGTTAGCCACAGTCAACCAAAGGCATCCATAATCAACAAAAATCAACCATAGTCAACCATGGTCAACCAAAATAAACCATAGTCAACCATATTCAACCATGGTCATCCATACTCTACCATGGTCAACCAATAGTCAATTATGGCTAAACAAAGTCAACCATCATGTAGAAAATTCAATTGTGGTTAACCATTTTCAAACAATTCTTAAGCAAGGACAATCATTGTCAACCACCATCAACCATGGTTCACATAGTCCATCAATAATCAAAAGTTAACCAATAGTCAACCATGGTTGGCATATAAAAACCATAGTAAAAAATTCAACCATACTAACCATGTCGAGCATTGCCAAAGATGGTCCAATGCTGCGCTTATCTTTGGAATATTTCAATCAACTTCTCCAACTATGGCAGGTTCCTTTACCATGTGAATGCTTCGACTATCCCTTTTATGAGGACAATCTTGATAGAAGTGACTTTCTGTAGGGCCCCTCCTGTAGAGTCCTTCCATCTTGACCTGAAACTAAACAATCTTGCTACAAAGAGATTAGAAACCATAATTACTAGATATATAAAATAAATTAACTAAATAACTTAGCAAATATAAATAAAACCATAACCTTTCAACCCGATCCAGCTGGTCCATTTTCATCTACGTCTTCTATAGGATCCCTCCAGCAAAGCTCATTAAACCATAGGCGAAGCAACCATTAGCTTCGCCACCCAACCATAGGCGCATGTTTTCAGTCGCATACCTCCCCCTCGCGCCCGCCCCCCCCAAACCCCGAGATTTGGGTCGTAAATCTCACAAGCACCTTTCAAGAAAATCCTCAATGGGTTTCCTCCCACAAGAATTTCTAGCCAAACCCCAATAGCAGCAAGTTGCATCTATCGCAAGAATTACGATATCCATCCAAAAACTGGGTCCCTTCTCCCTTCCCAAGGTCTTCCTTAAGTAGGAAAATCCTTTGTGACACATGTCCCTCCATGCAATAATATTTAATTTATTAAATTTCTAATTAAAAACAACTCACCCATCCATGTGTTAGTTTTTCTAGAAGATGCACCAATATTCTTAAGTTTGCTCATGTTTGTCCCCAAGATATTTCACTTAACTCCTAGATTTGTGGTGAAGGTGGAGTTAACTAGATGTCCATGCTTAGGATTCCATTTTGCTCCTAAATAAGGATTTATATTATTTTGAATACTCAAAATAATATTTTATGTGCAAATGCATAAATAACAATTAATATTATTTTAAATGCTAAAATAATATTTTATGTGCAAAAGTCTCAAATACTAATTTCTATTGTTTAAAGTACTAAAATGCATTTCTTTAATTAAATGTTCTAGGTGCAAATTTATATGTCTTTATGCAATTCAGTTTAACAATCATTTTTACTAGGATCGCGGTGTCGCACCGTTGGGCCTTCCTATTCCTTAACTTCATTTCCTCGACATGGCACCACTCCATTGGGTCCATTCATCTGTCGTTTCCATTTCTCAGTAAGGTACCACATCGTCGGGTCCTTGCATCCACTCTTTCCATTCTCGACAGGGTACCACATCATCAGGCCCTTCTGTCGATATCCTTTCATTCTAACTTGTGCAAACTTCATGTAGGAATTTCAGGAGCTGTTACCTTCTATCCTCCGTCTACACGCTATTAGGGACTAATGGCGATCAGGAGTAAGTCCATACTTGCTGCGCGCCCCTCAACTCGTACGTGACCAACTTTGTTGTAGCCCACCCGCACAACCTCACGCTTCTCCTAAGTAAGCGGATCAATGCTTCACTACTCATGCATGGTATTCCGTCGGAAGTCGACATTGTTGTCACTCTCCTTGTGTGTGATTTATCTGCACTCTATGACCTTTCAATTCCCTTGTGTGTCCTTCGGTGAAGCGTTTCACGTGTTGCTACACACATTTCTCACAAACATATATCAGTAGTACTGTCCTTAATTATCATAATATGATTCATAAATCTGCTATTTTGTTAAGCATTTATAGTTTATTCATAACATTACTCATTCATCTAATCAAAAATGCATCTTGTCAATATTTACTTTCTTCATTCTCATCACATAATCAATCATACAGCTAGTTGTTAAGCATCATTCACATGTACATTTTTCATAATCAAAGTTAATCGGTAAACAACATGTAATCATTCATTTACATCAACTATCTGGATACACTTAGATCATTATTTTATTGATTCACAATCAGTCGTAGTCATGAATATACTCAATATAACATCAAGGGGTCATTTTATTAATGTTTCAATTAGTCGGGTCACTCAATAGGTTCCCTCAAGGTCTGTAGTAGTCTAGGGGCACCACATACACCACTACTTATTTAGAACTTCGTCCCAAAGTTCATAATAAATGCGAAAAGCTATGACACATCTCATTCGCATCCTCCCGAGTCATAGAGCTAGGACTGTCACTGTCCCACTACAATTTAACTAGATCAATTAAGGCTAATCATTAAGCAAGATGTAATCAATTAATTATCCCACTCCACAAATATAATTTAATTCCTTAATTCATTTATCAATTATTGTCATCATTCACATCTTCAAGTTTTCCTCAATCATTTGAGACATAACAAGGCTCAAGAGACAACTATATCGAAGGTGTTCAGTCGGGTCACTTGACAGGTGCCCTTAAGGTCCGCAGTCATTCTAGGGGAATTACATACACCTCCTCATAAATAGAACTTCGTCCTGAAGTTAATTTTTGTTCTTGTACTTTTGACACTAGGATTTATCTTAATTTCTATTCTCATCTTCTGTCATTCTATTCTATTTTTCTCCAACAATCATGGGTATAAGCACAAGTGGTTCAAGTCATTAATTCCTATATCATCTAGTATGGCTCTGATACATTCAATAATTGTTTATCCCAACTGGATTTCCTATATCTCTTATTCATTTACGAGGGTTTACGAAGTTCAAATTTCCAACAAGCTGCATTGCCTAAATAGCCACCTAATACTTTATTAACATAACTAGTCCAAGCAAGGTTTCAAATCTATTAGGTTATCCTCCCTTCAAGTCAAGAAGGTAAACATCATAAAATATTCAGTAAGATATAATCACAGTTTTAACATATCAGGAGAGACCATCTAATAACTGCCCAAAGCCAAATTCCATAAGACTACTTCCAAATACCTCCTAATGTTTTGATAATGTTGATTCTCAATTCGATAAGATTTCAGGCATCGAAATTTGGTAACTTAGTTGAACATGTTAAAATTTAACTCTTAGTCCTTTCTTTGGTAACATCATGTCCAGATCAATGAACTTATCACATCCATACCTCATTTCATCATTTATGTTGTCTTAGGACCACTTCGACAGACTCATCGAATCGCACTATGTGTGTTTTCTTAACCTCATCAAGTTCCATTTCAAGGTTAGTTTTCTTTTCATCAAGGTTTCACCATGTCAAATGGTTAACATAATTCCATTTAGCTAGTTGTGCTCGTCATATCCATACCTTGTTTTACCAAATTTGTATTTATTTGTTTCTTTCGAGAGGTTTTCCAGTTACACATTTTTTTTTATTAGTAGGAGATCTGTTACTCTAGGTTTATAACCCTAAATTATAATCCATTTGATTTCTCAATCTTTTTTACCATTACCAATCATTCCCAAAAGCGCAATTACCAGAAACTCTTTCATGAATTAGTTATAGCTTAATTAAGTAACTTCTATCATTTAATTCTGATTATGCATTTCTACTTCTAGGCTACATCTTATCCTTTTGTATTAATCTGGTCTTACTATAGAGTTTTCTTTATAAGGAATAAAGTGATCACCAATTGTGAACATGATTCTACACTAAAAGTCATGATATGCGACACATATGTGTTCTTTTCTTCAAGGGTATCAACTCTATTGATAGTATGAATTATAATAATTACCACACAATATTACCGATAGAATGTATGACTCGATCATGGACTTATAAAATCCTACCCTCCCTTACATGGAATGTGAAATATAAGCATGATTCAAAGAAATTCCTGTCATTACATATTGTGAAATATAAGCATTTTTATGTAATTCCTGTCATTACATATTGTGAAATATAACATCATATTATGTTTTCAAAGAAATGAATAAGAGTTCTTACTAAAAATAATACTACATATTACATTTTCCCAAGCATAACATAAACACACTTTACTATATTCCTTAAAATAAAAGAATATCTAATAAGTCCTTTAAAGTGATTTTATATATGTAAAGTAATTCTATTGCCATTTATTTGTAATGCATTACCAATACATAGGGATCAAGTAACACAAGAATAATGATATGCTCTATAAGTATTTATTTAAATTTCCTACAAATGAACATTTATATAGATACTTTTTCCAAACACTAGTTCTGAATTAACAATAATTATTCCAGAAATGAAGTGTATAATTCATTCCATGATTGAATTATTATATAAGTACTTATTCCAAGCACTATAACTGAATTAGTAACACTCATTTCATAAATGAACAATACATTCATTCTACCCATGTTATATGATACACTAAATAACATGAGTTTAAGCATTTCTTTTTCTTTTCGTCTTTTTTTTTACACATCTAAGCCTTTAGGTGTTCTAATTCATGAGGACTAATTTTAATTAGGTTCTACATAAACCTTTTCCCTTATTCGAATTTAGCGCACACTCTACTTAATTTGATAAATACTATAGCATCTACGTAGTCATTCTTCTATCTCATAATCCCTAGACACAATCAACCATTGTAATAACATATCTAATTTCTTCATCATTCTAATTCAAGTCATCTAATACTTCACTCTAATTCAAAATTACTATAGTACAATTTGGTGTATCCATACATCATCTATTAAGTAAATGTTATATGTAATTCAATCCATTTAATATACCCTCTAATAATTAAAACTTATTAAAGCGGACATTTATGTATGTTTTATTGCGTTTAAAAACCATGAGATACTTTGACTAAATTTTTGAAAATAATCTAAAGCAATTTAATTTATTTAAAATATCATTTATTAAATAAATGTTATAACGCTTTTTGAGTCATTCAAGATACCATCTAATAAATAGGATTTATTGTAAGCAAACGAAATTACCAGCCGGAAGTTACTTCACTAAATTGTTCTTAAAGCAATAATACAATGCAATTTAATTTAATTGACTCATCATCGAATACTAAGATTAACTGATCAAGGTTTGGTTTTGTGAGTCGACGTTCAACAATCACTAAACAAATAATCACGCACTTAGTGGTGCTACTTGCGCTTCATTTGGCAAAGATCGTTTTGGCCAAGGTGGTCGTGGAGGAGTTGGGTATTCCTCAGGATATCAGAATTGAGACGAGATGGCGGAATTATTAGGGCGTTGGGATTGTGTATTGGTGGTCATAGTTTCGAATATGAATGTTGGGGAGAGATTTAATCAGTATGATTTTGACCAGACATTCGCATAGGAAGGATGCAGCTACGCTATCAGTTTAGGTAAACAGAGGCACGGCTTGGAAAGATTTTGTTTAGATGGAAACACAGAGATATGCAATGGCAGTCTAGACTCGCAAAACACTGAAATCTAGTACCAGCAACTCGCTCCATGCAATAATATTTAATTTATTAAATTTCTAATTAAAAACAACTCACCCATCCATGTGTCAGTTTTTCTAGAAGATGCACTCACATTCCTAAGTTTGCTCATGCTTGTCTCCAAGATATTTCACTTAACTCCTAGATTTGTGGTGTAGGTGGAGTTGACTAGATGTCTATGCTTAGGATTCCATGTTGCTCCTAAATAAAGATTTATATTATTTTTAATACTCAAAATAATATTTTATGTGCAAATGCATAAATAACAATTAATATTATTTTAAATGCTAAAATAATCTTTTATGTGCAAAAATATCAAGTATTAATTTTTATTGTTTAAAGTACTAAAATGCATTTCTCTAAGTAAATGTTCTAGGTGCAAATTTATACGTATTTATGCAATTTAGTTTAACAATCATTTTTACGAGGATCTCGGTGCCCCGCTGTTGGGCCTTCCCATTCCTTAACTTCATTTCTCCGACATGGCACCACTCCATCAGGTCCAGTCATCTATCGTTTTCATTTGTTGGTAAGGTACCACATTGTTGGGTCCTTGAGTCCACTCTTTCTATTCTCGATAGGGTACCATATCGCCAGGCCCTTCTATCGATATCCTTTCATTCTGACTTGTGGGAACTTCATGTAGGTATTTCAAGAGCCATTACCTTCTATCCTCCGTCTACACACTATTAGGGACTAATGGCAATGAGGAGTAAATATGTCCTTACTGTGCGCCCCTCAAATCGTATGTGACCAACTCTGTTGTGGCCCACCCGCACGACCTCACGCTTGTCCTGAGTAAGCAGATCAATGCTTCTCTACTAATGCGTGGTATTCCGTCGGAAGTTGACATTGTCGTCGCTCTCCCCGTGTGTAATTTATCTATACTCTACTACCCTTCAATTCCCTTGTGTGTCCGTCGGTGAACCGTTTCACGTGCCGCTACATACATTTCTCACAAACATATATCAATAGTACTATCCTCAATTATCATAATATGCTTCATAAATTTGTTATATTTCGTTAAGCATTTATAGTTTACTCATAACATTTCTCATTCAGCTAATCATAAATGCATATCATCAATATTTACTTTCTTTGTTCTCATCACATAATCAATCATACAGCTAGTCGTTAAGCATCATTCACATATACATTTTTCATAATCAAAGTTAATCGTTAAACAACATGTAATCATTCATGTACATCAACTATGTGGATACACATATATCAGTATTTTATTGATTCACAATCAATCGTAGTCATGAATATACTCAATATAACATCAAGGGGTCGTCTTATTAATGTTTCAATCAGGCGGGTCACTCAATAGGTTCCCTCAAGGTCTATAGTAGTCTAGGGGCACTACACTTTTCCCACAACCCCAACAATTTAAGGGCTCTCTTTTTACTTTTTTTTCTTACTAAGGAAATTATCTTTCAACTCAATTTTGATTGGTTGTTGTTCAGCTCTAAAGGTGTTCTTTTGGTAACTGTCGTGTTTATTAAAGGGATTAAAATCTTTTCTTTTAAAGTTTTACCCTTCTCTCTTCTTACAGTTATTTAGATTCTCATGTTTACTTTTAGTTTAATCATATGCCAATTTAGCTTTCCTCATTGCTTCATACAATGTTTTTGGATTATCAAATTCCAATCTATCTTTATAGAAACTTGGTAAAAAACCTAAGAATCTTTGTATTTTAGGCTTTTCTTCAATGAGGTAGGGTACATAGCTTAGTAATGATAGGAAATTGGTACATAAGTCGTTCATTGACATCAAACGTAGTTTTAATTCATAAATTTATTTTTCCTTCCCTTCATAATAATATTCTGAAAGATATTCCTTTTTAAACTCTTTCTTAAACCATTTCCAATTTACTTTTTGATCATTAACTCTTTTAGATATTTTTAAATATTTCCACCAAATCTTAGCTTTTCTGAATGGATTGAATATGGCAATTTTTGCTTTCATTGAGTTAGAGTAATTATAGATTGTAAAATATTTCAATAATGCATACACATTTTGTAACTACATAACACGTACGCATTTTGTAGTTCTATAACGCGTACACGTTATGGTTACCTATCCTACATGTCTAGTGACATGTCAGGCTCGGGTTTTACCATGCCAAGTGCTAAGTATCAGAAACGTGTTATGTTTTTATCTATCAGAAACGAGTTTTGAAAAAGTAGGATTGCATCTAAAGTGACCCTCATCTTCTTGCACACACCCCATAGTCAACCATGGTTAACCATAGGCTACCAAAGTGAACTAGTTAACCAAAGTCAACCACAATCAAACAAATTCAACCATAAAGAACCAACTTCAACCATAGTCGACCATAACCAACCAAATTTAACCAAAGTTGGTAGAATGAAGTCAACCATAGTCATCCACAATCAACCGTGGTTAGCCATAGTCAACCAAAGGCATCCATAATCAACAAAAATCAACCATAATCAACCATGGTCAACCAAAGTCAACCATAGTCAACCATATTCAACCATGGTCATCCATACTCTACCATGGTCAACCAATAGTCAATTATGGCTAAACAAAGTCAACCATCATGTAGCAAATTCAATTGTGGTCAACCATGTTCAAACAATTCTTAAGCAAGGACAATCATTGTCAACCACCATCAACCATGGTTGACGTAGTCCATCGATAATCAAAAGTTAACCAATAGTCAACCATGGTTGGCATATAAAAACCATAGTAATCCATGTCGAGCATTGCCAAAGATGGTCCAATGTTTCACTTATCTTTGGAATATTTCGATCAACTTCTCCAACTATGGCAGGTTCCTTTACCATGCGAATGCTTCGACTATCCCTTTTATGAGGACAATCTTGATAGAAGTGACTTTCTGTAGGGCCCCTCCTGTAGAGTCCTTCCATCTTAACCTGAAACTAAACAATCTTGCTACAAAGAGATTAGAAACCATAATTAATAGATATATAAAATAAATGAACTAAATAACTTAGCAAATATAAATAAAACCATAACCTTTCAACTCGATCCAGCTGGTCCATTTTCATCCGCGTCTTCCATAGGATCCCTCCAGCAAAGCTCATTAAACCATAGATGAAGCAACCGTTAGATTTTCCACCCAACCATAGGCTCATGCTTTCAGTCGCATGCCCCCTCCCCCCGAGCTTTGGGTCATAAATATCACAAGCACCTTTCAAGAAACTCCTCAATGGGTTTCCTCCCACATGAATTTCTAGCCAAACCCTAATAGCAACAAGTTGCATCTATCGCAAGAATTACAATATCCATCCAAAAACTGGGTCCCTTCTCCCTTCTGAAGGCCTTCTTTAATTAGGAAAATCCTTTGCGACACATGTCCCTCCATGCAATAATATTTAATTTATTAAATTTCTAATTAAAAACAACTCACCCAGCCATGTGTTAGTTTTTCTAGAAGATGCACCAATATTCTTAAGTTTGTTCATGTTTGTCCCCAAGATATTTCACTTAACTCCTAAATTTGTGGTGAAGTTGGAGTTAACTAAATGTCCATGCTTAGGATTCCATTTTGCTCCTAAATAAGGATTTATATTATTTTGAATACTCAAAATAATATTTTATGTGCAAATGCATAAATAACAATTTATATTATTTTAAATGCTAAAATAATATTTTATGTGCAAAAGTCTCAAGTACTAATTTCAATTGTTTAAAGTACTAAAATGCATTTCTTTAAGTAAATGTTCTAGGTGCACATTTATACATCTTTATGCAATTTAGTTTAACAATCATTTTTACTAGGATCGCGGTGCCATGCCATTGGGCCTTCCCAATCCTTAACTTCATTTCCCCGACATGGCAACACTCCATCGGGTCCATTCATCTGTCGTTTCCATTTCTCGGTAAGGTACCACATCGTCGGGTCCTTGCATCCACTCTTTCCATTCTCGACAGGGGGTCCTTGCATCCACTCTTTCCATTCTCGACAAGGTACCACATCGTCGGGCCCTTCTGTCGATATCCTTTCATTCTGACTTGCGCGAACTTCATGTAGGGATTTCATGAGCTACTACCTTCTATCCTTCGTCTACATGCTATTAGGGACTAATGGAGATGAGGATTAAGTCCGTACTTGTTGCGCACCCCTCAACTCGTACGTGACAAACTCTGTTGTAGCCCACCCGCACGACCTCACGCTTCTCCTCAGTAAGCGGATCAATGCTTCACTACTCATGCGTGGTATTCTGTCGAAAGTCGACATTGTCATCGCTCTCCCCATGTGTGATTTATCTCTATTCTATGACCCTTCAATTCCCTTGTGTGTCCATCGGTGAACCATTTCATGTGCTACTACACACATTTCTCACAAACATATATCAGTAGTACTGTCCTCAATTATCATAATATGATTCATAAATCTGCTATTCCGTTAAGCATTTATAGTTTACTCATAACATTACTCATTCATCTAATCAGAAATGCATCTTGTCAATATTTACTTTCTTCGTTCTCATCACATAATCAATCATACAGCTAGTTGTTAAGCATCATTCACATGTACATTTTTCATAATCAAAGTTAATCGGTAAACAACATTTAATCATTCATTTACATCAACTATCTGGATACACTTAAATCATTATTTTATTGATTCACAATCAGTCGTAGTCATGAATATACTCAATATAACATCAAGGGGTCATTTTATTAATGTTTCAATTAGTCGGGTCACTCAATAGGTTCCCTCAAGGTCTGCAGTAGTCTAGGGGCACTACATACACCCCTACTTATTTAGAACTTCGTCCCAAAGTTCATAATAAATGCGGAAAGCTATGACACATCTCAGTCGCGTCCTCCGAAGTCGCAGAGCTAGGACTGTCACTGTCCCACTACACTTTAACTTGATCAATTAAGGCTAATCATTAAGCAAGATGTAATCAATCAATTATCCCACTCCACACATATAATTTAATTCCTTAATTCATTTATCAATTACTGTCATCATTCACATCTTCAGGTTTTCCTCAATCATTTGATTCATAACAAGGCTCAAGAGACAACTATATCGAAGTTGTTCAGTCGGGTCACTTGACAGGTGCCCTTAAGGTCCACAGTCATTCTAGGGGAATTACATACACCTCCTCATAATTAGAACTTCGTCCCGAAGTTAATTTTTGTTCTTGTACTTTCGACGCTAGGATTTATCTTAATTTCTATTCTCATCTTCTGTCATTCTATTCTATTTTTCTCCAACAATCATGGGTATAAGCACAAGTGGTTCAAGTCATTAATTCCTATATCATCTTGTTCGGATATCCACATCATCTTTTTCAGGATCTTGCATGCAAATTAGGGTTTGCATGCAGAATCTAGGGTTGGCATGCACAGGCATGCACTGGCATGCATCCCAGTCACCAGTTTGATGCCTCCAGCACCTTATCCACTTCATTCTAGCACCCGGGAGCCAGTTACCACAGAGTTTTAGCCCTCCTAAGCTGAAAGGAGCCCACTTCTCAACTACTTCCAGAGAAGGGCGCACTTGTTCACCTACCACTGCAGTTCCACTTCAGTTACATTCAGTTAGCTCCGATTCTCCCTGATTTGAGGCTAGTTTCACTCCCGACTGACTGTATCACTTTCGTTTGACCTCCAGTTTGATTAGGTGACTTGTTCTGACTTCAGTTAGCCTCCCATGCACCCCCACTGAGCCTCCAGATCCTAAATCAGTGCTACACACTCCAGTTACACTTATTACACTCAGTTAGACTCAGATTGACACCTGGATGACTGGTTGTTGTGATTGATGAGCACCACCGATGATTGATGAGGACTCCTAGATAGAGTCAAGCTACTCCATTTCAGTGATTCGAATGACCTCCTTAGGCAATTCGAATTGCTCAGTCATTGTGACAGTTTGTATTGTAATTCATTCACCCTTTCTGGGATAGAGAGCACTGCTGCATGTTTTGCACAGTTTTGCACCATATTTTCTATGTTCATCTGTTGTGATTGATTTACTTGTTCATTAGATCTGCTGTGACTAATTTTACATGGTATCAGAGCCATTGCAGGGACAAGATCTCTTTTCTACAGGTGTTTATACAAGAAGATTTGACTGAATTGCTAAAAATTGCAAAAATTTTGGCATGAAATATCTCAAGGGCATTCGCTCCTGTGCATGCAAAGCTTGAAAAATATTCCAATACCACTCCAGAAGCTTGAGTTACCACATAATTCCTGGATCTGATACATTGGACCTATTCAACATTGCTTGAAATCCAATCCCAGGTGTGATGCAACTCTCAAAGGGTGGATTGTTCGACCTTATTGTGGTTGTTTTTATGTGATTTGCAGGTTTATTGTCTCCTTCAATTACACTCGCTATCTTTTGCATGCAAGCTTCCCTACAGCAATTGCATTCGCTATAGTCTGCATGCAAGCTTCCTCTTCATCAGTTGACTCAATCCTTGCAATGGAATACTCTTCTTCAAAGCCTATCCTCACCCCATTCAATTATTTTGATTGGAAAGATGATATGGAGATCATATTACGTTCAAAAGGTTACTACCGAGTCACTCTTGGTCTTGAATTGGAGCCAAACAATGTGTCAGATCGAACCAAACACTACAACAAGCTTGATGAAGCTTATGGTCTTCTTTGTCTCTCCATCTCCAAAGATCTTCACTTCCATCTCAGCGGATTGAAGACTCCAAAAGCCATATGGGAGCAACTTGAAGCACTATTCGGCAAGCAGGATGAGCTTAGGGCTTTTCAATTAGAGAATGAATTGATTGGTCTTAATCCTGAGAATTTCGAGACCATCAATGAATTCTTCACAAAATTCAAGAACTTGAACTTGCAATTGAAGAACAGTGGTGTTATCAAAGAGGATAAACAGTTGATCCTCTCCATTCTAAGCAAGCTTGGAAAAGATTATTCGGTATTTGTCTCTACTTTCAATTCCGGTCGGCTAACTACCCCGAATTGGAAGATGCCTACCTTGAATGCCTTCATTGAGTCCGTTACAAAAGAGCATGACAAGTTGATTCAAATGGGGTCCATAAGCTCCAAATATTCAGCCCTATTTGTTCAAGGACCCAAGATCTCGAATGGTAAAGGAAAGCTAAAGAAGGAGAAGCCCAAATTCGAGCCTCACAAGCAAAAAGACAAAGGCAAGCAAACGGATGCACCATCCAGTTCGAAATCCAAGCAAAAGGGCAAAGAAGGTAACCAAAAATCTAAATGTACTTATTGTAATCGTGGCTTTCATCCCGAAAGTTCATGTATGAAGAAGACTATAGATCAAATGGCCCTCCTTTTGGAAAAGAACAACATAACCCTTCCTGACGGTGCAAGGAAGAAGGATCGGAATGACGATCATGAAAGAGGACAAGCACTCATGGCAACGGTTTCGAAGCCCACTACTCTCTTGATAGATTCGGGTGCATCAAATCATATGGCTGCAAATATTGATTCTTTTTCCTCATTCGATCCAAACAGCTCCATCCCCATCCATTTGGGAGATGACTCAAAAATTTCTTCAAAGGGCAAAGGTACGATTCATGTAGAACATGGATGCTTTCAGAATGTTCTCTATGTGCCTTCCTTAGCTTCGAATCTCCTTTCTGTGTATCAAATGACACATACTGGTGAACCAAAGCAAGTCACATTCAGCCCTAATACAGTTGAAATTTCTGATATCAAAAGTGGAAGACTAGTTGCGGTTGGAAAGGCAAACCACACTGTAAAATGCTATGAGTTTTCGCACTTTATTCGGCTTGCAAAGCCCACTGCTCTTCTCACACATGGTAATGAGGTTAGTAGGCTTTGGCATGAAATATTTGGACATCAAAATTATAAGTATTTGCTGCTGCTATCAAATAAATCCATGGTAGATGGGCTTCCACAACTCCGTTCCTCGAAGGGAATATGCACCGGTTGCATTATTGGGAAGCACCCCGAGCACAGATTCGACCGCGGCAAGGCTAGCAGAGCCTCTACTATTTTGGGATTGATCCATTCTGATATCAGTGGTCCGCTGCCCCATATGTCATTAAATGGTTCAAGGTATGTTTTGACATTTATTGACGATTTTTCCCACTTTACATGGGTATTCTTTCTCAAAAACAAGTCAGAAGTGCTTGGAAAATTCAAGGATTTTAAGGCTTCTGTTGAGACCACCATTGAGAGCAAGATCAAAGCTCTTAGATATGATAATGGTGGGGAATATATCAAGTCCGAGTTGCTGCAACTTTGTGCCCAAAGCGGAATCAAGATCCAACATACAGTTCCCTACACACCCCAGCAGAACGGTGTAGCGGAAAGGAAAAACCGGTCACTGAAAGAGATGGCTACATGCATGATTGAATCGAAAGGTTTGGTTGCAAATATTTGGGCTGAAGCAATCAATGTTGCTGCATATATACAGAACCGTGTTCCACATTCATCCGTGAAAGGTATGACTCCTTTCGAAGCATTCTTTGGTCACAAACCGGATGTGTCAAATTTGAGAGTTTTTGGCTCTACTGCATGGGCTAGAATTCCTTCTGAGAAGAGACGAGCTTTGGATCCACAAAGTATCGAGTGCATATTGATAGGATATGGGGAAGAATCAAAAGCATATAAACTCATGGATATCAGATCTAAAAAGATATTCATAGAGCGCAGTGTGCAGTTTGAAGAACCGCTTCAAGAATTGCAACTAGTCGAGGAAAAGACTGTCGATTCACCGCCTTCACCAGAAGAAGATCCGAGCAGCGATAATGAAGGTATGAGTTCTGATATTTCTGATATTGTAGCAGAATATGATGATTATGACATATCAGGTTTGGAATCCGATCATTATGATCCTCCTCAGTTACCAAAGTGGGCCCAAAACACTCTACAATCTGCTGGTTCTAGTCTTGGAAATCCTGCTGATCCGAGACGAACAAGAGGAGACTTTCAAAGAGCAGGTATGGCTCTTTCTATTGCTGATCCATTTCTTCCTGAGATTTGTTATTTGATGGCTGGTTCAGATCCTACATCATACTATTCATCCCATCGAGATCCGAGATGGAAAAGTGCCATGGACGAAGAGTACAGTTCTCTTCAAAAGAACAACACATGGGAGCTAGTTTCTCTTCCACCTGGAAGGAAATTAGTGAAGTGTAAATGGGTCTACCGTACTAAAGTTGCTGCTGATGGCACTATCAGCAAATATAAAGCAAGGTTGGTGGCAAAAGGTTTTTCCAAAGTTCAAGGAGTGGACTACACAGAGACCTTTGCACCGGTTGCAAAGATGGATTCCATCCGCCTTGTTTTAGCTATTGCCGCATCCAAGCACTGGGAAGTGCACCATATGGATGTGAAGAGTGCATTTTTACATGGAGACCTTGCTGAAGAGGTCTATATGCAGCAGCCAAAGGGTTATACATCAGATCCATCATTGGTTTGTAGATTGAAGAAGTCTTTGTACGGGTTAAAACAGGCCCCAAGAGCTTGGTACGCAAAGATGGACTCCTTCCTTCTTTCTCAGAATTTCCAACGATGCAAATCTGATCCGAATGTGTATCTTCAGCAAGTTAAAGGTAATTTGTTGGTTATTGTACTTTATGTTGATGATCTGCTTATTACTGGTAGCACACTTACTTCAATAAACAAGCTAAAATCTGCCTTAAATCTAGCTTTTGACATGAGCGATTTGGGCTTGCTGAGTCACTTTTTGGGCTTGGAGATAGCTCAAAATTTTGATGGGATCACTATATCTCAGCAAAAATATGCTTCCGACCTGTTATTGAAGTTTAATATGGCTGAATGTAAGGCAGCCCCGTTCCCATTCCTCTCAGGAATCAGTCTTGAGGAGGGAGATTCCACACCGCTTGCAGATTGCAGTATGTATCGACAGTTGATTGGTTCACTACTTTATTTGACACATTCACGGCCTGATATCTCATATGCCGTGAGTGCCGTGTCAAGATATATGCAGCAGCCACATGAGCTTCATTGGCGAGCAGCCAAGCGGATCTTGCAGTATGTGCAAGGTACGAGACAGTTTGGCATACACTATGCTGCAGATTCTGAGCTAGATTTCATTGGTTTTACTGATTCAGATTGGGCAGGTGATAGCATTGATCGGAAGTCCACTTCTGGTTATGTTTTCATGATTGGTCATGGTGCTATTTGCTGGTCCAGCAAAAAGCAAGCAGCCATTGCACTTTCTTCAGCAGAGGCAGAGTATCGAGGGGCAGTCAATGCCTGCATTCAGGCAGTTTGGTTGCAGGGTATTCTTTCCGAGTTTGGTTTTGGTGGCACTACTTCGACTGTCCTCTTTTGTGACAATCAAAGTGCTATCAAGATCTCCATAGATCCAGTTCAGCGGCAGAGGACCAAACACATTGAGATTCATATGCATTACATTCGACAGTTGGTGCATGACCGCACCATCATTCTGCAATATTGCCCTACTGATGATCAAATTGCAGACATCTTCACCAAGAGCTTCACTGAGAAGAAGTTCTCTTACCTCCGTTCACTGTTGGGGGTGAGTTCCATCATGGTGGAGACAGATTGATTCATTATTATGCTTTAGCTTGAGGGGGGGCTTTCTTCCCACTGGGTTTTCCCTCTTTCCTCACTTAGTTTATTTTCAGCATTTTTTGGATTATTGTATTGGGGTGACCTTTGGTCTTAGTTACCAGGGCCCCACATTATTTTGTTGGCACATCATAGTCTAGCTTGAGGGGGGGTGTTCGGATATCCACATCATCTTTTTCAGGATCTTGCATGCAAATTAGGGTTTGCATGCAGAATCTAGGGTTGGCATGCACTGGCATGCATCCCAGTCACCAGTTTGATGCCTCCAGCACCTTATCCACTTCATTCTAGCACCCGGGAGCCACTTACCACAGAGTTTTAGCCCTCCTAAGCTGAAAGGCGCCCACTTCTCACCTACTGCCAGAGAAGGGCACACTTGTTCACCTACCACTGCAGTTCCACTTCAGTTACATTCAGTTAGCTCCGATTCTCCCTGATTTGAGGCTAGTTTCACTCCCGACTGACTGTATCACTTCCGTTTGACCTCCAGTTTGATTAGGTGACTTGTTCTGACTTCAGTTAGCCTCCCATGTGCCCCCACTGAGCCTCCAGATCCTAAATCAGTGCTACACACTCCAGTTACACTTATTACACTCAGTTAGACTCAGATTGACACCTGGATGACTGGTTGTTGTGATTGATGAGCACCACCGATGATTGATGAGGACTCCTAGATAGAGTCAAGCTACTCCATTTCAGTGATTCGAATGACCTCCTTAGGCAATTCGAATTGCTCAGTCATTGTGACAGTTTGTATTGTAATTCATTCACCCTTTCTGGGATAGAGAGCACTGCTGCATGTTTTGCACAGTTTTGCACCATATTTTCTATGTTCATCTGTTGTGATTGATTTACTTGTTCATTAGATCTGCTGTGACTAATTTTACACATCTAGTATGGCTCTAATATATTAAATAATTGTTTATCCCAACTGGATTTCCTATATCTCTTATTCATTCACGAGGGTTTACGAAGTTCAAATTTCCAACAAGCTGCATTACCTCAATAGCCACCCAATAATTTATTAACATAACTAGTCCAAGCAAGGTTTCAAATCTATTAGGTTATCCTCCCTTCAAGTCAAGAAGGTAAACATCATAAAATATTCAGTAAGATATAATCACAGTTTTAACATATCAGGAGAGACCATCTAATAACTGCCCAAAGCCAAATTCCATAAGACTACTTCCAAATACCTCCTAATGTTTTTATAATGTTGATTCTCAATTTGATAAGATTTCAGGCATCGAAATTTGGTAACTTAGTTGAACATGTTAAAATTTAACTCTTAGTCCTTTCTTTGGTAACATCATGTCCAGATCAATGAGCTTATCACATCCCTACCTCATTTCATTCTTTATGTTGTCTTAGGACCACTTCGACAGACTCATCGAATCGCACTATGTGTGTTTTCTTAACCTCATCAAGTTCCATTTCAAGGTTAGTTGTCTTTTCATCAAGGTTTCACCATGTCATACGGTTAGCATAATTCCATTTAGCTAGTTGTGCTGGTCATATCCATACCTTGTTTTACCAAATTTGTCTTTATTTGTTTCTTTCGAGAGGTTTTCCAGTTACACTTTGTTTTTATTAGTAGGAGATCTGTTACACTAGGTTTATAACCCTAAATTATAATCCACTTGATTTCTCAATCTTTTTTACCATTACCAATCATTCCCAAAAGTGGAATTACCAGAAACTCTTTCATGAATTAGTTATAACTTAATTAAGTAACTTCTATCATTTAATTCTGATTAGGCATTTCTACTTCTAGGCTACATCTTATCCTTCAATATTAATCTGTTCTTATTATAGAGTTTTCTTTATAAGGAATAAAGTGATCACCAATTGCGAACATGATTCTACACTAAAGGTCATGATATGCGACACATATGTGTTCTTTTCTTCAAGGGTATCAACTCTATTTATAGTATGAATTATAATAATTACCACACAATATTACCGACAGAATGTATGACTCGATCATGGACTTATGAAATCCTACCCTCCCTTACATGGAATGTGAAATATAAGCATGAGTCATCTTTTCCATCTAACTCCGATTATCCCATTAATGTAGTATGAAATATGATTGTTCTTGGCATTTTTATGTAATTCCGGTCATTACATATTGTGAAATATAACATCATATTATGTTTTCAAAGAAATGAATAAGAGTTCTTAGTGAATCTAATACTACATATTACAGTTTCCCAAGCATAACATAAACACACTTTACTATATTCCTTAAAATAAAAGCATATCTAATAAGTCCTTTAAAGTGATTTTATATATGTAAAGTAATTCTATTGCCATTTATTTGTAATGCATTACCAATACATAGGGATCAAGTAACACAAGAATAATGATCTGCTCTATAAGTATTTATTTAAATTTGCTACATTGAACATTTATATCGATACTTTTTCTGAACACTAGTTCTGATTTAACAATAATTATTCCACAAATGAAGTGTATAATTCATTCCATGATTGAATTATTATATAAGTACTTATTCCAAGCACTATAAGTGAATTAGTAACACTCATTTCATAAATGAACAATACATTCATTCTACCCATGTTATATGATACACTAAATAACATGGGTTTAAGCATTTCTTTTTCTTTTCGTCTTTCTTTTTACACATCTAAGCCTTTAGGTGTTCTAATTCATGAGGACTAATTTTAATTAGGTTCTACATAAACCTTTTCCCTTATTCGAATTTAGCGCACACTCTACTTAATTTGATAAATACTATAGCATCTACGTAGTCATTCTTCTATCTCATAATCCCTAGACACAATCAACAATTGTAATAACATATCTAATTTCTTCATCATTCTAATTCAAGTCATATAATACTTCACTCTAATTCAAAATTAGAGTAGTACAATTTGGTGTATCCATACATCATCTATTAAGTAAATGTTATATGTAATTCAATCCATTTAATATACCCTCTAATAATTAAAACTTATTAAAGCGAACATTTAGGTATGTTTTATTGCGTTTAAAAACCATAAGATACTTTGACTAAATTTTTGAAAATAATGTAAAGCAATTTAATTTATTTAAAGTATCATTTATTAAATAAATGTTATAATGCTTTTTGAGTCATTCAAGATACCATCTATTAAATATGATTTATTGTAAGCAAAGGAAATTACCAGCCGTAAGTTACTTCACTAAATTCTTCTTAAAGTAATAATACAATGCAATTTAATTTAATTGATTCATCATCGAATACTAAGATTAACTGATCAAGGTTTGGTTTTGTGAGTCGACGTTCAACAATTACTAAACAATAATAGATTTAAGCGCACTTACCATTTCGGTGCCATATTATAATCTATACTCTAGTTATAATATACATACCTGAACAATCTGATTTTTCCAGGGTAATTATTCTAACAACCGTTCAAGCTATAAAGGTGGAAGAGATGCAAATAATCACGCACTTAGTGGTGCTACTGGCGCTTCATTTGGCAAAGATCGTTTTGGCCAAGGTGGTCGTGGAGGAGCTGGGTATTCCTCAGGATATCAGAACACACGTTACCAAGATGCTGAAGTTACCCAGAATTGAGACGAGATGGCGGAATTATTAGGGCGTTGGGATTGTATTGGTGGTCATAGTTTCGAATATGAATGTTGGGGAGAGATTTAATCAGTATGATTTTGACCAGACATTCGCACAGGAAGGATGCAGCTACGCTATCGGTTTAGGTAAACAGAGGCACGGCTTGAAAAGATTTTGTTTAGATGGAAACGCAGAGATCTGCAATGGCAGTCTAGACTCACAAAAGACTGAAATCTAATACCAACAACTCGCTCCATGCAATAATATTTAATTTATTAAATTTCTAATTAAAAACAACTCACCCATCCATGTGTCAGTTTTTCTAGAAGATGCACTCACATTCCTAAGTTTGCTCATATTTGTCCCCAAGATATTTCACTTAACTCCTAGATTTGTGGTGTAGGTGGAGGGTTTGCTCATGTTTGTCCCCAAGATATTTCACTTAACTCCTAGATTTGTGGTGTAGGTGGAGTTGACTAGATGTCTATGCTTAGGATTCTATTTTGCTCATAAATAAGGATTTATATTATTTTTAATACTCAAAATAATATTTTATGTGCAAATGCATAAATAACAATTAATATTATTTTAAATGCTAAAATAATCTTTTATGTGCAAAAGTCTCAAGTACTAATTTTTATTGTTTAAAGTACTAAAATGCATTTCTCTAAGTAAATGTTCTAGGTGCAAATTTATACGTATTTATGCAATTTAGTTTAACAATCATTTTTACTAGGATCTCGGTGCCCCGCTGTTGGGCCTTCCCGTTCCTTAACTTCATTTCTCCGACATGGCACCACTCCATCGGGTCCAGCGATCTATCGTTTTCATTTCTCGGTAAGGTACCACATCGTTGGGTCCTTGAGTCCACTCTTTCTGTTCTCGACAGGGTACCATATCGCCAGGCCCTTCTATCGATATCCTTTCATTCTGACTTGCGGGAAATTCATGTAAGGATTTCAAGATCCATTACCTTCTATCCTCCGTCTACACACTATTAGGGACTAATGGCGATGAGGAGTAAATATGTCCTTACTGTGCGCCCCTCAAATCGTACGTGACCAACTCTTTTGTGGCCCACCCGCATGACCTCACGCTTTTCCTGAGTAAGCAGATCAATGCTTCTCTACTCATGCGTGGTATTCCGTCGGAAGTTGACATTGTCGTCGCTCTCCCTGTGTGTTATTTATCCATACTCTACTACCCTTCAATTCCCTTGCGTGTCCGTCGGTGAACCGTTTCACGTCCCGCTAGATACATTTCTCACAAACATATATCAATAGTATTATCCTCAATTATCATAATATGATTCATAGATCTGTTATATTTCGTTAAGCATTTATAGTTTACTCATAACATTTCTCATTCAGCTAATCATAAATGCATATCATCAATATTTACATTCTTTGTTCTCATCACATAATCAATCATACAGCTAGTTGTTAAGCATCATTCACATATACAATTTTCATAATCAAAGTTAATCGTTAAACAACATGTAATCATTCATTTACATCAACTATGTGAATACACATATATCATTATTTTATTGATTCACAATCAATCGTAGTCATGAATATACTTAATATAACATCAAGGGGATGTCTTATTAATGTTTCAATCAGGCGGGTCACTCAATAGGTTCCCTCGAGGTCTACAGTAGTCTAGGGGCACTACACTTTCCCCACAACCCCAACAATTTAAGGGCTCTCTTTTTACTTTTTTTTCTTACTAAGGAAATTATCTTTAAACTCAGTTTTGATTGGTTGTTGTTTATCTCTAAAGGTGTTCTTTTGGTAACTCTCGTGTTTATTAAAGGGATTAAAATCTCTTCTTTTAAAGTTTTACCCTTCTCTCTTCTTACAGTTATTTAGATTCTCATGTTTACTTTTAGTTTAATCATATGCCAATTTAGCTTTCCTCATTGCTTCATACAATGTTTTTGGATTATCAAATTCCAATCTATCTTTATAGAAACTTGGTAAAAAACCTAAGAATCTTTGTATTTTAGGCTTTTCTTCAATGACGTAGGGTACATAGCTTAGTAATGATAGGAAATTGGTACATAAGTCGTTCATTGACATCAAACCTAGTTTTAATTCATAAATTTATTTTTCCTTCCCTTCATAATAATATTCTGAAAGATATTCTTTTTTAAACTCTTTCTTAAACCATTTCCAATTTACTTTTCGATCATTAACTCTTTTAGATATTTTTAAACATTTCCTCCAAATCTTAGCTTTTCCGAATGGATTGAATATGGCAATTTTTGCTTTCATTGAGTTAGAGTAATTATAGATTGTAAAATATTTCTTCATTCTTGATACCCAAGCTTCAGCTTCCTCTCCATTTTTTACTTCACCATCAAAGATGGGAGGCTTTATTTTATTAAATTCACCAATTATTTCATCTTTATATTTTATCTTCTTCCTACATCTGCATTCACAACTACTGCCAGAATCATCTGACTCACTATCAAGAGAGCTATCATTAGAGGAAAATGGTTCAGAAGACAAATCTATTCATTTACATTTCTTTTTACCCATATCCTTAGATATCTTGGTTAATTTAAATAAAAGAGCTTCATTCAAATCCTCTTGAGTTCTTATTACTCGTTCATGTTCAATTTTAAATATTTGAAGTTCTTCCTGTAAATCCCTTACTGTTTGAAAAATCTCATCTTGGTTGTTGTTAATGTTATTATTGTGATGTTGTTCTCCTTCATTTAAAATTTATACCCATATAGGTGGGGTAGGGGGTCATCCCTCAACCATTTTCCTACAGTTTTAGTAACACAACTTTCTTCTATACAAATAAGAAGAACAACATACACAAAAGTTAGTTTTCTCATACTATGAATGGACTCCATGAGGTCAAATGTTGTTACCTAAGCTCTAATACCACACTGTAATGTGCCAAAAAAATTATAAAATTAAAATGTATTCCTTCGTTTAAAAACACTAACATAGTCAGCCTCTATCCAAAGATAAGATACAAACCCTACACTAGGTTTCATGTTTGATAATTGGATTTTTGAGTTTTATGTAAACTTCTACATTTAAAATTCAAATGCATGAGCTATATGAATATAATTTGATGTATAAGACCCTATAAAAATACAACACAATGTATATGCTAACCTTTTTCAAAATATATGCCAAACATAACTTCAATTCTATTTTCCTATACTAGTTTATTTTTACTATAATACAATGGATATATTCACATAATCCTTACTAACTCCTTTCAATATATTTCTACAATATATACAAAAATGCCATAGTCCTTTCCCTCTATCTAGATATTCATATGCATAGTCTCATATTTTAATTAACTATTTAACATTGTGAAATTATTTAAACCCTTGTATATTAATCCACTTAATCCAACCACATTGGTGCTTCAACAAAAATCCATGTTCTCGACCATTATTTTATTTAACATAAAAAGGGAAATCTAGCTTTTATCAAAGTATGTCAAATTAATAACCCATTCAAGGGAAGAGCTAATAACCATTTATCTCTACTCAAAATCCAATCTATATTCCATGCTCACATGTTAATCATTTTAATAAATTTGTTACTGGATCATGCCTTTTTCTTTGTTATTGGCAGCTCTGTAATGGTCCATATTTGGGTAATGGGAATCCCGCAAACATTACAACTTATATACATTCTTGGAAACAAACCTTAGATAACATACATTTAACCGCCTCATCAATTCTTACCTTGAATATATATTTACGCCGACATGCATTATTTCCCGAGGGTCGTTTTGAGAAACACTGTACACTTTCGTTGTCCCTCTAGTGAATTAGAAGCCGCCACATTTTGTGAGTAAGAAACTTCAACGTGGTTTTAACATTGTTTCGTTTTTGCGTGTTTCGGAAGTTTTAAACCGTGAGAAACCCATTTGCCCGTTTTCTCTATGATGCGCAATTTCCCTTTGAATGGTGGCGTCTATCAATAGAAAACCTCCACGCGGTTTCGGTTACAATTGCTTTGTTGGGAGGGGCTATGGTGTTGTTTTCTTCTGCGGCATGGACTCGGCAAGGGTCTTCGAAGGGTCCTGTGATGCCATCTGGAATTTATAATGCAACCCGGGTGGTTTTGAAATGAAAACGCAGTCCTTAGGGTCCGATCCATGCAATATTTTCTGCTGCGATGGTGCAAAGAAGGGGGCTCTTTTGACGTTGTTGTTTGCTGTGAAGGGAGAATAGTTGTATTTGGCCTCTTTGAATATGGAGGGGAAAAGGGTTTCCGCAAGCCCTCGAACTTGCAGTGGTCGGCACGTTGTGGCCGCAAAATGGCAACGGGTGGATGCTTCTGCTAACTGCGTGCGTAAGCTTCAGAGGAAGGAGATCGGTACCAGTGGCAATAGGGCTTTCAATATCACTAATTCCCAGGAGCAGTTTCGGAATTTTCAGTTGCAGGTTAGGGTTTTGGTATTTTTTTTCTTGCTTTAAATTAAATTTTTAAGACCTTACACCTCCATATTCTCGTGCCCTCGTTCTTCCTGTAAGATTTGAACTGTACACCTCTTGAAGGAAAAAAACAGTACAGTCTGCTAGGTTTAAAACTCATATACCTTGAGTATGATTGAAAGCTACTATACCTTGAGCAGAGTTAAATAGTCTTTATTATTATTTTGAATAAAAGATGTAAGCATTGGATTGTGTAAGTTAACAGCCTGTGGTGATGAGTGTATTGATAGGGTGGTCAAAAGGAAATGGCAGCGAAGAGCGTTAGAGGATTGTGAAGATAGACATGACAAAATAATGATGACAAGAGGATTGAAGTTCAGTGGGCATGAGCAGAAAGGAATGATGAAGAATGAGGCGGAAATTTGGGATAGAGAATGTAACGAGGAAGAAAAGAGTGAAAAGGATGGCAAGAAATATGCACAACAGGAAAGTGCACAACAACAAATGAGCAGAAATAGCATGTACCAGCAAAGGGAAGAACTGGATTGTGAAATGGAATATTTCTAGAGATATTTGATGACAATTTCCAAGTGGGAAAGAAAAGTGATGCAGAGAAGAGGGTGGGCAAGAGAACGTGCAATCAGGTTAGGTAGAGGATAGAGAGGTTGAAGGATTTCTTAGTCTGTAGAAATCATGTACAGAGCCTTTTAATGAAATAGTGCATTTCTGAACTGTGCGGGTGAATGCTTCTCTGTATTAATTTGCTTTCATGTCAAAATCGATTTCTGGGTAGATTTCTTTCAGGTATGATTTCTGTCAATTTGAATGGGTTGAATTACTGATGCGTTGATGGTGGAGGAAATAAACAAATCATGTGTGTAGTGATTTCAAGCCTGTAGTGTTTAGGTTGAGCTTGAGATTAGATTCAAAATTTATGGGTGTGTATAGAGGAATTTCTAGAAATAAGAGCGACCTTCAGAATTAGATAAAGAGATAATGCCTCTTATGCCTCTTTTTCATTGTTTACTCTGTTTGTATTTCTGCACATGATATTTAGATGGTGTGATTTTAGAAAGGAACACATCCTCTTGACAGATTATATTTACACTTGATAAAATGATGTATGAAACTGTGTTTTGACTGGAAATAATGATTTATGCCAAATTTGAAATAGGAATACATTTGTGCTTCATTGATTTTTCCTGAGAATGGCATTTTTCGGTTATTAGGAGTGCTATTATTTGCAATTATGTTGGTGGGTGATCCCAAGGTAAATACTTAGTTGAATCAATATCAAGACAAGCATAAACAAATTCTAAAAGCATAGGATAAAGTTTTGTTACGAGACAGAACGTTTTGATCATTAGAGTGCTGGAAAAAGGGCTCGATGTAAGAAGCGTAAGTTCGTTTTCCTGACTTAGATTCAAACGAGGTGAAAATTGATTGCAATCGAATGAATGTGTGATTATCGAGAAGTTTCCTGACTTAGAGTTTTCTAGATTTTTTGTTCTTTAAGAGTTTTGCACATTACTCTAAATCCTCATCAGTGAATCATGGCCCCATTAGCATCCCCTTAAAATTTATACTGTGCAAAGAAAAAAAATTGAATGTTTAGAGTCTTTAGTCTGTAAACTAACGAAATGGATAAGAAAATGATCCTATATTACCCATTGACACAAAGAACACCTCCGCTAGAATATGAGATGAAGGACAAGATTATGAAAAGTCCTGCTAGATTTTTTCTTTTCATATCGCTGCACAACTCCTTCTAGGGTTGTACAGCCAGGTACTTTCTAGAGAGTCCTGGATGACATCGTCAGGATTTGGACAAGTCTCTTCACACTCCTTGATTTGGACATGGAGGCCTCTTCACCCTCATCTTCTTTTAATTGTAATTCCGCTTGTGATGTTAAAAAATGTTAAAGCATTGAACGTTGATATTATTAATTAGTGGTTTGCTGCAAGAGATCATTGATCACCGTGTACAGGCCGATTACTAAACCACAAACCCGATGGATAAATTTTATTTAATTATAATCGTATAATTCCATGGAAATCCACTTGGTAATTATAATTATTATTATTTTTCTAGAGATGTGATTGGAATTTCTGAGTAGAACCACAGTTCTCTTTCATTGCTTGAACCAGTGAGTCAATTGCTAGTTAACATTGGATTCTCTATTTTGATCAAAGGTCCAATATCTTTTATGTTGTTTAGGGTTTCTTTCCAAACCGGTTGACAGTCAAAAGAATAGATCTGTTTGTGAAACTGGGTCCTTTATCGCCTAGGTTTTTGAAATCAAGACTCTCTTGTTGTTTACCATTGAATTCAATGGTTAGCTCACATGTTCTCCGTAGTTTGAACCCATGAAAGATCATAAGCATCTGATACTATTTAACTTAGCAATTTATAGAGATCCATGTCTGTTAAGTATCTATTTTCCTTGGAGAATCAAGTTCTTTGTAAGATCTTTTCTATAATTTGATCACACTTCGAGTTTTGGATTTTTTGAGTGATTGATAGATGCAAGGTTAAAATAGACTTATGCTAATTTAAATATCCATCAACAAGGTTTATACTAATAATATATACACCTTACATCTTCCATAATTCCCCTTTAAATCATAAGCCGAGGCTGCTAGTTTTATCTCACTTTTAAAATCCCATGACCTAAGATATACCTTTGATGGGATGTTCTGTGCATAGTAGCAAGTATTGCCTATTTGTTTTCCACATCTATGTTGAATGTGGCCATATTACATGCTAGAACTCATTAACATTGTCGTCAAGGGAAGATAAGGGATCTAGGATAAGATTCGAGTAGTTGCATTATGTTTACGAAATTATATAGCTTTCAATTTGAATATCAAATTCCACACTTGAAAGGCAATGCCATTTTAGAATCATAGTTCTGGAGTCACTGAAATATTTAATGGTAGCATTTCAGAATCAAGTGTAATAATTAATTTCATGTGCAACAATTATATTTCGTAAAAGATCATTTTTTTGTGGTAGCTATACAGTCAAGAGCCCTAGAGTGTGCTATTTCAAAATAAATGTAGTAATTTCCTCTATGAGACAAATAAAACTGGTTATGTGACTGGATTTACATATGGGAAATTTAAAGTTAGAGACTTCTTAAGGTTTTCTTTGTGCATCTCTCTAAGAATCATGGATATGGCTACACAAAATATTGTAAGATTAGACTAAATGTGCAGCACATTCAACATATAGAAGCAATGAACTAGAGATCTCAAAAGTTTATATGCCATCATTTATAAACTAAGGAGATTTACGTTTTTTTTCAAAGTGCTTCCCTTAATATCAAAAGTAACATTACAACTAGTCCAAGGAGGCCAGGCATATGACGTCCAGGCTACTTGCAAAGGCAGAAATGGTCTTCAAGGGTCAACTATTAGCAAAAACACTTCCATTTGGCTAAACTGTTGTTAAAGGGGGTACTATTCTATCAAAGTAACCCAGGGCTTGCACTTGGCCCCAACTACTTGTTTTTGTCTCAAGGGAAATTGATCCTTGGTGGGTGGCCTGATGTGCTACCATATTCACTGTGAACCATGATTCTATTGATGTTGTGCCAATAGTTAGACAAGAATTTATGGTTGTCTGTAAGAGAGGAGAAATGCAGTTCTGGTGGAGATCTGAATATCAATGATTCTCTACTCTTTGAGCAAAATGGGCATTTTCCATTTACTCATACAAGTTAGACTCTTCAATCCATATCCCCTACAAAAGGGACCGACCAGGCGTGTTCAAATATGTGAGTCAGCATTGTAAGGTCACATACTCAAAGAGGTTTTATAAGTAGTTGATAGTGATCATTGAGATGTAGGAATATTTAAGTTATAAGTTTATTTTTGTTTGAAATTATCAAGTTTCCAAGTAGAGTTTGGCGTCCTCAAAATGAACATTAATAAGCTTCACCGTTCAACAATTTGTGCCTGCTTTATCTCTAGAGAACATCATGGCCTATTAAAAGCTTGTTGTCTGTGGACATAAGCATGTTAACAAAAGAAACAATAATTTTTGTTGGATTGCTAGGATGGATTAGGCTACTTTTAAATTTGAGTAATATAAATGGAGAAGAGGTGTACGCATAGCAGTAAGAATTATAGTTGGGACAAATACCATAGGTGGCTAGCTGAGAATGTATGCCCAGATGAGACATGCATTGCTTGATGGTTGGTTATCTAGCATCTGACAGTCACATTATTTTCCTATGGGATCAATATCAAATAAGAAAAAGCATAGAAGCTAATAATTTATTCTATTGTAGAAGGAAGCTACATGTTATTCAAGGGTTTAAAGTTTGATTTTTTCCTCTTCTTTTCTCTAAGAGATAGATAAGATATTCCTGTCAAATGAACAATAAACATGAAACCTTATGTTCTATCTTTAAAAAATGATACCTATTCAGGATTATGAATTAAAATCGACCCTTGCACACATATTATAGTTCTTGTGATCCTTATATTTTACACATGTTATTAAACGATGCTTAGACAAGCATAATTTAGGGGCAAGAGATGCCTAGTTATCTCATAACCAAGTATGCTTGCATTCTCTATGTAGGAAATGAATGTACGTAGGAAAGGAATGAAAATTTCAGTACCAATGACTTTATTTTATCATTAACAAATGAGGGTTTGGCATCAACAGAGTAGAATGATGAAACTTCTGGATTGCCTCAGCCTCCAACATTTCCATCCTAATTTTTATCGAGAAATATTCTTGCTGATTTCGAAAGGATCAACTCTGTTAGCTTCTGGCACTCTGTTAATTCATTCTCATTCATCATTATGATGGTTACATTAGACTTAGTGGCATCCAACTGTGAAGATACTTTTATCCAAAATAAAATATAAAAACTAAAAGCAGTGAACACACTCTTAGTCCCCTTTTAACTATTTTTTATTAGAATTGTCTCAACATAACAGTTATTGGTAACTTGTGGAAGTGATTAGTTCCCTTACTACATTTCCAAATAAATTTTAGGAATTTATCTTAACATAATCATTAGAGGGAAATTGATTGTTTTGCAATGTAATATTCAATAGGCATAGATGGATGTTTCAAATTAAATTGAGGTTAAATAGTTGAAGGAGAGTAATTTAAACTAAATAGAAATAAATTTATTTAACCACCATTTCCATTGGAGCCATTTTGGAGTAGCCTTGTGCACTCCTACAGGGATTTATCACGGATGGACCTATTTGTTTGGTCATTTGTTGGATATAAACAAAATTTTATCATCTTATATGATCTTAGCAGTGTGTATAATATAAGTTGATTCATAGTGAAATATTTTTTGAATTGTATGCAATGAACTTAGTTTCCTTTTTTGGAAACCTGTTTCATTGTAACCATTTTTTGTAAGTTACACTCTCAATCTTATGTTATTTTAGATCTGTCATGGAACTGTATTACTCACTTGTATTAAGGTTGCTCTTCCTTTCTTTTAGTAAATATTTTGTACGGTATTTTAACAGTTGGTCAACTTGGAAATTTTCCTAAAGCTGACTAACATGTATAGTAGTCTGCATGTATACAGATGTACATATTTGATATTGTTACTGCACTGATATTCACCATTTATAACTAGAATGTTCACATTATATGCACAAAGACTATAGATATTGAATATCATACCTTACTACACTCTGAATTTTTAAAGAGCCTTATTCATATCTTACACTAGATGTTTCTGTGCTGGCTGGTCATTATCAGAGATGCTATATCTAAAGGCATTTCTCTTTGTTTCTCCACCTTCAAATAACCATTTAAAACTTTTGCTTACTGAACATATGAACACCTGAAGCTTTTTATTAAGTAGGGAATTGGAGAGCTATAACAGTGTATAACTCTATATTCTAATTTCTTCAATTGGTATTTTTCAATTACATCGATAGGTAAGTTTGGTCAAATATTTTATAAGTTTTAATTGTTTCCTATTAAAATTTTTAAACTGTTAGACATCTGACTGATGGAAGATTAAAATAAGCAGATATTTTACAGTTGTAGGCGGGCAGGGCACATAGTTTCTAAGTCATATTTCTTGTTTCACAGGGGTGCTTCTTGCACCCATCTCTTTTGCTTGGTTATTATTCTTTGTTGTAGTCACTATCCCTTTGACCTATCTTGGCCTTTGCTGGACATTAATACAAATTTCGATTTCAACTTTAAATCTTTTTGAAAAAATGTCTCTGCAACTTGTGAACAACGTAAGTGGCAAAGGCAATCTAACAGTGACTATTTGGATCCATTTGCAATTTTTAATATAGGATTCTTGTTTACTAATTTCAACAGTTCTTAATGCCTCATGCAATGTTACATAATACCTGTTGTCAGGTGAAACTCTAAGTTGTCATCATTTCCCTATGCAATTCCTTATTGTCTGGTAAACTCGCAAACCATGTTTGCAGAGTTGAAGGTAGAGATCTGTGGCAAAGGTTTCCATGTTGGTTTATGAAGACATTATACACGTAGTAGTTGTCGTTGGCATATGAGGCAGATGCAGAGGTGGAGGAGCATGTTAAGGATCTTTGATCAAGAGCGGGCATCATGTACTTAAGGTTTTCCATGGGATATTAAGAAAGTTGAAGAAGAAAACGATAGATGGGATATTAAGAAAGTTGAAGAAGAATACGATAGATTAGGAATGCTCACTCAACCTCACTATTTTCTTTCTTGTTTGGTTGATCTCACAATAAGTGCAAATTGTGTACAAGATCGTGAGATGTGTGTATGTCATTAACTCTCTCTAAATAAATCCTTTTATTTTTTTACTTGTCTCTGGTAAAGTTGTATCCTGGTTGCAAAGGTTAAAGTGGGGAATGGTGGATCTATGCCTAGTTGATTTTCATACATTATTTACCTCTCTTTTAATACCTTATATCTTTGTTATGCTGTTAAATTCCATCCATTTGTTGCTATTCTTTTTACTTAGAATATTGTTTTCTTGTATGCAAATTTAACTCATTTCATAATTGGTTTATATTTTTTCATGTTGCCAATGTTTTTTTTTTCTATCATGCCTTGATGTCTCAACCAAGTATCTCATAATTTATATATGACAATTTTTTTTATGATCCTTCCAGTGCAGTTAGGTTTTCTGTCCACATCTCCCATGTATCTCTTGCATTAATTGAATATGTATGCAAAATAACACAATTGCTCATCTTTTGCTACAAATTTCATTCAAAAACTTTCAAAGATGAAAGCTCTATTATGCCCTCCATGTTCCTGCAATATCTATTATTCTTGTTCTATAAAATTGATGGCAGTTATTTATATTAACTTAGTACTTTCATTTTCTTTATATGATTACATATCGGCGTATTATTGCACCTTTTTGGGGGCAATTGCCAGTTACGCTGAAGGTGTTTCTTTCCCGAAGGAGGGTTTGTGGGCATGGTACTCGAATTGTCGTCCCTTGTGCCAGTAAAAAATTGCCACACATGTTCTCCCATTAGCCAACACAAATCCGCCACGTTAGGTAGGGTTAAATCTAGTTTCATTCGATTCGAGAGGTAACCACTGAGCGGGGAGAAGCTACGGCTAAGCGGCGGTGTGGTAACTGTGCCAGGTTCGAGCTTGCAATTAATACGTTCAATTTGATTATGAAAACATGGGTATGAGTCTTGTGGGTTGCCTGTCTTTTCTTCCCTGCTATACCTAGATTTTTCGGCGTGTTGTTGAAGTATGCAGGAAAGAAACAAAACACAGACGTGAGCATTGTTGAGAATCGGACTCGCGGGTCAGTTGGTGATTTTCCAATGGCTAGAACCTTGCTTCAACGTCATAGAGAAAGAATTTCCAATCTTTGTCTACAAGTGCATATTAATTCGAGTGGGTGTTTTATTTAGGACTTTCGGCCATTTCGAGTTACACGGAGTTTTGAAATATCTTTATTACCCCTGCATTTGGATGGTTTCTTTTTTATGGTTAGTTCTAACCCTAAAGCAATTTCAAGGCCATCTTTCTGGCCTCAATTTTCAATGTATGGTGTGAAAATTGGGGATTGAAATGAATGACCGTGGAAATGTATGATGTGGGCCATTTGCGTTTGGACTGAAGGATTGAAATGCACAATTTGCAATTCATATTATTTGCAAATAAAAGGCAAATCCTAAATGCATATTTCATTCATCTAAGCGCTCAACGAAGATTTGCTCCTGGGCGGGACTGGTTGTGACCCCTCTGAACTTTCTGTGGAAACCGGGCTTCTATCTGAGTAAGGATTGTTGATTGTTTGTCAACACATTTTTTAACCAAGTTCTAGAATCCCCTTCCGAGGAATGCACAAAAAGAAATATAAGAATGTCCTCATAAGCGACTACAAAGTTTTCCCTGGATCAGATGAGATGCTTTCTGCCAACAGATTCAAGACAGAGAGTAGAGCATGAATTTGAACAATACCGAACAGAATAATGCATATCTTTGGTCTTCAAGCTTAAATAAGTCTTTGCAACTATTCTTGAATAGGCACAATCTTTCTATATCCACTGGCAAGCACTAAAGCAAGAGCAAATTCACTCTCCTAGTCCCTAAGAGCAGATTCTTAAACGGCTTTTTCTTATGTAATTTATGACTGTTAAGCTGAGTATTGCTATCATTCACAAAAGTCCATTTCTTTAATCATTCCAACCATTCCATGAGAGGTTGTTGGAGGCGGAATGCTTGCAATAGCAATTGTCGTATATGCATGTTCATATGCAAAAACGAAATGATATCCCCTATTATGCTAAAATGGAAGGCTTTTCTTTATCACATCTCAAATTGTATCAAATCTCAAATCATTTTGGTATTTATAAACATGTAGTATTTCTCTATAATGTATAGACTTATAATGGCTATTTTAGCTTGATTTCTGTTATCTTTATATTAAAAAACATTTCAAATTTAGAAAGGTGTGATGGCGTCTCCGAATTGTTCAATTCTCAATCGGTTATGGACTTCTGCCAACTCGACATATTCTATCTCAATATATTAAAAAACATTTCAAATTCAGAAAGATGTTATGGCTACTGCAACCAGACATATTCATTAATAGTTATATTATTGGAACTGTATTTACTCTGAACCAAAAGAATATGTTAATTGATATTCATGTATATATGATTTTAAAAAATAATAAGCAAATATATGAAATATGTTTATAATTTTATATTGATTTATTATTTAAATAATTTTATATTAATTTATTAATCAAATATTAATTGATATTCATATATATGATTTTAAAAAAATAATAAACAAATATATGAAATATGTTTATAATTTTATATTGATTTGTTATTTAAATAATTTTATATCAATTTATTAATCAAATATATAAAAATATGTTTATATTTTGTTTCTAAAAATATTTTTATATTTTAATTTTTATTTATTATGTATTATATTTTATAACGAAAAGAAATAATTAAGAACATGTTATTCATTGAAGTAGAAATAATACAGAAAATAATTAAGCTTATCAGGATATTAATAAATCATTGAATAAAGGGAAGTAGAAGTAATACTATAAAACATTGAATAAAGGGATATAGATGTTTGTAGTTATTTATAATTTATAATTTTTTTTTTTTTAAATCTACGGTTTTGGAATATAAAAATAATATTTTATTTTATTTAATTAAATTAATATTTTAGGAAATAGTAAAATTTTGTTTTAACAAATAAAAATTATATCAAATTGTTTTATTTTTATTATATTATTTATTTTAATGGTGTGATAATATATTTTATAAAGCAACAGTTTGTTGGGTTAGCTTAAATGGTTGAGTGTTGTAAGCTTGCAAACCATTCATAAAAACAACAAAATACATAATTTGTATGAAAGTTATATAACAATAAACAATAAGAGTCCTCACAACACTCTATAAGTTGTATCTCCACATAAAAATTCCAAAATTTGTGTTTTATTGTTTCTTCAAAATGGTAAAGTAAACAAATCCAATTTGTTATCATTTGGTGAAAAAGACAAAGTACAAATCCAAGTACCAATAAATATTTTGCATATAAAAAATACCCACTAGGAAATTGGTTATGTGCACTTAAGTGAATTACAATATCCCTAGTGGCGTTAATCATAAATCGCTAAAATCTCTTTAATGATTATATTCAACTTCGTGGTTATAGTAATTTATTATTTTTATCATTATGGTTTTCTATTAATCACACAATACATGGATCCCAACGCCCAAGCCTATACCTTTATGTTTTCATGTTCTTGTTACCTTAGTTTTGTCCACATTTGCATTCGCATTCGCATTGGTGCCAAGACGTTTTGTCATTTATTGTTCACATTGTTGGCCTTCATGCAGTTGACCTTTCAACCTTTTGTCGATAACTTTGACCTTTTGGCCTTCAGATCATTGCAAAATCTTCTTGCCTCTTTCATAATCAATTTCTTGTTTATCCAGATCCATATTCCACATTACTTAGCCTCATATTTTTCCTATCTACAATGTTTTCTATCTTGTAACAAAAATGTTTCTCACTTGAAATTGATTTCCGCATAACTTTTTCAACAAGATTTTTTGGGTCAAGATGGTATTATTAACATCTTGTTAGTGGTGTTAATGATAAATTGCTAAAACCTCCTTAATTACCATATTCAACTTATTGGTTATAGTCCTTTATTATTTTTATCATTATGATTTTCTATTGGTCACACAAGACATGGATCCCAATGCCCAAGCCTATACCTTCATGTTTTCCTGTTTCTTGTTACCTTAGTTTTGTCTGCATTCGCTTTTGCATTGGCGCCGAGACATTTGTTATTTATTGTTCACATTGTTGGCCTTCATGCAGTTGACCTTTCAACCTTTTGGCTTTCATATCATTGCAAAAGATTCATGCCTCTTTCATAATCAATTTCTTCTTTATCCATATCTATATTCCACATTACTTAGTCTCATCTTTTTCCTATCTACAATGGTTTAGATATCTCGCAACACAAATGTTTCTCACTTGAAATTGATTTCCGCATAACTTTTTCCAAAATATTTTTGGGTTGAGATGGTATTATTAACATCTTGAACAATTCCAACCATCTCTTCCAAGTATATTCATTGATTTTCACACACTTTTTAGATGACATTAGATCTATAGCAATTGATTTCACTCTTCACTATTCAATGTGAAAAAGGCCTATTCATTGGCTGTTGATAGTGCTGTCCCATTGTTTCACACATGGTTTTCATGCTCTCCCCTTGATTGCAAAAAGAAAATCATGACTTCCTCAAAGTCTATAATACTATTTCCTTTCATTCACAAATGACACCTAATTTCCCCATCCTATCATCTATCGTCTAATACTTAGAGCTAAGTAACATTTTCAAGATGGGACAAAGTCATGCAAATTTTTATGTCTTAAAATTGGGAGTTGTTTATATGCTTGCTATATTTATTTGCCTTGACAAAAAGGTGCAGCCATAGAAGATACCAAGCCATACATTTACATAATTTCATATTTTGACCAAATAGTTTTAGGGTCCTTTCCTTCTCCTTCACTTTAGGTTGAAGTTCCAATTTCATTAGAAGAATCTACTTCTAACCTTTCCTTCCCCTACTTTACTTTATGTATTCCCCCATTCGGCGTCCTTTTGCACCTCCTAGAGCAATTGCTAGTTATTCCTCTCTACTAGCCATAGTTCACCCTCTAGTCGTTCTATTTCAACTCAAGAACTTGAACTAAATAAAAGAGCTAAGGCACTAGAGCTATTGGAACTACATAACAACCTAGAATAGGAGGATAACAGCAAAGAATTGAACAAGAGGAATTAGAGCCGCTATAGAATAGAGAGTGCAAATGGCCTTAGAGACAAAACTTACTAGTTTTATGTTAATTCAATATGTATATACAATAAACCATTAATCCAAATTCAATCTATATTACGCTTTTATTATAATCTAAATCTCATGATTATCGCCTTCACCTTCCTGCTGCTATTTCAAAGGAATCAAGGAAAGCTTGAAATACAATCATTACAATATGGGCTCAACAAGAGCATCATGTCACTTACAAGAATTGAACCTGGTGGGGAGGGAAACAAACTTTCCTCCCAACCACCTAAACTACAACCAATGGTTACAATGCATCGATTAAAAATTTAACTAAAAACACACTCCACCTCTCAATGCCAATACCATTGACAAGTGGTAGACAAAAAGACGTGGTTTACACGCCAAAAAAAATGGGCCTTATAAGAAAACAAGTCATCATATAAGAAAACGAGCCAACCATAATTGCTTCATGAGTTGGAATTCAAGAACCAATAGAATTTCAATAAAATGAGTCAACAATAATAGTTGACTTGAGATATTTGTTATAAAAAAACTATTTTATTGTTCATATTTTCAACATATCTCCCTATATTTTTACTCAAATTTCGAGCGAGAGCATTTGACGGATGCTGAATTAAATTACGCATCCAACGAGTACCCACACTACATACTTTTGACGGACCTCGCTGCCCCAAAAACAAGAAATACCTGAAAAAACGTGATGATGACATCATCATCACGTTTTTTCAGGTATTTCTTGTTTTTGGGACAGCAGGGTCTGATGACGTGATGATGATGATGTTGACAAAACCCGCTACCCCCAAAAACAAGAAATACCTGAAAAAATGTGATGATGATGATGTTGACAGACCTCGTTGCCCCAAAAACAAGAAATACTTGAAAAAACGTGATGATGACATCATCATCACGTTTTTTCAGGTATTTCTTGTTTTTGGGGCAGAGAGGTCCGTCAAAAGTTTGCAGTGTGGGTATTCGTTGGATGCAGAATTTAATTTAGCATCCAACGAGTTCTCCCGCTCGCAAACATCATCATCATGTTTTTTCAGGTCTTTCTTGTTTTTGGGGCAGCGAGGTCCGTCAAAAGTATGCAGTGTGGGTATTCGTTGGATGCAGAATTTAATTTAGCATCCAACGAGTTCTCCCGCTCGCAACTTGAGTAAAAACACAAGGAGATATGTTGAAAATACAAACAACAAAAGTATTTTTTTCTGTTTCTTTCAAAAATAATAAATATTATTTTATTATTTTAACTATTATTTCATTATTTTAACTAAATTATTTTATTATTTTGTTTAGGAAGCCCATTTTAGACCTCAAATTTCTTGTAATACCATGAAAGGAAATCAATAGAAACATCAATACGATTAATGTGATATTTAACAATAAATCTAGAAAAGGGTGACCCGATGACTGCGGTATGTCACTACTAGACTTGGTTACTCTGAGTAGATATCACAAGGTGAGGCATGCAAGAGTTTTCAAGTATGGAAACAAAATCTTTTTAGGGACACAACAATGCACAGACTGTTCGTATTTCCCAACTGCATTATCGATCTGTTGGTAATAACAGATCGATGCTCTTCCAGAGATTGATGTAAAAAACTTAACAAGCATCTAGCGGATCGATGCGCTTCCAAAGAAAATAAGCACGGGCTTAATAAAACAAACGACAGATCGATGCTCTTCCAGAGATCAATGTCCATCATAAAAACAAAATACACAAACTTAATATTCAACAATTGAAAGCGTTAAGTATGAAGGATCATGCCATAATTATCTATGGACTTATCCGATACATAAAGTTCGTTTTATGGTTAGGATTTCCCTCAGATTCAGGCTATCTGGAAGGATCCATCGCACAACAACGAGTACTTAACATATACATTGCTTTTTAACTGAAAGGCACAGAGATCGTGGCAGTATATATACATATTTGATCACAAGTGATTAATTAAAAACAAAAAATACAGAGATATCAATAATGTATAGACACAGTTTATCATAGGAAATTAGTTGAAAAACACATAGATCGCGGCGCTATAACACAAGCAGATGATTGAAAAACATACAGAGATTGCAGCACTAGATGTTATATCGTTTATCACGGGCAATCGATCAAAACACAAATACAGTGGTCGCAACACTATATGCTACATAGTTTCAATTGAAAAATATAGAGATCACATACACGTTTATTACTGATAGTTCAAACTAGGCACACGACTACCCGACATTCGAAGTTTGACCACTGAAAAATAGAACGAAAATCAATACTAAACTCGATTTTCAAAACAAGAAACTCGCAGGATAAGATCAATAGACAGAAAGCATTAAAGTATCACTCTGTGATTCAGCAGTTTCAAAATAAAACCAAGACGATCAAACCTTATGCAAGGGTTTCAGATTAAGATAGAGGAAACTACATTATACACAAGTCTTGAAGAAAGAAACAGAAACAAATAACATTATGCAGTTTATTAATTAACTGTCCCAAAAGCGAATGCGTCTCATAAACAAAATATATGCGAATAACACAAATATAAGATGAAACGATACTCCACGGATCATTCAACTTGGGTCATGAATCAAGAATAAAACTGTAGCCATACATACATACTCAAATCTCAATTGAAAACAAGACATACATGTAGACTGCACAATGGAAAAACAATAGGGGATTAAAGAACACTTGGAGTCTCAGTTCCTCCCAATCATAGAAGAGGACAACTACTCTACTTGTCCAACTTCACCCGTGAGTTAGATCATCACCATAGACAATGAATTAGGTAAGAAAATCTGACTGCAGCACTCTTCCCAAGAGTCTGTAGTGTAGCAAATGATGAACTTCGATAATACTGAGGAGCTTTCCCTCGTAGCACAACTTTCTCTCCATGCACTACACAACACCCTTGTCTTCTGAGTGCACCATTATATAGTTTTTGTCGAGGTCTTGTGCCATCACAATAAAATCTCAAGAAATACCTTGATCCCTATAATTGTGGATCTTGTCAATTTGTTGATCTTTTGCATTGGATTTAATTGATACAAAATATCTTGCTTGCTATCCACTTGTTGATTGTCTGGTGATGGTGTTCCCTCTTTCAAGTAGTTGCTACAAGTGTCTTTCTTTTATTAATAATGAAATAGTATTTCTTGTGCATAATATCACCCACATCACATGTGAGTATTGAGTTTTATAACTCTATTACAAATAATAATTGTTTGGAGAGTATTTCAAAAGCACTTAATAAAAAATAATCAAAAAGTCTAGGGGGTATTACATTTCCTGTAATAAAATGATAGTAGGGTTAGTAGCTTTTATGAGTTTTGATAGGACCCTAACCTTATCATCCCTACCCAAACCACGTATATTTAAAGAAAGCGCCGACATTAAAAACCCTTCTTCATGGGAATCTCTACTCTACGATCCCAACTTTTGGAAGGACCATTCAAAAAGGGAGTAGAGTCAACAACTTCAGAAAGTCTGACAGAGAGAGGGGTATATTGAGGATTTTTTGCAATATCCATCTCATCTTTATTCTTCTTATTTTTGTTACAAATTGTAAGATTTTGAAACCGAATAGATTGTACAGGGGAGACCCCTAAGGAATCTGAAATACATTTGGAATAAATAGTCACATGGTATTTTTTTGCAAGGGGATTAAATATGATAAATAGATCAAATGGGTAAAGAACCCAAATGACAATTGAATCGATTGTATTACACGAATCCAAAATTATTTTCTCACTCCGAACCCTAGAACTATGACCAAAAGAAGAACATGTGTAATGGTAATCAATGTGTGGAGGAGGATCATAAGATACAAGGGGAGTATCACCATTTCAAGTCATTGGAAGATAAACATAAATAAAAAATTATAGGAAAGTCATCAACATTTCCTGAAATGGAAAACCTATTATTCAAATACTTTTCAGCAGAGAAGTAAAAATTCAATTCTTCTTTAGATACACCTTCCTAAGGTGTAGGAGAATCAATCATTTGCATACCTCGTTTATTTGCAGAGGATTTGACTAGAATAGTTGGTAATTGTGAACGATGAGTATGTTCCCAATGATTCACATCATGTTCACCAAAGCCATCTTTGGAGTCTGCCAACTTTAAACCAGATAGAAAACATTGACACTTTGCTTTAGCATGTCCATTTTCTCGGCAATAGAAACATATGAAGGGTATGTGTAAATAGTCCAATTTCTGGTGAAAGACCTTAACACCCCATTGAATCTCCAATTCTCCTGGAAGCCCCAACTTGGTGCCTAATTCCACCATAAGTCTGGAAATATTTTTCTCCATTCCATATAAATTTTGTTTATCCAGCCAAATGAATTTTCCTATTGAATTTACTAACCCCTCAAGAACATTTTGAGTCCATAATTCGAGTGGAAAACCTGGAAACAACATCCATAATTGATGTTGACAAATGCTTTATTTGTGTGGTGTGAAGGGCGAATGCTAGTGTTTTAATACCAGAGAACCATGTTTATAAGCCAAATAGACTCCAATATCTGTTGGATATGGTCCTCACAATGGAAGACAATGCAAATCCAACCATTGACCAACATGTTGGTATGGGGAGCGCAACCATATAATGGGAGCCATGTTTGCTTTACCCATTCAATAATCTCCATCCTAGAAACCATATAAAATTCTAACCAACCAACTAGGGCACGCTTTTTTAAAACCCCAACACGATCCAAATTCAGATTTGCACCTAAAACATATCTCTGCAAACCCTCAATGGATTTGAAGGTCTTCAATCTCCCGCAGGCATGAGCCTACTCACCAGTAAGATGGTGATAAAATTTCCCGTTCAACTGTTCAATTCTTGGCATCAATAAATCAACACCCCCCTCACAGATAGCCCATTTTCTGCCTTACGTTGCTCATCACAGATATGTAAAATCTGTCTCTCTTGTCAATTGAATGTAGATCAGGTGGTTGGGAGGAATGATGTTATCCTCCCTACTCAGGTTCAAATCTAGCTTTGTGACACTTGCTCCTTGGGAGCCGACTTTAATTATGTAATGATTGTAACTCTCAAATACCTTGATTCTCCGGAATATCAGGTAAGGAAAGCCAACACTATCACAGTGCTATGGCATGTGACGATCGTCTCATCACAAAAGAGGTCACATCACAAAAGAGAGGTAAAGGAAAGCCGACAATATCACAGTGCTATGGCATGTGACGGTCATCACATCACAAAATGGTCCTGAAAAATTAAAAATACTAACCAAGGAAAAATAATAGAAAGAGCCCCCCTAAATTCCGCCAAAAAAAGGGAAACTTTGAGAAATTGGTAGGTAGAAAAATAGAAAGAAACCAAAGAAAAAAAGATAATGGAAAATGTAACTGGAAAAAGGGAATGGTAAAAAGCAAAGATACGAGTTGTGACAACCCTAGAATAGAAGGGATAATGAAAAAAACTACAATAACAAATTAAACTTTCCACATTTTTCTCTTGGTTGGTACTAGGCCAGCCATTAAGACTAACTTGAATCCAATTTCACTGTAGAAGGTTCAGTATTTTCTATCTAGTATTAACAGCCGCAACTCTCTTACCAAGATCCCCAGCTAAGGTTTCACAGAAGTCAATCTCTCCCAAAGGTCTTAAAGTTTTCCATTTAAGACTTTAATAATATTTATTTATATTGTAAATTAATCATTAATAACTATAATTTTAATACGATTTACAACATTATTATTAACATTAAGAATATTTCTATTATTATTAACATTAACATCATTATGTTATAAGTAGGGAAAAAATAAATTATATTTTTGTTATATCTCTATAATGTAGGGTGTTTTGATACTAGGAATGCAAGAGATGAAAAACACATTATCTTGAAATAAAATGTCTCTGTCCACTTTAAACTTCAATTTCCAAATATATGTGACAATATTAATCTTCCTAATTGTTCCTATTTTGTTTACCCATAGGAACTATGAAGATTTGAGAAAGTCTCTCCAATCATTTTAAGCATAACAATAAAATTTTATATCTAATCATTTAATTTCTTACTATTTTTCTTAAGTTTCTATTATTTGCAAATATTTATACCAATAGGTGTTTATTATCTAGATTTTGGACTTCTTTGAATGGATCAACAAGATTAACTTGAGTATAACAAATGTATATAGTAAAGATTCATTTCATGATCATTGTATCTTGTTATACTCAAATACATTTTGATTAAGATTTAAATAATTGTTGAGAAAAGAAATAATGATCTAAACTTACTAAATCAAAATAAATTTTATTAGGTCAAAAATACATACAAAGATTAACGAAGAATTTATAAAATGTCAACTAATCAATTTATATATTATCGTATCTCCCGATGGTATCTACGAAATTTGTCGTTTGCTTTCCCGAACTTCCTTTAAATTCAAATCACATCTAGTTTAAATTCAAGTCACCGATTGTCGTGCGGCTCATAAAAGGTATCTCCCAATTATTTAGTTTTCTATTTGCGTCTCCCATCTATAATACTACATGTTCGTGTAGGCAGTTAGTGGAAGCTTATTTTTTGGTACAGATTTCTTTGAGACCGTCTGCAAAGTTCGTTTGGTATACAGACTGCAAATTCTTGTAATCAGTTAGTTGAACTTTACTTTTTAGTGCAAATTTCATTGAACTCGTACGCATGTGAAGGCAGCAAGTTGTTTTCTATGGCATTCATACTTTCATAGTTCTATACATTTCTCTGTTCTGAATTTCTGTCTTTTCATGGTTGTTATAGACAGCAGGAACTAATCATAGCATAAATATAACATGGGATACAGTGGGATGGTAGTTAGCTCCAGCCATGGCCTGCGTTTTATGAATATTGCTTCTCGAGAATGTAATCTGAAAGGAATTTCCGTCCCATCAACGCATTTTCATGGAATTTCAACCTCATTGGGGTCTTTTAATGCTCAAAATCTGCGCTTGCGTGGGGACTTGAAGAAAGAGTCGCTGTCACGTAGACATCTGGTGTCATCAACTAGATCGTCAAAAACAAATGCCCAGTTGCATAATGTGCCTGAACATGTGAATAAGGTGGTCGAATTCGATTTCAATAAGTACATGCATTCCAAGGCGATGGCAGTGAATGAGGCATTGGATAAGGCTATCCCACTTCGTTATTCCCCAAAAATATATGAATCCATGAGGCATTCTCTTCTTGCAGGAGGGAAACGAGTTCGTCCTGTTCTGTGCATTGCAGCATGCGAAGTTGTGGGAGGAACTGAGGAGCTAGCCATGCCAGCTGCTTGTGCAATTGAAATGATCCACACAATGTCCTTGATTCATTATGACTTTCCTTGCATAGAGGATGATGCTTTCCGCCGAGGTCAGTCTACAATCCATAAGGTCTTCGGGGAAGATACTGCTATTAGTGCAGGATATGCATTTCATTCATTAGCCTTTGAGCACATTGCAGTCTCCAGAAGCAAAACTTTGGGGAGCGATAGAATTTTAAGGATTCTATCCGAATTGGGTAGAACAACAGGCTCTGAAGGGATTCTCGGTGGCCATGTTATCGACATTGCGAGCGAAGGGGATCCTTCTATCGACCTTGAGACTCTGCAATGGATACATATTCACAAGACTGCAGTTCTATTCGAATGCTCGGTTGTGTGTGGGGCTATCATAGGTGGTGCTTCTGAGGATGAGATTGAGAGAGCTCGAAAGTATGCCCGTTGCGTTGCGTTTCTGTTTCATGTTCTGGATGACATAATCAATGTCACTAAATCCTTAAAAGAATTAGGCAAGACTGCAGGGAAGGATTTGGTTAGTGAGAAGGCCACTTATCCCAAGCTGATGGGTTTGGAGAAAGCAAAGGAGTTTGCTCATGAATTGCTCAACACAGCTAAGCATGAGTTATCGTTCTTTGACCCGACTAAGGCCGCACCTTTGTTGGGTTTTGCAGATTACATTTATTCAAGACAGAAGTGAGCTTATGAATTTCCCTGAGCTTGTGCTTTCTTTTTACATATGCTACTACAACCGAGCAATTCAATTTCACATTTTTGTGTTTATAGCAGTGAGGACATACAATGCTATTGCACTCACTTTAATTCCACACTTTAATTTCAATGTACCTTGCAACAACAGCATTACATGTACTGCTGCTGGATACTTATTGAATGCCTTAGGGTCTACTGCTTCTATATATTCTGACTTTTCAGTATAGGACTTTGTGTATACTCTGACTTATAGGACTTTGTGTATACTCTGACTTATAGGGTGTAACATTTTGTCTAAGTGTCAGGATGTGTGTGGATGTATAGATGTGAAATTTTGTTGGAATTGAATAATTTTTGAAGTTTTAAACTTTTTGAGTCATTTTTGTCATATGGAGACGACTTTTTTTTTAATTACAATTTTTTAATATTAGAATTACATCTTTTAATTTTTATTGCAAAAATAGATTCGCAAACTACCTCTTAGATTTATGAATGTACTGGCCACCTTTACCTTACTGCCTTAAGAGTGCCTTAAGAGTGGAGATTCATTTTTCATCTCTGTAAAGTGATTATAGAATGCCTTTTCATAATAACCTTTTATAATGTATAATGCCTTAGGAGTGGAGATTCATTTTTCATCTCTGTACAGAGATTATAGAATGCCTTAAATATAAAAGTTATTTTGCAGAATACGGTTTTGTTTCGTTGGCCTGATCATTAGTTTTGCACCTGATGTGTATGAAACTCTATACGGCATAGTTGGGCAATGACGGCCTAACTGTAACACATATCAGAATTTGTTTTGTGATCCGATGTTCAGAGTGTTCTAAAGAGAGTACAAGAAAATTTGTGATCCGAAATTCTAATTGTTCGAAAGATAGTATAAGCAATTTTGACCGCTTCACTGCGGGGTTATCCCTTCTCCCTTCCATACAGTCCCAAAGACATGTGATCTGTCTCATTGAAAATATTGCCATGAAGTAAATGAAGTCATCAAATCATCGCAAATATTGTCATTTCAAATTATTTTTGAAAATATGGTAGGGGAGAGAGTTCTATAGTTCTAGAGTGTAGATATAAAAGGAAATACTTGGTACCATTTGTTATTCATAAAAGTACTTTATGTACAAGTAAATGTCAGTGTTTTCATGTTTTTAAAATTACTCAATAAAAAATTTTCTTCTACATTTTGAAATAAAATGAATATTTGAAATCAGAAATTTCATTTTAAGTCCCATCTACTTTAAGTCACATCAATGTTCACCCATTGGTCCCAAGCAAAAATACACTATGGTGACATTAGGACTAGACAACTTGGAACTTTGTGGTTTAGATGGCATCCATTTGGATTTGTCACGCCTCAATACCAATATGGTTGGATAGAGAACATACCAAAGTATATATCATAAACCAGTCTGGCTTCACAGCATTGAATATTTCAACCCCAAACAAATCATTGAAAATATTGTCATCTCATATTATTTTTGAAAATAGGGTAGTTGTTTGATTTCTTAAAGTGATCAGGTAGTAAATAATAGCCATTAATACTTCAACTCCGAGCAAAGACCGAAACATTTAATGTTTTACAGCAAGTTAGTTATTGCTAACCCAAATGATGTAACTCATTCAAAATTGGATTGAAGTCATACAATTGCACCGTCACCTCAAGTTTCGTTGCTAAAGAATAGGTTAAATCTAGGGACAAGATTAGACATGAGCATTGAGAACATCACAATTAGTAGATGTTTATTTGCGTGACCATTCAATGAAAATTAGAAATTTTGTTTGTTAAATATACTAAAAGCCATTGTACTTACCACAACATTAGATATATATTGAGAATCACACATTTAGAAGTGTTGGAAAAATGTAATTACGAGTTGATGGTGTATCTGGTCTGCGTGCACCATGTTAGTTTGCAAGAGATGTCCGTAAGTCAAGAAATTCTTAGGTAGAAATTAATTAAACTCTTTAATGTAACTAAGTAGCTTCCATGTAACACACCCAAATAAACGAGATAGAATTTTGGGGAAATTTAAAATTTTCAACCTTTTAACAATCTACACAATAAAATTGTTTAGGGTTAGGACGGGTCCGCCATCCTTGATCTGAAGTGGGTAATATGTAACATGTTCCCTAGCTAAATCATATTTAGTTTTTCTACTAAACTTAATTCTCATTAATTATTCATCATCCCTAACAAGAACATGATATAATGAACCATTAACTATCTTATTTGTGAGAACTCATAGCATAATTCTACTTTGATTACTTTCATGACTATTTTAACCATTCATGATAGACATAACTATGCATAAACACTAAATATGTCTACAGTGCTATTACGTGATCAACAACAAATTCTCTTTTCCAAAACCTACACCCATACATTGACATAACAATAATTCTTTACAATTAATGACAAGAATTAAAGCACATAAGAGAACACATAAAAGTACATAAGAACAAGAGGCAAATATACATGGTTCACCCACTCTGGACTACGTCCACCAAGACGTTCTTCTTATTATTTATCAACCTCGAGGGTTTACAAATGACTATAATACAAAGTCTCCATTTTCTCGTTGCTTATCTTCTAGAGATATACTTCCAACCTTCAATATTAACATCAGTCAACTTATTGGAAATCATGTCTCTGCATTCCCATTAATAAATTTAGACTTACATAACTTGTTTAACCTCTTCTCACTAGTTTTGAAGGTCTAGAGAGAGTTACATCGATGTACTTACACGTATCATGTTACCAAAGTCAGCCCTGGTTTTCCTACAACATACATCATGTAATAATGGCCTTGTGGTAGTATTATGACCCACGATTTAAGTGAGATGACAATATTCTTTTCAGTATAAATAGAAACCTGACAGACAGTTTCCAAATATCCTACGCCACTCTACCAAATCTAGCAGTATACATATACCTACGTAACACTACATCGTTGCACCTTATAGAGGCTTGTTTCAAATTCCGGATGATTATATACACATAGGTGATTTAACTCAAGGAGTCATGCTCATATACATGGACCATTATGATACAACAATCAATATTAACCTTAGTCCTAACGTACAGCAGATAAATAAAATTATGAGTCCACCCAACATGAAACCTATTTTACCTTAATGCACCTATTTTACCTTAATCCCCAGACTTCACGCAGCCAAAACATGTATCCAAAAACATATGGCTACCATTCAGTGTTGATGTATATGTAACTTTGGAATATGTATTATTATACTCCTATAGAGATGTATTATTCCTCTATACGGAAGTGTCGTCATTTGTATTGACAAGTGTCGCAAGTGTCGTAATTTGCCAATGGGTTATTAGACCACCATGTGTGGGATCGGCCCTGATTAAGTTAACCATGGGTTATTAGGGTAAGCTAGACAAGTCGGCCCCATTAGTTTATTGGGTAGGACAAGACAAGTATAAATAGAGATTGGGAGATCTCTATTTGGACATCTCATTATTCAATTGTACATCACTTAGAAAGTGGTGCACTAGTTGAGGAGGAGGAGGAGCTGCTTGTAGAAGACTATCTCTTGTACTTTGGTTGTACCTTGGTTGTATTATTTCTCTATCTATTTGTGAGGAAGTTGTGGGGTTTTTCACCTTAGGGTTTTTCCCACAGAAACTCTGTGTGTCTATTGTCTCTTATGTTTGTCTCTTGTCGTGATTGACATGCTTGATATGATTGATATTCTATACATGTTATCCTCTCAGTAAAGATCCTAGAGTATATTAAATTAATTCTAAAAAATTAACATGGTATAAGAGCTTCCTTGAGAAGAAGACATTGTGCAGTGGTAGAAACGAGGGTTTCTTGTTTATTGGGTTTCTCTCCACAGATTTTGGAAAAGCAGTACGGTAGATTGACTCTACTCGTCAAGAAGAATCTATTTGTCCAATCAGAATTCAATTCTGAGCAATTTCAGTTTTGGCCCTAAAAATTAGGGTTTCCACAAAATCAGGAATTTCTAAAATCTGAAGACATAGTTGGAAGATCCTTGGAAAAATCAAAGTTTAGAGCTTTGTATCGAGTTTTTTGGTTGGGTAAATCTCCGGGAAACTCAAACCCTAATTCAGGGTCCTCCTCAATGAATTTGGGTGATTGAAAAGCATTTCTGAAGGGTGAAGCTTTGTAGTTCTGAAATTTTGAGTATACTAGGCTGATCAGCTCATCAAGGCACATCTTTCTATCCTCTCAGAAATTTGAAACTCACATTTTGAATTTTTAGGGTTTCTCTGACAAACCCTAATCCGGGACAAGATCTAGTTTTCAACAAATCAAGTGGTAAGACCTTAAAATTTTCTATTTCTATTTGAAGTACTCTTTAAGATGTCTCACCACACCAAGCATGAGGATAAGCTTGAAGGGGCTGATAACTTCTGAGCATGGAAGTATAGGATTGGGTTAATCTTGGAAGAAAATGAGTTGGACATTTATATCAAGGAAGTGGTCCCTGTCCTAGAAGAAGAAGAGGCTAAGGCTCTTCACAAGAAGAACTTGGTCAAGGAAAAGAGGATCATTGCTGATTCTATCAAAGATCATCTCATACCCCATGTGTCTTCCCTAAAGACACCAAAGGAGATGTTTGATTCCCTGACCAAGCTATTTGAAGGGAAGAACATAAATCGGAAGATGACCCTGAGGAATAAATTGAAGAATGTCAAGATCTAGAATGCGGAGACCATGCAGTCTTATTTCTCAAGGGTCTCCCAGATAAAAGAACAACTTGAAGCTGTGGGAGAAGATATAGAAAATGGAGAAGTGGTAATGACCACTCTTAAAGGTCTTCCTATGTCATGGGATTCCTTCATCCAAGGAACTTTTGCTAGGAAGAAACTTATCACATTCACTAGACTGTGGGAAGAATGCTCACAAGAAGAAGCTCGGATTATAGTTCGAGAAGAGAAAATGGGGAATGAAGATCAAGCTCTCAGAGCAAACACCAGGAAAGATAATATCAAAAGGGAGCACTCTCATCACAGAAAAGGTAAACACTATCACCAAAGATAGAAGGAAAGCTATGGAAGGTCTATGAAAGATCTCTCTCATATTCAGTGCTATACTTGTGATGAAAGGGGACACATTTCCAGAAATTGTCCCAGGAACAAAAGGAAGAACAACAAGAAAAGACATCATGCTCATGCTGCTAAGGATGATGAACCTCCCAGGAAGAGGGCTAGAGAATATAGTGAAGATTCTTCAAGTGATGAAGAATATGTTTTGATTTCTGCTCTCACTGGAACCATTACTCATGGAAGTAATGATTGGCTTATAGATACTGGGGATTCTAAACACATGATAGGATTCAAGGAATCCTTTATGAACCTATCTGAATATGAATCACCCCACAAGGTGAAACTTGGGGATGACTACCAGTATCCAATAAAAGGGAGTGGTGAAGCCTCCTATAAACTAGACTCTTGGAAGTCTATGAAGATGAAATATGTACTATATGTTCTAGGTCTCAAGAGGAATCTACTCTCCATATCTGCATTGGATGCAAAAGGCATGAGGGTTGCATTTGTAGATGGTCAAGTCCTAATGTGGCCAAAGGGTAAGACTATTGATGATGCAGTGGTGATTGGAGAGCAAGAGGGGGGATTATACAAATTGAAGGGCCAACCAAAACAAGCCATGATTCAGTAGAGCCAAGTGAACTTTGGCATAGAAGGCTTGCACACATGCATTATAGGGAATTACCAATTGCAAGAAAAGCTGTAGAAGGTCTTCCTGAAATTCAATCAAAGTATGAATATGTTTGCAAAGGATTTGAAAAAGGAAAGAACACAAAGAAGCCATTTACAAGCAAGTAAGGAAAAATGAATTATCCACTCCGATGTATGCAGTCCGATGTCATCTAGTTCTCTAAGTGGATATGTATACTATGGTTCTTTCATTGATGACTTCTCTAGGAAGACTTGGATTTATTTCTTGAAGAACAAAGATGAAGTATTCAACAAATTCAAAGATTTCAAATCCTTGATAGAAAACCACACTGAAAAGAAGATCAATGGTGGAGAATTCACTTCAGCAGACTTCAAGAAAGCTATGCAGTGATTCAGGGATTAAGAGGAAGTTTACCACTCCTTACATTTTACAATAGAAAGGAGTAGAAGAATCTACTTCAAAGTCGGACTCCAACAACTCTTACAAGGAAGCAAAGATTCAGAGGGAGTCCACCCAACAAACAAACAAATATAAGTATTTGAATTGCCATTTCTAGTATATTCTGTTTGTTTAAATAATATTATTCAATGATGTATATGCTTGTGTTCCTAGACTTAGCTTGTGTATTATGCATATTATAATAATTTCATTGACGAACAAGATACTACTAATATGCAAGTAATGGGTAAGTGACCTATGGTACTTGTTGCTTGGTTTTTCAACCAAGCATGTACAAGGATGCACCTACTAACTTGTAGTAGCAGTCTTCAAATTGAAATCAAATACAACTATAAATTAATCTGAATCTAACATGTGCATATAACAATAAACTTGAAAATATTTAAGAACAAGAACAAGAAACGAAATAAAAAATGACTTTTGTATTATAATATCTCAAATGGTGAGAATGTTTGGTGTTGAGCAACTCCAAGGTTGAGATGCTCTAGGCTCCAATGGTCTCTTCTCCAAGATTGCTACAATGGTCAAAGAACTCAAGAGATATTTTGACAACATGAGGATAGGATGATGGATGGATGGAAAGTGAGGAGCCCCTATCACCTTTTTATAGTTTTTGATGATGGGGAATACCATTGTGGTTTTAAGGAAACCAATGGTATTAACCAACATGGTTTAGGTCTCTTTTTATCTCTTTTTTTTTGAATATTTTGAATATTTTTATTCCCTTTTAATATTTGGGAATTATAGACCCTTTTGAGGGTTTTTTGAGGAAATATATATATTTTGAGGGGAAAAAAGGTGTATTATGGTCTTTTTGGTGACCTTTTGATGGCTTTAGAGGCTCAAATGGTGGAAACGTGGACAAATGGGCCATGTGAATAAGGGAATGAGCTAGTGAGCACTTTTTCAAAAGTCATCTCTATGTCACCAACATAGAGGTGCGAGCACCCATCAGTAGGTACTTCTTCATAGTTTAAGCATCCATCAGTAGATGCTCTTTGGTTCATGTCTAAGCTAGAAGGTGTCTTGAAATGATCTTCCATATTTTCACTATAATCTTTTTCATGCTCTTGTGATGTCTCTTCATTTTTATCCTTCAAGCAAGATGATGCATTTTGCCCCTTGTTTTTCTTATGATCAATATATTTGGAATCTCTTTTTGAAGAATTCCCAAAAGCTCTCCTCAAGTGGGACATAATTTCATGCACACATGTATGATACTCACTCCAAGGTTCTTTACAAGAAGGGCATAAACCTTTCTTTACTAACTCCACGCCTTCATTTTTGGGCCTATTTTCAAAAACATGTTCAGCATAGTACTCGAAAGACATGGCATTTTGTGTATTTTTGCTCGAAGCAAGATATTCTTGATATTTTTTATATTGTTGGGGCAAGGTTTTATATTTTCCTCTCCATCTTTGGAACTCACTCATAGAATTATCCTTGGTTGGTGTGACACACTCATATTCATTAGATTTAAAGTCATAAGAATAATCTTCATTTCTCTTGAAATTGTAAGAAGTGTTGCATGATGGAACCTCTTCCTCGTACCATTCACATTCTACTTCATATTGCTCTTAAGCATATGCATATTCCTCATAAGAATTGTACTCATAGGATTCATCATAATAGTAAGACATGGCTGCCAATTATTCTTGAATGTATGTACATAATACATAGGTGAAAGGACCATGCTCTGATACCACTGTAGTGTCCCTTTTTTAAAATTTCAAGAAAATGCCCAATTTTCCACTTTTTCCCCAATTTCGACCTTTGACTAGTTTTGATGCCTAGGTCCCAATTTTGGTCCAAATGGTCCCAAATCTTCAGGGAAGGTGTATTAATGATATTAGGACTCGAATATTATGTTTAGGGATGAAATATGGCCACCAAAAGACCTATTTAAACTCTCTTAAGATTTTGGACCAAGTATGCAATTTTAGTAGTAATTTGGGGTTCAAATCCCCCTGGAGTAAGTACTGAAAATGGCTTCCCAAATGCCTCCAAACCCACTCAAATTTATGAAAATATATAGGTAAATTATTAAGGATGTCATTAAGGTCTCATGTGCATCATTAATTGATTATTATATCTGTTCCAACCCTCTCCCATTCAGCTACAAAAATCACCAATTCGACTCTTGGGGAAATGGAACTATTTCTTCTCCCAATGCAATTAAACTGAGTAAAAATACTTCAAATGCTCAAGTACAGTACATGAAACTTGTAAAATACATCCATGGCAGTCCATTAATCACAAATTCATCATATAATCACCCATTCATTCGAAATCATCAGCATTAGATTGATTCACATCAAGGTAGTGGGGAAATGGCACTGTTCTTTCATTAAAATTGAGATTTATACATTTCTACTTGGAATTTCGACCTGAAACTTTATGGAGATGAAGAACAAAGATTTAATTCATATTAAAAGTACAATAGCTCACCAAAAATTCCCTCCCTCAAGGATCAAGAATATGCCATCAAAACTGAAAATGGTTGAAGGAGTGAGCTGCAATAGAAGAAACCATGAGCTTCCCTGTATCTTACACCTGCAAATAAAGACTTCATTAAATCTCCAAATGAAAGGTCTGAATGTCCTTTCCAATTACCAACTTGGATGGGAATCTTTCACCCTCGAAATTGGCTAAGGCAAGAAACTAGTCATCCACTAGCTCTCCCTCTTCACAAATGCAATTGCAAATTCTACAAATGATCAAAAGCTGGTTTAATTATTTGTTATTGAAATTTATAAAGTTCTAATGTCCTTCATGGGTCTAATTTCTTCAAAGAAACTCATGCCAACTCAAGTTGGGAAGAGATTCCAAAGAATGCCATTTGTACAACAATTCCTAGTCTCCCACTTCCACCAAATCACACGTGGAAGCATCTTAGCTTCCCTAACACCCTTGAGCACCCTTTTGGAGTCTATTTTTAGCCCTAACATTTCATATATGTCATATGTCAGCCTTCAAGTCTGATTTGTGTCATAGGTGTCATAGCATCTTCATCATTGTTGTCATAGAACTAGGGAATTTAGCCCAAGTGTCTCACTAGCTCCAAATTGCCTTTTCCTCTTCCATGGGAGTTAATCTTCTTCTATATTTCGACCTTGGATGAGTCATGCCATGAATAATACCTTGTGGAATCCCCCAAGTATTTTACCATTCACCTTGAATTCGAATTGGTGAGAGAATGATACCAAGTGTAGTGGGGAAATCTAACCATATGTGGGTCCCACTTCCTCCATGTGTCTTCATGATCAAATGGCACTTTGATTTTCACTTGTATATATTTATTTAGCTCATTTATTAAATATTTATGCCATTCTAATGTTCAAACATCATTTATTATCCCCATCATTCCAAATCCCAAAGCTTCCACTCCAAACCTAGGAAACTAGTAATTTTCCTCCTTGGCAATTATTTGACCTTTAGCATCAATTTGACAAACTATAATGAATAGGGGCAATGTGACTAGGCCATTGTGACCCAATGCCAAATTTGGGACATGACAATTACCCACCGTTTATGCTCTAAAACCCAGATTCGTGGGAGGTTTGTGCTACAATGCTTATGCAGCGTAAATTTCATTTTATATATGTTGCGTAAATTTGTTTTATATAATCCATTTTATATATGCTGCGTAATTTTTCAGAACTATGGAAAATCTATATACATGTATATAAAATCTATATATATATTTATATAAGTGTATATGTATAATTTCTTTGAGTTTTATGTTTATGTATTGAATTGCACATATATGCACATGATGTAGGAATATTTTAGGAAGAAATTTTATACTATAGAATGACTTTATTGTTATTATAAAGAAATATATTTCGAATGGAATCATGATGTTGTTTTTATAATTATCTTTTGAAATATTCCTAATAATTATCTTACGAAATACATTTGGAAATTAGAATGATTATAATTGTTTTTATAATTAGTTTATGAATTATACTTAGAATATAACGATTATATTGTTACCTTATGAAATATACTTAGATTAGAATGATATTATTTTTATCTTATGAAATGTGTTGAATAAAGTAAAGTTAGGGAAAGTGTATATATATATATATATATATATATATATATATATATATATATTTTTTTTTATTTTTTTTTTATGAGTTAAATGGATAAATGATTGAAAAAAAAATAAAAATAAAAAAATAAACAATAATTCTGGGTATGTTAATTTTGAGAGTATGACACTCTCCAAGGTGTGCGATCATGACTAGTGGGTTCCTGTTGGGAAAGCTTGGTCAATGTAGTCGACACTTCCACTTACGGGTTCTAACTAGAGTTGGATCATGTAGGTGATGTTCTAGGGTAGTCCAACAAAGGAAGGATAGGGTGTGGAAGTTAGTTGTGAATTAGATAGAATGTAGTAGGTAGATATGAATGTCATTAAGTTGTAGGGAGAAAACTTAATTAATTATGTGTGTGTGTTGAAACATTTTGCTTGATTCTTGTGTTTTAACTCATTATGTTATGCTTGTTTCATAGATTATTATGATATGAGTTAGTGAAAGTGACTAAACATTGCAGATTCATGGTTGAGTATGTGTCAGTAGATCGTAGTTTGTGTGATTATGTGTGATGAGTGGTTGAGTACTATTGGTGTGCCTATATGATGTATGTAAGCATTAGCTACACTTAAATAAATCATCTACATATATATTGTATGAATGATCTATTATACTATTATATTTGGGCTTGAATGTATTGTGATTGTTAATGATTACATTATAAATGTTAGTACTTATTAATTATGAATTGATACAACTGCATCAAAACATTAATGAAAGGCTTGGTTGTGGTTAAGGTTAATTGGTGATTAATTGGACTATTATTAACATGGTCAATAAGTATTAACTAGGTTTTAACTGTAACTAAGGTTGACTGCTGATTGTTGGGGGTAAACATTAAATAAATGATAAGCGGATTCTAGAAGGGTATTAATTACTTGATTAATTAAAGTAGTAATTAAGTTTTAACTATGATAAGATATTTGAGGTCAAATTAATGTCGCGTACAATATTAATGATAAGTTGTCATGTCAAACTTAAGTTGAATTACATAGTTGTTAAATAATTAAGTGGAATTATTTCATTATTTAATAATTATGTTTAATGGTATTATGTTAACATTCTAGTTTAACATAATTATGTCATGCTAATAATTTCGTTATTTGATAATTATGTTAAGTTGTGATGAAGTTGGATTTTTAATAATAATTATGTTAAATGGTTAATTATTAATAGTTGTATAATTGAAGTTATGAAGAAATTATATTGTTAAAATATAACTATGATAGGATTGATATAGATGGTGGCGGTAGTCCTTATTTTAAGGATTTTAAATTTTGCTTGTGAACCGTGTCCATAAATATTAAATAAAATTTTAAAAAAAGAATATACTTTATGGCTTGACAAATCAATTTTATATTATTCGAGTATTAATTAATTCTGACAAGGGAGTTGTGAATTGAATGAGGAGATAAGGGTAGTAAATGCTTAGGAGGGTGGAGTTAGTAAAGGAGAAGGGGGATTTGGGAAAGGAGAGGATTCTATTGCATGAAAATTTTAGCAGAGGTCTGAAATTTTGTTAAGGGAAAAATTTGGTTGGGTTGTACTTAGGTTTTGGGCTCGGGTTTCCAAGAAACATAGTTTCTTGGAGCTAGGTGGTCGACGAGACTATTTTAGTTGGCAGGGTGGCAGATCGATTCGGGGTTGAGTTTTCTAAGTGTTTGGCTATCCTACATGTATTTTATTTATTGTTTCTAGTTTTATATTCGTTAAGAAAACTTGGATACTATTTACTTCAATGGATATGCTCTTAAAATTGATTATGCATCTATTTAAATTACAAGTCACATTGATTTAAATCAAATTTAAGTCAAATTGACTAACATAGTAGGTTCATGTGGGGATCACGACAAGTGTGACCTTGGGAGTTAGTGTGCTCACTAGTGATTTCCGAAGCTGTAAGGACTCGGATGCGATACCACTCTTAAACTAAGACATAATGTCTTACTCATGACTCACGACGGTGTCGTCCACGTAGGTATGTAGTAGTGCCTCCGTACCCTTACCCTTTCAGTCATTTTCCTCAGTATCAAGTAAATCCCATTTAGGTGCGAAGAAAGAAATAAACTTTCACTCAATCTAGTAGGTTCGGGTATGTGTTTAATTGTGACCTAGTTAGAACCTCAAAACTTGCACTAATGACAACTTATGCCATGATACATGATAAGCATGGTAAGGACGCGAGCAGGTCAGGGGCGAGGTCAGGCGATGAAAAAAACTGAACAGAATGCATTAGCACTATCGCCAGAGACTGTTCTCATTTTGCGCTCTCTCGAGGAAATAAATGTTACACTTAGGGGACTTCAAATGGAAAGTGGTACACCAGAAGTAGAAGTAGAGGTCCCACCTATGAGGGAGGTAAATCCTGAAATACCATTGAATATAGTATAGAGACCTCGTCATCAAGACATCATGAGGGACGAGCTTAAGAAAATCAGGCTTCCATATTTTTTAGGGGGTCGTGTGGGGGTACGGGCATAAGAATGGTTGGAGGGGATGACCATGTGTTTAGAATTGTAGGAGTACACTTCCACATACAAATCCAAAATAACCATATTTAAACTTAAGTACAATGGTTTGAATTGGTGGGGACACCAAGAAAGACAATTGCACCTTACCCCAGACACTGTTCCATGGGAACTATTTCTGGATAATTTTAAAGGGAAGTACTTGCATGCCTTCTACTAGGAAGAACAGGTAGGATGCCTTCATGCCTTGGTACAAGGGAATATACCTGTGGAGGATTATCAGGCAAGATTCATGGAACTAATTAAGTATGTTTCCTGGTTGGACAATGACCAATGTTAGGCTAACCGCTTTGTCTACGGGCTTAATCCTAATATCATGTCCAGCAGAGGCTGCTTTCATAGTGGGGGTGAGAGGTTGGAGATCACCCTTTCTGAAATTTACTTTCTTACTGGGTTTCCTCGCTTAGGGGAGGTAGGGGATCTTCTACCGAGGATCCCGACTGGTTTAGATATTGAGGATCTTCTGTAGAGATTCCGTGTGCTAGGTGCTATTGTGCATAACAACGCACTGAGCCTAAGATCTCTGAGGGAGTGGGAGATGCGGGCTATTGGGGCATGTGTCCCGCGCGTGTTGGGTGCCGCGGTGCAACATAATTTGTCTGGGGGACAAACGATGATGGTAGATTCTGTGTTGAGAGAGACCTACTATGCGTGGGGTTAGATGTTTTTGGCCCGTGTCCAGCGAGATCTGGACAAGGTCAGTCGGGAGGGGGGAGAGTTCTGCTATGCCTCCTTTATTTGTTGTTTTTTCTTTGAGTGGATACCAACCTTGCAGCCGCGTGTGCCAGTTCGAGACGGGTTGGTTAGTGAGCCGCGCATGGTGCGGTGGGGGAAGATGATGCCACGGGGTGGTGGTGATATCTACGGGTTCTTTTTGGAGGACATGTATGAGCAGTGGGACCAGATCCCCCTACTGATTGATGACTATCCATATGCTGGCATGGATTATCGAGGAGATCCGGAGATGCCTAGAGCTCAGGGGCAGGCCTGGGGTTTAGATGGTATGTCTTTATTTTTGGTTCTCTACTACATCATGTGTTTGGATGATTTTGTTATGATTCTAGTTAGAGATATTTATATGATATTGACTTAGTTCACTTGTGTGATTGTGAAGATGTTGGTTCGGTACCACCAACTGATCATGTGGGCCATAGGGGATGGGCGATGGTGGTCATTCCTCCACCTGTAGCGGTACTGCCTCCATGTGCTTGGGGTGTTGTGCGTCCTCGATATGATGTAGTTGAGGGCGTACGAGAGACACTGGACATGATTCTAGCAGGAGCACCAGAGGATGGGTGGAGGAACTTGGACCAGGACATCATCGAGCGTTGTTTCGATGCTCCTCGTGAGTGGCATTCTATCCTGCTTAGAGCAGCGGTGGTGATGGCCGAGAGGAGGGCTCGGGATCAGGAGGATCCGGAGGAGCCAGTGGAGGAGGAGATAGAGGATCCTGGGGATCGTGATGACTAGTTGATTGTATATTTTCCCCCAAATGATGACGAGCAAATGGGGATGTTCCTTTTTGTACGGTTATATGTTTTTGTATATTGGGTGCTGAGGGCACCTGTGACATTGTGACTATATATATATATATATATATATATATATATATATATGTTTTGGTATATAGTCGTGTATGCACATGGATGCACATCTTGTTTATTTGTTTTCCCGTGGAGGCATGTTTGATTTGTTTTTGTATGCCTGTGGAGGCACATGTTATGCACGTGGATGCAACATTTTAATTTTTTGTATATGCCCGTGGAGGCACATATTTGTTTTGTCTACATGGTTTGATTTGTGTGCCAATCAAGAATGTTGTTTGCCATATGGTTTGCTACACTGTTGAGATTCCTTGGGACATGTGTGAATGAAATGGACTCAAACTATCGAATCATTTATTTAGTGCCCAGGAATTTTTTGAATAGACAAAGATCGCATACCTAGTAATCATTGCTGAGCTAGGAAAAAAGGAGTTGGGAGTCCAAGAAAACGCTAAGGTGACTTATGTTCATTTGGAGAGCAGCAGCCAGGAGACCGGTCACGGCATCGTACTCAACTTGGTTGTTTGTGGCAGCACCTATGCACACTCCGTCGATGTGGATCAACTCATGTGAAGGGGAATATATTACCCAAGCTGCAGATGCGAGATTCGGAGACCAACGGCTTGCACCATCAGCGAAGCCAACGTAGCAAAGTGGAACAGGATCCATCTGTGGTCATGTAGGAAAAACAAATTTTTAGGTTTTTGTATTTTTTGTAAAAAACAAAAATAAGACTATACAATTGTGGACTGTGGTGTGCATTAGATTTTCTATGGGTAAAATCGTTTGAGGTACAACCCATTACGTGGGTTGCGTAGGGTGTTTCCTTCTGAGTTAGTCATAATATATGTGTTAAATTTTGGGCATTAATTCACAATACTCTATGATCTCACTGAGAGAATAACATGTACAGTATATCAATGCATATCAATCATAACAAGCATGACAAGCATCGTAAGAATCAAAATCATGAGAGATAAGAGACACAAAGTTTCCGTGGGGAAAACCCTAAGGTGAAAAACCCCACAACTTCCTCAGAGATAGAGAGAGCAATGACTCAACCAAAGTACAACCAAAATACACAGAGATAGTCTCCTAGTTGCAAATGATCCTCGTCCTCACTAGTGCGCCACTTTCTGAGTGAGAGAAGTATGAGTTTCTGAGTGATCAAATAGAGATCTCCTGATCTCTATTTATACTTAACCTGTTTTCCCAGTTACACTATGGGGCCGACTTGTCTAGCTAGGTACATCCATAATATAATATATATTTCAAGGCCGACCCCACACATGGTGGTCTAATAACCCATCGGCAATTACACACACTTGCGACACTGTCAATACACATGATGACACTTCCTTATAGAGGAATAACACATCTCATATAAGGGTACAATAAATATATATGAAATACATTCCGAAGTTACATATACATTAACACTCCCTCTTAACTAGGAAGGTATTTCTCGACACAGATCTACTAGACAAGTATTTTTGTCAGGATCATCGTCATCATCATCATCACTGTTGCTGCTATCTCAACCAATCTCTGACTCTACTTGTCATAGGAAGTTCTATAGAGCCAGTTTTTTTTCATACTGGATGTAGGCCCACCACCTACAGGTCTTCATCATCTGTGCGAACGGTCTGATAGAGGTGGCCTCTCAGGACTAATTTGATGTGTGGATGCAATACTAGAAAGAGTATCCCAGGAACATTTATGTGCCTAAGAACGACCGAAAAGATCTCCGAGGATTGATTACATGCATATCCTCCACAATACCTTTAAAGAGCATCCCAAGAACATTTATGTGCTGCAGCACGACTAGCAAGATCTCTAAAGAGCATCCCAGGACTTATTACAGGCATATAGCTCAACCTCCCGGATCTCCAAGATTGATTACATGTGGATAGACAAAACCTTTAAATAGCATCCCAGGAACATTTATGTGCCGCAGCACAATCGAAAAGATATCTAAAGAGCATCCCAGGACTAATTACGAGCACACAGCTCAACCTCTCGGATCTCCAGGACTGATTACATGTCTCCATAGTAATACCTCATCCCAGGACTGATTACGAGCACACAGCTCAACCTATCGGATATCTGAGGACTGATTACATACTACATAGCAATACCGGAAAGGGTATCCCAGGAACATTTATGTGCTGCAGCACGAACGACAAGATCTCCCAAGATTGATTACATGCTATTTGCACACTGCCACATATCATCTCTGACCTCCAAGTATCAACCTGATACTCATGATCCAACGGATCATCATCGCACAAAGCATCATCCTGATGCTCATGATCACACTGATCATCATCATTATACCATCCTAATACATATCATCTGGATCAACACCCTGAAGCTCGTCATCATGATCATCCTGATCATACAATGCATCCACCTGATGCATACCAAGTATCTAACTGATACATATCATCATACATGATCCACCTGATCATACAGTGTATCCACCTAATACAAATACATGATACATATCAACATACATGATCTACCTGATCATACAGAGTATCCACCTAATACATATACAGATACATGGTCCAAGCATCCAACATGATGCATATACAAAATACATACAAATGATCCAACCGATCATATCCAGCATCCAACATGATGCGTACATACATATACATATAAATGATCCAACTCATCATATGTAGCATCCAACATGATGCGTACATACATATACATATAAATGATCCAACTCATCATACAAAGCAGAAACTAGAACATCATCCTGATGCTCATCATCCAGCGCTTACATCCATAGCCATGTGAAGGATCCTCCTTCCAACATGATTGAAATGGCTTCAGCAAATGTGTCCACCACTTCTTCCTCGAAGTGTCGTCAATCTGAAGAACACCAAGCCTCTCCCTGAAGTATTCAAACTTCACTCTGGCTAGTGGATTCGTCAGTACATCTGCAATCTGCTCATCCGTCGCAACATACAGGAGCTTCACAGCTCCTCTCTGCACCATATCCCTCATATAGTGATATTTGATCTCTATGTGTTTCGACCTGTCATGAAACGCTGGGTTCTCGGATAGCTTCACACAACTCTGGTTATCACAAAAGATACCAGTAGCATCCAACGGGAGATCAAATAACTTAGACAGTAGCTTTCGTAGCCATACTGCCTCACAACTAGCTGAACAGGCTGCAACATGCTCTGCCTCAACTGTACTCAGTGCTATGCAGTACTACTTCCTGCTAAATCAAGAGATCACACCTGATTCCATACTGAAGCAACATGCAGATGTGCTCTTCCTATCTGCATCACTGCCAGCCCAATCTGAATCAACATAACCCTGCAGGTTAAACTTTTGATTCACTTCATACTTGAGCCCATAATCCACTGTACCCTTCAGGTACCTCAGAACATGCTTTATAGCAATCAGATGAACAAACCTCGGATTTGTCAAGAACTGACTCAATGTGTTCACAGCAAAGCAAATATCTGGTCTCATGTTTGTCAGGTACATCAAGGACCCAATAATCTGACGATACATAGAGATATCAATTGGCTCAGATGAAGCATCACATAGAAGCTCCAGGTTCGATGCCATAGGTGTGGCCATGGCCTTGCAATCCATCATCCCGAATCTCTTCAGTATATCTACTATGTACTTCCCTTGACCAAGGAAGATCCCACCCGCACTCTGCCACACCTGCATACCTAGGAAATCATGCATCATTCCCAAATCTTTCATATCGAACTCGGCAACAAGCTTCCTCTTAGTATCTGCAATCAATCTATCATCTCCTGTTACAAATAAGTCATCCACATACAGGAGTAGAATCACATGATTCCCTTCCTCAACCTTATAGTAAAGGTTGGAATCTGCTTTACTCTTGGTAAAGCCCAAACTAGATAGGAAACTGTCCATCATACCATACCAAGTTATGGGAGCTTGCTTCAAGCCATACAAGGCTTTCTTCAATCTGCACACATATGACCCCCTGTCATGTATTTCAAAACCGAGTGGTTTCTCCACATATACTTCCTCTTCAACTACACCATTCAAGAAAGCAGTCTTGACATCCATCTGGTGTATTTTCCATTTCATTGCTGCAGCCAGGGCAAGTACTGTTCTGATGGAAGTATACCTGGCTACAGGTGCAAAAGTTTCTTCATAATATATTCTATCTTTCTAAGAGAAGCCATGAGCTACGAATCTTGCCTTGTATTTCTCTACACTGCCATCTACAGCATGCTTGATTTTGTAGATCCATTTACAAGTCACAACAGACTTCTCTTTAGGTCTTGGGACAACATCCAAAACATCATTCTTCATTATTGATTGGTATTCCTAGATCATGGCATCCTTCCATTCTTTCTTTTCTGCTGCTTCTTCATAACTGGAAGGTTCTTTATTCATGATGTCACATAGTAAAGCAACATAGCTGGTATGTGATCTGGTTCTCTTCTTTGCTCTGTGTTCTTCTTCTGGAATGCCAAATCTTTCTACATCTTGAATGAGCTCTCTAGCCCATGCAGGTTTCCTCTTGTGAGAGTTATCCTCACGGGGTGGATCTACAGGTTCTTGCGGATCTTCAAAATCACGAACAACTTCTAGAATTGCTTCAGTCATGGTAGTGTCTTGAAATCTAGTTTCCTTAGGTTCTTCATAAACTTCGATAGGTGCCTTCCTTGATTTGATGAATACTGAGTTTTCATCAAATGTTACATCCCTGCTGACATCAATCTTCTTGAACCCTAGAAAGTATATCCTGTAAGCCTTCGAGCTTTCACTATAACCCACAAAGATACCCTTCTTTCCTGAAGGATCTAGTTTAGTCCTCTTTTCCTTTGGGACATGACTGTATACTGGACAACCAAATATTCTAAGATGGCTGACTTCAGGTTTCTTACCAAAAAAGACCTCTTATGGTGTCTTTTTGTCCAATATCTTGTGGGGTGTTCTGTTCTGCACATATACAATTGTTCTAGCTGCTTCTGCCCATAGATGCATAGGTAGATCCTGGTCATGTAGCATTTCCCTTGCTGCTTCTATGATTGTTTTGTTCTTCCTTTCTACAACTCCATTCTGTTGAGGATTATAAGGAGCAGTCAACTCCCTCTTAATCCCTGAATCACTGGAAATCTTCTTGAAGTCACCTGAGGTGAATTCTCCACCATTGTCAGATCTGAAAGTTTTGATCTTCTTGTCAGTTTGATTCTCCATCAAGGTTTTGAATTCCTTGAACTTGTCAAACACCTTATGTTTGTTCTTTAAGAAGTAGACCCAAGTCTTCCTAGAGAATTCATCTATGAAAGAGACATAGTAAACACACCCACTTAGAGAACTAGATGGCATGGGACCAAAAACATCTGAGTGGATGATTTCCAAGATGCCTTTTGCCTTTCTTTCACTGCTTGGAAATGCCTTCTTAATGTTCTTTCCTTTTGCACATCCTTTGCAAACACCTTCATGCTTGGTCTTGATGTCAGGAAGACCTTATACAGCCTTACTTGCAATTGGTAATGTTCTGTAGTGCATATGTACAAGTCTTCTATGCCAAATTTCACTTGGCTCCATGGAATCATGGACCATGGCATGTTCAGGTTGTCCTTTCAATTTATACAAACCTCCCTCTTGCTCTCCAATCACCACTGCATCATCTATGGTCTTTCCCTTTGGCCACATTAGGACTTGGCCATCCACAAATGAAACCCTCATACATTTTGCATCCAATGTAGAGATGGAGAGTAAGTTCTTCTTGAGCCCAGGTACATAAAGGACTTCTTTCATCTTCAAATATTTTCCAGAATCTAGGTTGTAGAAGGCTTCACCACTTCCTTTGATGGGATATTAATAATTATCCCCAAGTTTCACTTTATGGGGTGATTCGTGTTCAGATAGATTTACAAAAGATTCTTTAAACCCAGTCATGTGTTTGGAATCCTCACTGTCAATTAACCAATCATTACAACCATGGGAGATTGTACCTGTGAGAGCAGAGACTAGGACATACTCTTCCTCACTTGATGAGTCATCTTCACTTTCTTCCCTAGCTTTCTTCTTTGGAGGTTCATCATCTTCAGTAGCATGAGCATGGCACCTTCTTTTGTTACCCTTCTTCTTCTTGCTGTTGTTGAGGTTGGCCCTTTTGTTCTTGGGACATTCTGAAGCAAAGTGACCCTTCTCATTACAAGTGAAACACCTTAGATATTTCTTGTCTTTGTGATAATGATGAGAATATTTCTTCTTGTAATGGGATAGCTCCCTCTTGAACTTGCCCTTCTTAGTGTGAGCTATGAGAGCTTGATCTTCATTCCCCATCTTTTCTTCTCTTGCCACAAGCCTTGCTTCTTCTTGAGAACATTCCTCCCACAATCTGCTGAAGGAGATTAATTTCTTTCTAGCATAGATCCCCTGGATAAAAGAGTCTCATGACCTAGGTAGGCCATTCAAAGTGGTCACAACAATTTCACCATTCTCCACCATTTCATCTACAGCTTCAAATTGTTCCTTGATCTAAGAGACCTTGGAGAAATAGGATTGAATGGTTTCTCCATTCGACATCTTGACTCCTTTCAATTGATTCCGCAAGGTCATCTTCTGATTTATGTTCTTCCCTTCAAATAGCTTGGTCAAAGAGTCAAAAATCTCCTTGGGTGTCTTTAGAGAAGACACATGGGGTATGAAATGGTCTTTGATAGAATCAACAATGATTCTCTTTGCCTTGACCAAGTTCTTCTTATGCATTACTTAGCCTCTTCATCCTCTAGGATAGGGATGTCTTCTTTTATTTATGAGTCCAACTCATTCTCTTCGAGAATTAACCCAATCCTATACTTACAAGCTCAGAAGTTATCATCCCCTTCAAGCTTATCCTCAAGCTTGGTGGGGTGAAACATCTTAAAGAGTACTTCAAATGGAAATAGAAAGGATTTAGGTCTTACCACTTGAATTACTGAAAATTGGATCTCATCCCGAATTAGGGTTTGTTGGAAAAACCCTAAGAATTCAAAATGTGAATTTCAACTTTTTGAAAGGATAGAAATATGCACCTTGATGAGCTGATCAGCCTGGTGTATTCAGACTTTGAGATCAACAAAGATTTACCCTTTAGATTTGCCTTTTTGTCCTCCTGGGTTCACTAGGAAGAGCCCTGAATTAGGGTTTGAGTTTCCCGGAGATCTACCCAGCCAAAAATCTCGATCCAAAGCTCTAAAATTCGATTTTTGCAAGGCGCTTCCAGCTATGTCTTCCGATTTCATAAATATCTATTTTTGTGGAAACCCTAATGTTTAGGGCCAAATCTAAAAATGCTCAGAATTGAATTCTGATTGGACAGAGAGATTCTCCTTGATGAGTAGAGTCAATCTACTATATTGTGTTTCCAAAATCTATGGAGAGAAACCCAATAAACAAGAAACTCAAGTTTCTGTCACTGCAAAATGTCTTCTTCTTAGGTTAGCTCTGATACCATGTTAAATTTTGAGCATTAATTCACAATACTCTAGGATCTTTACTGAGAGAATAACATGTTCAGTATATCAATGCATATCAATCATAACAAGCATGACAAGCATCATAAGAATCAAAAGCATGAGAGACAAGAGACACAGAGTTTACATGGGGAAAACCCTAAGGTGAAAAAACCCACAACTTCCTCAGAGATAAAGAGAGCAATGGCTCAACCAAAGTACAACCAAAATACACAGAGATAGTCTACTAGTAGCAGATGATCCTCGTCCTCACTAGTGCGCCACTTTTTGAGTGAGAGAAGTATGAGTTTCCGAGTGATCAAATAGAGATCTCCTGATCTCTATTTATACTTAACCTGTTTGCCCAGTTACACTATGGGGCTGACT